>CM053766.1:76767404-76958873 GCA_028658305.1 Pachyuromys duprasi
CCCCCCCCACTTCCAACTTTCCCCTCCTAAATTCCTTTATATTTTAAATCAGCAATAAATAGATGCCAAAGCTATGACAGCACAGGTCCTGAAAGGAACAACATTGTCCACCATGAACACAATTAAGAAAACACATCTCACAGGTAGGCATACACAGACAGGTCCATTTTGTCCACTGAAGGTCAAAGATACAAGTTCAGCTAATGTCCAGCTCTGTCAGAATTTTAACTCACAGGGCAGTAACCCTGTCCGTTTCTGGTAACTCTCCCAGTTACAGATGCTCTCAGCAGCCACAGTGCACACTGAGGTGAGGAGGCAATGAAAGAGCGAGGAGTTGAAGGAACAGGAAGCCAGGCTGGGCACTGGTGGCACACTCCTTTAGTCCCAGCCCTCGGGAGGCAGAGGCAAGCGGATCTCTGTGAATCTGAGGCCAGCTAACGCTACACAGAGAAACCTTATCTCAAAAAGAAAAGAACTGGATCCAGGAAGTGCAGTCAGGCATTTCCAGAAGAGCCCACCCAGAAACCCCTTTCTGTAAGTGCAATAAATAAGAGGGAAGAAAGAAAAGCTACTTTTAAAAGTCTACTGGGTTCCAGATTCCCTGGGTAGATGCAGGTTCTTTGAGTTCACAACTGAGACAAAATCTGGACACTGATCTGACCTTACCTTCTGGTTGAATCTGTAAATCTTCCTGTTGGGGTCTTCTGGATCAGGGGCTTCTCCATCTCGGATTGCACTCATGAGAGCCACCAGTTCCTTTGGGACAGACACCTAATAAAAAGAAAAAAAAAACACTTCTAATTAAAAAGCAAGGATCTGTGCATCTTACACAAAAAAAAATGTATTTTTTTTCACCATGTCTTGACTACAAAATAAACAGACCCTGGGCTTAAGAAACACACACACTTGAGTTTTGTAAATAGGATCAGCAACACATAAAACCACCTAAACAATGAATGGGAACGAATCTTTCCATTCATCTAGGAATACTAAGAGCAGGGCTTGAGGAGAAACTACATCAGAACACCAGCTGTTCCCAACTAACTTAGTAGGTGGGTGGGTAATCTCCATGAGCCTCAGTTTCCCCACCGAGTATGGGTTAGATGTCACAGGTGTACTGCAAGGAATAAAACAATAAAAATGAAAAGGCCAGTGGCACCGGAGTGAACATGGTGGCCACCAACTGTTCCCTCCCATGGCCTTTAAAGAAACACAAAAGATGACATACTCATGGCAGGGCAGAGAATATAGGGATGGCTATCTTACATTTAGAACTTGGAGGTACAAACAGTATTTTCTGAGGGGGATAACTACAGCTCTGGCTGGACACCATGAATCGTTTTCTCCAGAAATCACAAAACAGAGGGTCACTGAGGCTTGTTCCCTTAGCTGAGAACCTGGGAACCAACCCTGAGTGTTCTGATCCAGCCAGCTCTCACCCTAGCATGTGTTGGACCTGCCTCTTCTTTCATGGATCAGGCCTCCCAACTATAACGGGCACGAGCATAGACCAGGGTTCTGAAGCCAGAGTCCACTAGCAGAGGTCAGTTTCATCTCCTCGCATCATTTAAGTAATGGTAAGTTCCTGGGGCAATGGTGGCACTCAGACACTAACATGAACTGATGTATTCACAACTACCTAAGGTGTGACGTCATTTGGACTTGCTAAGGTCACACATTTTGGTGGAAGAGAAGAATCCAGAACTTAAAGGTCCTGTGTCTCCAAACACGATTAAAAAAATATATGTATGTCTGGGCCACAGACAGACTGGGGAATGAAGTGGTTCTGGTGAGTAAACACTGGTCTTCATTGTATCTGCTTGGTCTAAGGAGACTTGGCTCTGGAGTGGTGTTCACCAATTATAATCCAACCCCCACGAAAAGGATTAGCAGAAGCAGTGACAGAGTGGAACTAGACACGCTTATAGACAAGATTCTGCCCGAGGCATCTGCACACAGGCACTGAGGGTGCAGAATGCACTTTTGTGGGGGAAAATGGTCTCAAATGCTTATCCCCAGATCTAGAATTTTAATTTCTTTTTAAAAGTGAGAATAGTATGATTTCCCTTTTACACACATAGTTTAAAACTACCTTTCATTAGGTATTCAAAATGAGGTCCACAGACTCAGTAGAAATGTATTAAGTACAATATTTCTGTCCCTAAGACCTGAATTGTGTCCACTTATCATTTACACCATACTTACTTATTTAATTTGGTTGTAATTGGTGATGCTTACCTCTGCAGTGTAAGTTAGCTTCACAGAAGGAGTGTCTTGGCACGGGAGGATCGCCCGGCAGTGGATGGCCTGACAGGGAGAAAGATCAAGAAAGTAGCTGTCTACCTTGCTAACAGAATCAAGTTACACAGAGATTCAAGTCACAGTATTGACTTTACAGGTCTTCCTTCGAAAGCTTAGTATAGTTTTCTAGTCTCATGGGATCTTTTAGAATAGCAAAAACAGATCCGTGGATTTTAAGATAATCAGATTTCAGGGCTTGGAAGCTGGCTCAGAGTAAAATGCTTGTTAGGTGAGCATGGGAACCTGAGCCTGGATCCCAATACCCATGTGTGTCATTTGGGTTTGGTTGTTTTTATTGTCGTTGTTTGGTGACTATTGAGCCAGGTCCCATTGCTCGTGTCATCCCAGGGCTGGGGAGGTAGAGGCAGGACCACTGCACCCCACTGGCTTGTCAGTCTAGCCGCGCTGATGAGCTCCAGGCGCAATGAGACACCTCGTATCAAAAAATAAGGAAAGAGGCTGAAGAAGACACCTGATGCCAATCTCTGCTTCCACACACATGCATACAACACTTCGCCAGGTGTACACACACACACTCCTCTTCCTTATCGCTGGTGAACGTCACAATTCTGTCGAAGCATGACGTAAGCTGTTCAGCACTGCTGGCAGTCACTTCCGCAGAGAGGCTCATAGGAGCCCTGAGGGAAAAGGGCTCTACTGTGAAACAAATCTGCAAACTCATCAAATTGTCTTGGTGTGTCACAAGGAACATCAGCCTCCTCAAGGCTCCCCGAGACCTACAGTAAGACTCCTCACACTCAGTTTAACATGAAACCCACCTCTACTTAACATCTAACAGGATGTCAGCATTTTCAAGAAAACAACTTGAGAAAGTTAATGTCTTGACATTTCAATCTGCAGCAGACTCAGAAAGCAAAAACAAGGAAAAGGAGACCGGCACTATTCAGGACCGTCTGCACAGCTCATTCTCACATGCTCTGGCACATCAGAGAGTCGGAAACACAGTTCCAACAAAGAATGGCCACAGACTCTGTAATGCTATAGGCTGTCTGTGTCTTATCTATTACTACTAAGCAAAGAAGCCAAGCTTCATTAGGTCACTGTGCTGTACTTAAGTGAGTATTCATACTAACAGCCCTCCCTGAAGCTGTGAAAAATCCTGGACTTCCTTAAAATCCCCAGGCTCTACAAAACATATTTTGTTTAAAAAATGCCATAATGATACCTAACATATACATTATGAGATGATTATAACAATAAGATCAAATTTTGAAAAGACTCTACTGAAACACAGTTTGAAAATGCAGGCATGATTAAAGGCACACTCCTTTAATCCCAGCACTTACACACACACACACACACACACACACAATTGAGATAAAGCACAACCAGATGAAGTCACTGTTCCTTTCTCCTGAAGCAGGACGGGAAACACTGTCCGAGCTTTCTCTCCAGGCTGTGGACAGGTGGCCTGGCAACGCTACAGCATTCTCACATGCATCTCACTGGGCAAATCAAACTTGGGGACTATATATGGACAACAGCTGAAAACATCAATCAGAGTCACATCCACCTAGTCCCAGGCAACTGCAACAGATTCTTTTTTTTTTTTCAGCAGAAAAGAAACATATTTATTAAACGTCTATAGGCCTAATTACATGTAGGTTAGTCATCTTTCATTTTACCTACACACATGGAGCTCAGAAGATAATTACTAACAAGTCTGTCTTTTTAAATAGTAAATAACACTGAAAACAGAAAGGGTAAGTAACCTGTGTGTTATGCAGGCTTGTTGGTTACAGAATTCAGCATCAGTACTTGAATGCAAATGTGGATGCTGTTTTGAATTAATATGTGATGGAAAAAACAGAGTAAGTTGTATTTAATGTGATAAGAGATTGGCTTCAACAACCTAAGTGAAAACATATAAAATGGCTGTAAAGAGGAACAGGAAACTAAATACTGTTGGGAGCCAAAACCATGGAAGCAGGTCATTCAAGACTTCAGTGTTTAACTATCAGGCATCGACTTTTTTTTTTTTTTTGGAAGTTCTCTATTTATTTCCCAGCATCTATTAATTTTACTCTCTCCATCCTTCTTTTTCCTACTCACCTCCAGTTATTCACAATACAAAGAAATGATAAATGCTTGAAATGATTCATCAACCACATTACTCCAATTCAGTCACTGCACACTGTCCAAAGATACTGAAATATCACTGTGTGCTTTATAAATGGGTATGGTTATTCCACGCCAAATTAAAAATATTTAAAAATTTTATCTAAACACATACACTGAAACAACCAGTACTTGTCATTTTCAAGTAAATAAAAGCCAAGCTTGAAAGATGTGGGAAGCTGGAGATGAATGATATCAGGTAATGATGTAGGATATCTAGTAATAAATAAACAAATTATAGAATTTAAAAGTAGAGTTAAAATTAGGGTTTGCCAGCAGACTAGATACAGCCGAAGAAAGAAAAAAATAAACTGGAAAATGAATAAAATAATGTATCCTGAGTACATTACAGAGGCGGTATAAACACTGAAACATAAAGAATAAACTAATAATAATAATAAATGTTATCTAACATTGTTTCATCGGAGTCTAAAGGCACAGTGAAAAGGGCAGAAGCAGCACTGGAAGCAATAAATGGGAGGATGTCTGTTCGCATGGCCTTACCCATGTCTACTGATGCCAGCTGCAGCCTTCAGTTCTTGAGGAAAGGACCTTAGTCATCTGTGCTTCCTTTCTGTCTCTACACATATTCACTACACCACAGAATTGTTTTGTAAAGAAACAGTATTTTAGACTGGCAAAACTGGCCAGTGACAACCAGGGACCCTTGTTTCTCTCTCCCTACCCTGTCCTGTTCCAGTGCACGGATTACAATACATGCTATTACCCCAACTTTTACATGGATGTTAGGAATCTGAAGTTAGATCTTCATGCACAGTAAGCACGTTAAGGCATCTCCCAAGGCTCTGATGGGCATTTTTATCTGATGTTAATCTCTTCTACTTTTATGAACAAAAGTGCCCTCCTAAGTTATTCCTGTTCACTTGAGATTGTAAGCAATGACCATGGAAGAGAGAAGCATGTTCATTAGTATAAATACACTCTTAGTTTAATCTGCGCCAGTTCATCTGTCTGGGACATAAAATTATTGGGACACAAAGTGGAAACATAACAAACACAAATGTCTTAGTTTCACACTTTCAATGGTTTCCAGAAAAAGCTATGCAAGACTGCCAGTTTATTATTAGGCAGATAAACTTCCTGTGTACTAACTGAAGTTATGCTGCTTTCCATCCATTACAAAGCATTTCAGACATTTCCAAACCATTGCAACAGAGTCTTAATCTACCTGAAATCAGTTTCCTGTCCTTTAAATACCACTGCCAGAGAAAGCCTGGAATGAACTATTTAAAGTTTACATTCTTGGGAGTTACACACTTTAACATTTCTTGTTAACTTTATGTTATGGACAGTCTATTAGAAATACTGACTGAAAAAATCAGCTGTTATGAAACAATACAGGGTACACAACTGGTATACTCTTGTCTAAAACTTTTTATCATTTTCAAGTCATTTTCTGTGGGGGGTGTTGGTGGTTGTTTTCTTGGGGGTTGGGGGATCGTGTATACATGCTTATCTGTTTGGTTTTTGAGACAGGGTCTCATGTAGCCCAAGCGGGCCTCCATTTAGCTACGTAACCAAGGAGAACCTCGTATTCTGATCCTCCTGCCTCTACACATTTAGCAAGTGCTGGTAAAACCCATACACAACACCACAGCCAGCTCATGTGGCGCTGGGGACCCAGCTCAAGGCTTCAAGCAAGCTACAGCCTCAGTCCTCTTCCAAATAATTTTCTTAGATTAAAAAGATATTTCAAGCAGTATCATACAAAGTAAGTATGTTTAATCATGCTTTGTTACTCTGCACATTTTAAACTGAATCTGAGATTAACATGATAGCTATCACAGAGGGGTAGTAAGATAACTAAACATAGTAACATGCAAAAATACTTGACCGGATGCCTGGAAACAGAGTAAATGTTTAATGAGGGGCTTTCTTCAATCATAGGTGATTTGATTATTAACATAGTTAGAACTTCTTTAGAAACGTTTTGTATTAATCCTTGTAGCAGAGTATCTCTAACTGTACAGTATTTTAATTCAACTTTTAAAATGGAAAGTAGAAGTATTTGAAATCATGTCACTTTAAAAGTATACTTAATATAATTTGCAATCAGGGAATTCAATCTCCTGGGGTCCTCTTTTTTACTGGTAGCCTTTCTGCAACCAACATGCATAACTTTTGTTTATTAATTTTTCTTTGCATTTTTGGGCCATTCATTGAGTTTCCCCATCTCAGGGGTAGGTTGTACTCTAGGTGCTTGGGAAGTTAAGTATAATTAAGTCCTAAATACTTCAATTTAGGTAGGTTGTTTCCAAATCAAAGAAGTCTGACTTTAAAAAAAACAGAATCAATAGCAAGAAACAAATGAGAATATATACTGTTGTATGATATTGTTTTATGTAATATGAACAGTGTGCTGCACGCGCTGGGGATTTTCCGTCAGCCTCTGCGCATCCCTTTACCTGGCACTGACTGAAGAGATATGGATGCTGCTTCCCAGACGTCTGTTCAGGAGCGAGCCACTGAAGAGCAGAGGACTCGGGAGACGTCTCGAAGGAGACTTCTATAACGACCTCTTGGTTTCTGCATGAAACAAAGCCACTTCATTTTTCAGTGTCTTTTATTTTTTTAACTGTCAACACCAATGCAAACAGATTACGGAAGTGACTGTCATTCACTACATATAAACAAACGTTAGAAAAACAGAAAAACAGGAAAGACGTCTGAATTACTTTAAAATAAATTTTGCCATTAACCATTCATAAAAAGAGGCTGGCATCCATACTTGCTCAGGGCGATGGGAAGGGAGATTTCCATCGGTGACCCTTTGTAACCTTGTCTTTCTCCGAGGCTGTATTTGACTTCTTGTCCATTGATCACTACTTTTTCTATTGTGAGGTCTTTTGTATCCAAAGTCTAAAATCAAATTAAATAAGAATAGTTTTATGCATCAGAAAAATAGTAGATATTAATTTACTACAGTAAGTATAAAACTAGTTACTTATGGAAAGCAAAACTAAGAATTAAAGGCATATGATAGTTTTAATTGTCAGCTGAACACAATCTAGAATCATCTAAGAAGAGAATCTCAATAAGGGGTTGTCTGGATTAGTTTGGCCTATGGACTTGCCTAAGGGAAGATATCTTGATTGTGTTAATTGTGGTGGGAATAGCCACCCACTGTGGGTGGCATCATTCTCTAGGCATGGGTCTGGAACTGAATAAATGTTAGAGATGGGACTGAGCACAAGTAAGCATGCATGCACTCTCTCTGCTTTGCTTGGATGTAACTGCTGCTTAGAACTCCTGCGTTCACCTTCCAGTAATGAGGAAACTATAACAACCCCCTTGTCCCTTATAGTCGCTTTTGTCAAGGTACCCTTATCACAGCAAGAAACTAAAACAAGGAGTCAACAGTTCTGAGGGAACCTTATTTCTCAAAATTCTAAGCAACCTGAAAATTTTAGAGTTTTAGGACTTGCATATATAATTAACTCAGGGCCACTCACATATGTTTTGGACTTAAGAAAAAATGTCTTTGATTCTGTTAAATGTTAACTTCTCTGTTATAAAAAATCTTCATCTGTGATTTAAACTTCTCCCACTCTGATTCAATTTAACATATTAACATTTCACTACATAGTCTTCCCTAGAAAACACATAGCTCAACTCCTACACTATACTCTCCTGTGAAACTCCCAATTGAAACAAACTTTGGCATTAGCTAGGCAGATCGTGCACAACTATTGTTGAATAGCTAAACAAAAGCCAACTTTGGAAGGCAACACTGCCCAGCTGAGCTTGCAGAAGGCTGAGTGACCATACCTACTTCCTGTGGCCAATTCAGGGCAGTTGTCCTGGGGCGGCGGTGGCAGGTCTGAGTTCCTATCCCAGCAATCTCCCCAGAACCAGATGCTTTCACCATCTCCAACTAAGCTCCTTTTCTAGAATCCTCAACCCTCCTATATCACGGAGCTGTTTCACAACAGCCTAAACAGCTTCTTGCGGTACTTTGAGGACTCTGTTCTTCCAGTCACTAACTGGTCTATTTTCCTTCTTTTTTTTTAACTAAAGGCAATCTAAAATGGCTGTTTCCACGGTGACCTGCCTCCTCCTCACTGGCGTCTAGCACGTTGGCTACTGGAAGGGAACTCTCCTTGGTTCATAAGATCTTTTTCTGGTAACTTGGCTTGTCTACTCCAGCTCTTGCAGGCTTGGCCACTTGGCAGAATCGCCACCCTAGATTCTGACTCTCCATGGAATGTTCTGACTTGTTTTACACCTCTGCATCAATATATGCACACTTTGTGAGCGTGGGCTCTTGGATTTTCTTGCAATATCCTTTCTCCTCTCCCTCTTGTTCATGCCCACATATTCTGGCCAGATTCTGCCAGACTCCTTTGTTTTGTTTGCTTTCTGAGATGGGGACCTGGTCTTGTAGGCCCGACTAGCCTTATACTCTCTGTGGCAGCACTCCTACTGTGTGCTCAGAGATTGCAGGGATATGCCCCCACACCCTGCTCTACTAGTCTTTGCCAGTGTAGCCTTTGTCCATATGGTCAACTATAACTGCCTATCACTCCAGGCAGTACCACCTCACATGGGCTTCTAAAACTCCCACCACCACTGTGCCCCTTGGTCAGCTCCCTCCTCTGACATCTATATTCTTTTACTGGAACTCCTCAAGATCCCAAATGTCTGACACAGCCCACAAGCTGGTCTTGCTTCCCAACCCTGCAGTCAAGGCTTCTTTCTTCCTATCCACCTCCACTGGTCCCAACTCTGTGTCTCCTGTCTCCACCTTCTACAGCTTTTTTCTTATCCCTGATAAGCCAAGGGATGGGAAGTTGGAATGCCTAGAAGCAGCCACTCCCTAGTGACCTCAATTAAGCTAATGGACGACTAGCTCAGAAAGTCACAGGGAGGTTGAAGCTGCGGCTCAGACGGTGGAGTGCTTTCCCGCCATGATCCAGAGTCCTGGGTCCCATCCCCAGTACCACAAGCACCAGGGGTGGCGGCACATGCCTGTAATCCCAGCACGTAGGAAGCAGAGGTAGGAGTTTGAGAAGTTCAAGGTCAACACTGGCTACATAATGAATGAGGCCAACCTACATCCCAGGTGTAATCTCTAGACTTGATTTCCATTTCTCTGGCACCCACAACTTTTTTGGGGGGAAAGAATAGTTTCATATTTAATCTGAGTATTATCTATTTCCCTTCTCTCAATTATTTCTCTCAAACTGCTTTTTTGTGGTACACCACTACCTCAACTAGAACTGGCTCATCTTCTCACACTTACATATTTAGAATATATTATTTCACTAATAATTATGTATTATCATTGATTAATTAACATCAATTTTGTCCCTTTACCATCTAATCTTTTTTTTTTCTGAACATGGAATTGGGTTTTTTTGGTTTTAAGAATAGAATTTGAATATCTATATTTGTAACAGACCTTAAAACAATAAAGATGAATTAATTGGGTCATTTTTTCCAATGGAACATATACTATTTTCTATATTGCCTCAACTTTTCAAATCTGTTCAGCATCAGAACAGTTGGTTATTATAATGACTACTGTGGGTGAAGCCTTCCAGATCTCCTGGTTAGTAGTTGGCCCTGCCCTTGCAGGTAATGCCTACTGCACTATTATATTATGACTAAGGATGTTTAAAGAGGTTTGCCTCCCCATGGGTTAGCTCAGTATCTAAAAACATGACAATTTACCCATGAAGCAAGTTCTAAACCAGAACAAGACAGAAGATGCAATTTTAAGCTATAGAGCCCATCCCAAACTTCAACCTTTATTTCCAAATATTGTAAGAAATCCCCCGTAGAATTTCACATGTTATTGACCTCACTGTCATTAAAAACTGTAGTAAGAAAACAAAGGAAAGTGGGTAGCTGAGGAGTTAGAACTAGACCACTCAGCAAATATTTATTGTTCACTGACTAGTCACAATGCCCAGCTACAAGAAACTGCCTTGTACATCATAGGAAGATTCTGAGGAAGTGATTTACTATATGTCACAGTGTCCCTCTGTAGACAGTGCGCAAAAAAGCTTTGTAATCCTGAACAGGTGACATGCAACATACATAATTCATTTCACCTTTTGCATAGGTTGCTGGGAAGTTCCTGTCAACATTATAGCACACTTCTTTGTGTGTGATCCAGCTCGATGCCATGTCTTGATTCTCTTACATTTACTCACCTCCTCTAGACTCCTTTTTAAACTCTTACTATATTGTATGTGTTATTTTAATTTAATTTTCCCCTGGTCCTAAGGATCAAATCCAAGGTGTCATATACACTAAGCAAGCCATATACCACAAAGCTACATGGACAATCTTTGCCTATGATTTGTATGTAGCCCTGGCTGTCCTAGAACTCACTCTGTTGACCAGGCTAGCTTCAAACTCAATCGATCAACCTGCCTCCGACCCCTGAGTGCTGAGATTAAAGGTGTATACCACCACTGCCTGAGTGCTGAGATTAAAGGTGTATACCACCACTGCCTGAGTGCTGAGATTAAAGGTGTATACTACCACTGCCTGGCTCAAGTTCTAAGTAACATGAGGATTGAGCAGAGAAAGGCTTATGCCTCTGTACTATATTTCTATTTTTCAAACTTATCCACAGACTGTTTTGAGAAAACAAAAAAACAAAGAGGGGGATCTGGGATGAAATCAATATCGAAACCCCAAGCCATCTTGCTGTGATTTTTCAGCCATTGTATTTAGTGGCACCCAGATTCTGTACAGCAGAAAGACTCATGACCTGGCTCCCTCCATTCCCTATAGGCTAACCATGACACTAAGCCCTGTGGGCCACTAACTGAAAAAACACCTAAGCAAAAACTGAAAAACATAAGGTAAGAAACAAATTCTGGGGTGTTACAAATTCTGAATACCAAGGTTCAGCATAAGTAACCCAAAACTGGAAAAGGATTTGTGAAAGGTGGAAATCAGTCCTCTTAGAGGGACCATTAGCCCAACCGTCACAGACTCCAAGAATGACAGAGACACACCGTGCTGGCCCAGAGAGCCGGGTACAGAGAGCACTGTTAGCCATGGGGCCCATATTAAGCTTTCTAACTGAATTTGTTCCATTAATCAAACTCCGAGTCCTCTGCATGCCAAGCACTACACCAGGAATTTGCGTTATGGACAGAAAAGAAAGTTTCTTCCCACCTTAAATGTAAGCCAGGAATTCTGGCTCGTGCCTATAATGCCAGCACTCAGGAGCTTGAGATAGAAGAATCAGAAATTTGAGGCCAGCCTGGGTAACATACTGGGTTCAAGGCCAATCTGAGCTATAGAGAGAGACTGTCTCAAGAAAGGAGTCCCTAATCTACTAAGGGAAAGAAACAAGTTAACTTCAAATAAATATAAATAGTACTAAGCATTTGCCCTCAGGCTGTTGTCATACACAAGCCAAACAATTACCAACAGATGTTACTTTGTACTCTAATAATCTCTTCTGCAGAAAACAGAACATTATAATTCCAGCCACTTTACTAAACAGATATGCCAACCAGAAACCAAATTTTTAAAGTCTTACTTTTCTGTAGCTTAGAGGAACATGAGGATAACAGAGAAGTTTAGATAAGTTTTAAGATTGGGACGTCCTGTTAAAAACTTGAGCCTGGCAACTCTTGCTTACTTTCTGAGCAGAGGTAGCTTTCTATTTCTACAGAGCGAAGGGCAGTGTAAGGTCTTAGGAAGCAGTGATAAGCCAGCAAAATTCACGTTGATAAAAGGAAGCTGAATCCAAAGACTAACGTTCAGCCAGTTGGGGCAAAGCTACCTCTGCAATAAAAGATAGCAAGTACGATACTTCAAGACCAAAGTGCAGTCTGTAAGAAAACAGCTACCTTCTTTGCCTGTAAGACAATATAGTCAATATAAGTTAAGTACTCTATTTACAAACAAGCAATGATAGATTTATTTTAAGAGGCAAAAATCACTGTTCTTATCTACATTTCTAATTTGCCCAGTTAATGACTGGATTAATTTCACTCCTAAATTCCAGCCCTGGTTGCTTGCTGATGTGCTTCGGTAGAGATAAACCATACAAGGCTGCAAAACACAGTCCGGTTAGCAGGCTGAAAACAGCTGGTCCTTTCATGTTCCTCTTTTCTCTAAAATGCTCTCCTATGACTCCTCAGCCCCTCAAAGAAAAGGTTCAAACCTAATATCCAAAAATATAAGAACACCGACTATCGATTATGTGGAGCAGATCAAACCATTGAATATTTCATGATTCTAAACAAATCTTTATTCAAATGGTTAGGGAGTTTATAGAAGTACATGTTTCATAAGAAGTGTAATAATGACTTGCTCCTTGGAACCACTTAACTGTATTGGGTCATCCTTAGAAAGCTGGACTGTCCCACCTGTCCTTAAACTATTAGAAGGTAACAGTGATAAGAAGCAAAGAAGGGAAGGGACCCTGAAGAGCAAGAGTTGCACCTATTCTTAGAAAGCAGAGACTAGAAACCTCAAACAGGGTGGAAAGGGCAGGAACCCTAACAGGCTTCAACCACAGGATGTGGGATCTGAGAGTCGGGTGAAACTGCAGAGTAAGGACGGTGCACTAGCGGCTGGAAAAGTATGGGGCCGGGGGAGGCGGGTTTGGGACGTGGGCCAAGGAAGAAAGGGACACGGCGGGGGTGGGGGGTAGTAAGCGCTGGGAACTGGGATGGGGGCGGAACATCTCAGCAGTGGGTGAGGGGCGAGGCGTGGAGGGGGCGCTTAGGATGCACCCAGGAAAATGGGAGGAGACCATCCTACGTGGAGGGTGAAGGAAAACGGTGCAGACGCGAAAGTGGGGCTGAGGAAGGGATGAGTGTGGGAGCTGACAAAGAGGTGCAGAAGCCCAAGGAGGGGCCACGCAGGGAGAGTCAGCGACCTCAGGGAGCAGGGCCGAGAAGCGGGAGGAGAGCGACCCGGAGAAGCGGCGCTGCACAGACGCCCCCGTACCAGGCTGCGCAGATTGTCCTCCTGAGACTGGACGGTGAGCGCGGCGGTCCCCGTCAGCGCCCGGCGATCGAAGTCGACGCTGCAGCGCAGGTGGAGGTGCTGAGTTCGGCAGACCGAAGCTGGAGAAGCCAAGGAGCAAGTATCCGCGACCTCGGGCATGGTTCTGGGAGATGCACTGCTCGACAGCCAGCACCCTGGCACTCTGCCGCAAGACTTTCACCGAGAGCCCGAGAGCAGAGGAAGCACACAGGGTAGACGGCGCGGTGCACGCCGGGAAAGGGAGGCTCCCAGCCTCCGAGGAGCTTGGTGGAGGGCAGGGCGGAACTACCAATCCCAGAGTGCAGCAGAGCAGGCTAGCGCAAGACAGCCTGGGATTGGGGGCGGTGCGAGGGGAACCGAGGGGCTACTGCAGCGGGGGAAGGGTGGGTTAAGGGAGAAGTGAAGCGGAGGTAGCTGATGGAATGTTTTCATTTTAGTTCTACTCAGTTACAGTAGAAGCCTTGATGACACCACGGAATCCAAAACCTATTGGTTTGCGCGTCCTGAGGGCGGGGCGGTGAGAAAGAGATAAAAGGTCTATCAGAAGGCAGTTGCTTGTGCAATTCCTCGTTAGTATAGTGGTGAGTATCCCCGCCTGTCACGCGGGAGACCGGGGTTCGATTCCCCGACGGGGAGGCACGGAGTTCCTTTTTTCTGTTTTTTTTTTTTTTTCCCTTCGGCTTGTTTTGTTGATAACTTAATATTAGCGACCAGATTGTTGAGGCTGTTCTTGGTTCTCTCATGTCCTATGTTGTTTAACAGTGAAACAGCATTAAGAACTAAGAAACGAATTATGAAATGTGCGTGGCCTCAGTGGCAATAAAACCATAGCCCATCTAGCTCAGCTCCTCCTACTGTAAAAGGCAAAGGAGGGTTAAAAGATGCATGGCAATTGACTTTTAAACAACTTTTAAGAAGACCTGAGAAATGAGAAACAACGTGTTGGCAAGGCAGGCCACACCAGCTTAATCCCTGAAAAGGGACAGTAACATTGTAAACATTGCATATTTTGAAAGACAGGAAATTTCAGCTCTCCTACCACGTCCCTAAAAGATGACAAAGACTTCTCATTTTCTCCTCCTGCTTCACGTAGACTTTCTGCAAATACTCAAGGCAACTTGCAGATATAAGTGCACTCTGCCACACTAGGCTGCCTAGAAAAGAGCTAAGGAGAGGGAGATCTCCATCCAAACTAGTGATTAATGTACACTCTACTCCCAGATGCTGCGATGGTGCTTAGCTCCTAGACATGGAGCACAATACATGCCATTCTGGAGGGACAGGTGTACCTCTTTGGGGAGGATCAGGAGAAACATAATGAAGGGTAAAGCATCCGAGATGGGACCTGAAAGACACAAGGAGATGGAGAGGCGTCAAGGAAACACAGCAGGAACAAAGGCAGGGGTGGAAACAGCATGTTGGGGTAAAGAACAATTCTAGGTATACAAAATCTGACTATATAACCTAAATCCCTCAGCCACTTATTAGAGTTTCTCTGTGTAGCCCTGTCTGTCCTGGAATGCTCTCTGTAGAGCAGGCTAGCCTCCCCTCAGAGACCTGCCTGCCTCTTGTAATCTGCTTAGCTGTTTGAGGTCTATAGTCCCGCTGCTGAGAACTACTTTCGTTCTTAGCATAGCTGTAGCTCCTCTGTTAACACCTGGTGTTAACATAGCAGAAGCCATTTGGCCTCCAAGTCTCCATTTGATTTTAAGGTGAAATGAAGTTCAAGTTCTCAGGCCCTAAGTGCCTGAGGCCAGGATACAATTCAACAGTTCAATACTTGCTGCTTAGAATAAAACAATAGATGATAAATGCATGTTCCGCTTGAGTTAAAGATAAGCGTATGTTCTGTAAAAGTTAAGACCACAATGTCCTGCTATGTTCCTTACTCCCAGAAAACTGGAAAGCCCCCAAGAGCTCCCCTATCCTGAATCCCAGCTAATCTGCTCAAAGTGCTTTGTCCAGCTACCTAGATATAATACAATACACTCGGAACAAAAATTGTTATGTTTAGCTAGCCAAAATGACATAATACTGCCCCTGCCCCCTCGTACCCACTCCCCTGCCCCACGCCCCGCTTCCTACACCTGGTTACCTGGTTACGGTCTTTTGTATAAAAAACCTGCCTCAGAAATAGACCGGTGTTCCAGTCAAGCTCCCGAGTCCAAAGATGTCCCTGGCTGATAAGTCTTAGCTCATCACTCAATAAACTTTCATCGATCTGAGTCTGGTGTTCGAGTGGTCAGCGTTCAGCTATTCTTGAACCCATAATACCTCTGCCTCCTGAGTGCTGGGATTAAAGGCGTGCACCACAACTGCCCAGTATCCGTAATATACTGTTCTCTTTCCTCTGTGGGCTGTGTTTGGTTTGATGTGCATATTAGTTGCCTCAAATCAATCTCTTTTCATCCCTAGTAGAAGGCATTTAGCTGGGCACATGACTACTTGCATTTTCTTTGCATTTAGGCCTTGCAATTAATTTCTGGACACTGGGACAGTAAGCAGATTGTCACGTATGGTGTCTATGAAGTATCATTCACAAAAACAACAACAAAACAGTATTCTGTCAACTCTAATTGCATATTATAATATGAGCTTGCAATTGTGTGCTGAGAAAGAGAGAGAGAGAATAGGAGAAGCCATGAACTATAACTGGACACATTGCTAGGACCATGGAACCCCTCTGTACATTGCTTCAGATTTCTTTTGAGAGAGAAATAAATTTATTTGTTTAAGACAGTGTTGTTTTGGGATAGTCTGTCATTCAAAGGGACATTCTTTGCCAAGAGCTTTTCCTAGCTGTAAGTTCAACAGTTTCACTCCAGCACTTGCCCATGCCTGTCAGTTTGTTATTATTTGGTTGTGGGGTATACTGATTTTTTTAATTGAAAATTTTTTATGTAATATATTTTGATCATGTTTCTGCTCCTCCATTTCCTCCCAGGTCCTGGCCAGCTCCTTCCACACCCAACTTCATGTTCTTCTGTCTCTTTAAAACAACAACAGCAAAGAAATAAAAATAAATCACAAGAAAACCCACAAAAATTAAAATTAAACAAAAAAGCCAAAACAAAGCAAAATGAAACAAAAAATCCACAAAAAATACCTTTGAGTTTGTCTGATGTTGACCAACTACTCCTTGGGAGGGCTGGCCCCGCTGTATGGATGATACAGCTAGTGAGAGACCACCAGAGAAAGCTGATTTTCTATTTGCCAGCCAGTATCAGTTAGTTTGTTGTCATTTTATTGTGGGCTAGTGGGTAAGTCTGAAAAATATTCTTCATCAGACTAGTCTTCTCATTGATATTTAGTGATTTCACTTCCTTACTTAAATATTTCAAGATCTCAGGGAGAGAATGCTGTTTTGCTTCAGGAGTACCCTGTGCTATAGTAAACAGCCGCTTACATACAGGCAACACTAGTTGTACGCAGTGGGTTTAATATGAAGAATATAAAGTTGGGAGGGGAGGAGGAAGGAGAGACTTTGTAGGAATTGGAGGTGCACTGGGGGATAGATTTGATCAAAATTAAATTCATTCATATCTAAAGGACAAATCACAAC
This sequence comes from Pachyuromys duprasi, assembly GCA_028658305.1. NCBI lineage: Eukaryota > Metazoa > Chordata > Mammalia > Rodentia > Muridae > Pachyuromys > Pachyuromys duprasi. The sequence continues at coordinate 76,784,395 of CM053766.1, forward strand.
AACAACAATAGTGATAATAACAATCGTTCCAAGATTTAACCAGTGTAGATGTGCTGTAATGTTTTGGCATGTAGTTTGTATTAGTTTCTTCTCATCACCACGACTGTAAAACCTGAGAGCAACTTAAAGAAGAAGAGATTTATGTTGGCTCATGGTTTCATAGGGTTCAGTCCCTGGGTGCTTGACTCTGTGACCTTACGCAGAAGATTGAGGCAGCAAATGCTTTGTGGAGGGGGAGGCTGTTTATCTCACGGACAGCAGGAAACAGAGAGAAAGACAGAAAGGACAAGACACCCCATGTACCTACCACCAATGACCTAATTCCTCCATATACCCCACCTTCTAAACTTTCCAGAGCTCCCCCAAACAGTACTACCAGCTGGAGAACAAAATTCCAAACCAGGACCCTTTAGGAGAGACACTTCATATTCATGTCATGGCACAATCCAAGAGATTTAGCAGATGAGAGTAATATTTGTTTGTAAAGAAGCCTTTGGCATTAAAAAAAATGACCTATCACTCACAGGCTACAACATGTACAGCTAATATGTTGTGTGCTTTTCATGATTTTTAAATGAAAATTAAAGGAATACAAGCTGAGACTTGTTTCATGTTCATGGTCACTGTTCTGTAATGGTACAGGTCGATATTTTTGTGTTTGATTTTTTTTTCCCAAGTTGAGAACCCCGGTTGCTTAGATTTGACATGGAAAGCTCTGCCAGTACATCTGGATTTCTCATTTGGACGTTCTTCAAGATCGGGTCAGCAACTGAACACAGCAGCTTTCTGCCTTATATAGTCTGGTCGTCCTCTGAGGAAATCTCACTGAGATGCTTCCTGCCTCTTTCTTGCAGAAATGCATACCCTGATTTACCGCATGCCATTTAAGTCACTCACCTTCATACTCTATGTGACAGAGATTGAACAAACAATATAAACCTGGAGGTTGAGACCCAACCTAATTCTACTTGTTCAGTAGAAATGCTTCTGATCACTGAATGACAGAACTCTGGCCAGAGGCCTTTACATCCAGTTCCTATTTGCCTTTCCAGGCTCCTCCTTCTCCCTTACCTCCAATGCACTATGCCTCTGACTGTACCCGCCTGTTCCCTCCTGCATCCTAGCCTATAGCATAAAGCTGTTTCCCTTCATGCTTTATCTTTTTACCAACATTCCTGCCTCTTTCTTGTCTCCAAATCCTTCCCAGAAATTCCCTGGCTAGCAACTCTGGGTAGTTAGCGATATGAGAACTATGTAAGGCTGACCTGCCTGGGAGGTGAACTGAAGAGAAGATGCAGGAGCCTGCCTTGAGGGAGTCCTGTATACCAGGAGAGGGCTGTTAAGATGATGTTAACGGGCTGGAGAGCTGGCTCAGCGGTTCTAGAGCACTGGCTGTTCTTCCAGACAGACCAAGGTTCAGTTCCCAGCACCCAAATGGCAGCTCACAACTCCAGCTACAGGAGTTTCACCATCTTCATACAGATGCACATGCCGGCAAAAAAAAAAAAAAAAAAACCATGCACATAAAATAAAAATAAATGATTAATTTAAAAAAAGAAGGCGATGCTAAGGGACTCAGCTAATATGCGTGGCTAGGAGCTCCTGTTTTTAAATATCAACTCACTGAGGCATCTCTGAAATGAAAGGGGTTAGTGACTGGTAGCTCCTAGCAAGAAATGGGCTAGGTCCTGAGACAACTTCATATCTTCTAGCAGGAAGGGTGGAGAACAGCTGGAAATATTTTCAAACAGACCCAAGAGTTGAGAGCGTTTTAATAAGGAGGGCATAAGTTTATGTCTAACTTATATCAGCTGTAGACAAGAAGGGTAGGACAGCGTATTATGAGAGTTCCTGGGAGTAAGATCTGAGGGATAATTAGGTCACTGAGAAGTTAAGGGCTTGGTCTTATGGGTTGGCCTCAGTTAGTGTTCTGACAAGTTTCCCTGGAGACAAGAGACAGATATTTAAGCCAATGTTCTTATACTCAGGAATGTGGCCCAGTCTCTTCTTCTTTCAGGATGAACTGTTAGCTGTTTGTCTTACTGGACTCTCCCCATCCCACCCTCTTACCATCAGCCTGTGCTATTAAATTTAGAACAACTCGGAAGTTTCCTTCTATCATGTTTTATAAAATACTTTTCTCTGGCAACGCAGAAGATCGAATTGGGTATGCATTGAGAGGTACTGGCAAGAAAAAAAAGAAACACGAAATTTCAATACCACCTTTCCTTTGCCCTTTTTTCTTTCTTTTTTTTCCCTATTTTTTTTTTGGACAAACATGTCTACTATTTCCATTTTGTAGCACTTTACTGATAATTATAAAGACAGAGTAGAGGGAGCCTTTCAAAGGGAGAAACCATGGCAGCTTGGACTACAGTTATGAGTAGCATCAAGAAAGTGCAATCAAATCCAATGTGAGTTTTCAAAGCAGAGCTGATAGGATTTCTGCTCGGATCAGAAATGGGCTATAAGAGAACGGGAGAAGCCAGGCTGAGATTAAGATTTTTGGCTTAAGAAACCAGGAGACTGTAATTTGATTAACCAAGATGGGCGTGAGGGCTGTGGGGGAAGTGTGCGTGGGTGGGGTTCCATCTTTTACATGGTAAATTTCAGGTGTCAGTTGATAATCTGAGGGGAGATGCTGAATAAGTTGGACGCGTGAGAACTGAAAGTCTCTGCATGTTCAAGAGTTTCAAGATGACTTCACTGAGTGGACCGTGGTGACAGTCATGGGATGGAATGCTGCAGATCCAGCGGTCAGTTTCCTTGGACTTTCTATAGCCTGTTTCAGTGACTGCTTACTGTCAAACCCTGTATCTGATGTAGCATTTTTTTGTGACGACTAGACAAAATTCTTGCAATGTGTATGAAGACTGCTGGGCCTCTCGCCTCAGATAACATCTAGATCCTAGGAAGGTTTCTGTGTTGGCTAAGCTTGGGGACATGTGATTGTAAACAGCACTTCCAGGGAGCTGAGACAGGGGGGTTGCAAGTTGACAGACAAAATGTCTGTCTCAAAAATAAGTAAATGGGACTGGAGAGATGGTTCAGCAGTTAAGACTTCCAGAGGACGCAGGTTTGATCCCTGGCACCCACATGGTAGCTCACAAGTGTCTGTAATTCCACTTCCAAGGGAGCCTGCATCCTCTTCTGGCCTTCTTTCATGGAAGAGACATTATTCTCTTGTGTTCTAGAGAATGGTCACTTATATTATCTGAGAATAGTTATTTTACACAGACTGTGTGGCGTCCTGAGGAAAAGCTGGGGTGGGCTAGATGTGAGTTGGGGAGCTGAGCATGGAGAGGGCAGAAGAGAGAAGAGCTAGCCACAGAGATGTGGGGGAAATAAATAACTCTCCTATAGGACAGGCAGATCATTTCTAGAAAGGAGCTATTAGCTGTGTCAAATGCTGCTGCTCAGTAAATAAGATAAGGGCTGAGCCCTGACTGTTGTTGTGTTTAGCGATGTGAAAGTCACTGACACTGCCCAAGCAGGATAGTTTAAGGCATAGCCAGTAGAGTTAGGGCCATGAAACTCTAACTGAAGGAGGTTCAAGAAGAAAGGGAGGCAACAGAATACAGATCTCTGTGTGTTGAAGAATTTTGTTGTAGAGGTTATCAGGGGAAAGAATGGGATCATAGCTGAAGAGAAGAGCGAGCTCAAGAGAAGGATTCCTGAGATGGAAGAAATAAAAGCATATTTGTTGGCTGCTGGGAATATTCAGTAGATACCGGGTCACTGAGCATGAAGTGCGGGGGGGTGCGGGGGGGAAAGCTGGGATAATGTCTCCTTGGCTGTCAGAGGCTGGGATCCAGGCTACAAGAGAAGAAGGTGGCTTTAGCCAGAAGACAGGTAGTACTTTACCCATAAGGACAGGAGCGGAGGCAGAGCGTGGTGCTGATGCAAGTGTAAGTGAACTGAAGACAATTTGGAGACGTCCTTGTCTCGTGTAGGATGCAAGGTCATCAGTCAAGAAGGAGCTGAGAGACAATGAGGCTGAGAAGGTTACAAGGAAGAAGGCAGAGAGATGGTAAGAAGTCTGTGTGAAAGAGGAAGAGAAGCTGGGTGGATAGTTTGCATTCAAAGCACCTCCAAGGGACCCTGTAGGGCCTTCCTTTGTCATAGGTGTCAAATGAGCCAGGCCAGCATCATAGGAATTGTCTGTAGTCAGCTACAGTTGCCTGGGAGGGGTTTGGCAGCAGAGTGTACAAGCTGGGAAAGGAAGGGACATTAGGGTTATGAAAGTGAGGAGGGTGATCCACAAATGAGGTCAAAAGATAGAGTTAGTAACCTGGAAAGATACAGTGATATGGACAGAACGAGGCAAAATGATTACATATGGTTTGCTGTTCTATGTGCAAGGCAAGAAGAAAATACATTTGCCCATACCTACCAAAAAAAAAAAATGTTTCTAGAAAGAGTCTTAAGAAACTAACAGCGGCATTTGCTTGCAAGAAAGAGAAGTCTTCCTCTGGCTAAAAGGCCAGAGGCAAAGAGTGGCTATTCTAGCAGAAGAACCTCCAGAGCCTTTTGGAATTTGATGTGAATTAATGTATTTACCTTTACAGTTAAAACAACAACAACAACAAAAACCAAAAACATATTAATGTGGAGAAAAAAAATAAAGGAACTAGACCCCAAACCACAAAGGGAAGGAAACAGCAGCAGCTTCCTGTTTACACATCTGCCTTTGAGGCCTTCCCTTACCTCAGCTGATCCAGATAACTTGAAGATGCCTGAGGCCAGCGCCTTGTTCTTCCTTCAGCCTGACTTGATAAACTTTCCTCCCAACCTTAGCAAGGCTCTTCTCTTTCCCAGCGAGGCTTCTGATCCCTCCAATTTTGGCCACTGGTTCTCAACCTGTGGGTCGCAACTCTCTGTGGTCAGCCGTTGGGGTTGCCTAAGACCAGAGGGAAAACACAGAGGGTTAGTTACATTATGACTCAACGACAGTAGCAGATTACAGTTATGAAGTAGCAACACAAATAACTTTATGCCTAGGGGTGTCACCACAGTATGAGGAACTGTATTAAAGGGTCTCAGCAATGGGAAGGGCTAGAATATGACCTTCAGTTCTTCCCCAAGATGTGTACGAGGAGAAATTGTCTCAACTACCATTTTTGTATTGAACTTACAAAATAGTTAAGGTGACCCTCACTCATTTCCTCCATTTTGTGCACTTCCACGCACACCTCCAGTCTCTTCATGTGAAGAGAAGGCTTGGGGACTTGGGGAAGCCAGAAACGCAAGGCACAGAGACAGCATTCTGCCAACTCTTGTAAACAGGTGGAAATGGCCTCCTCCCAGCCACCATCTGCTCCCCACACCATGCTCACAGAGGGTGGGGTCTGCAGAGTCTCCCACACAGGCTTGCCTCCTTCCTCTGCCCGAATGCTCCTGAGGCGCTGACCTGAACAAAACAGGCTGTCAGGCTGTTCATAGGTGGTGACTTTCTCTTTCCCCACACAAAGTGTAGAAGAGGACCAGCGTTATCACTGTGGAGGAGCCTCATTAGAAAGGAAGATCTCAGCTGGGTGGTGGTGGCATACATCTGTAATCAACAGCACTCTGGGAGGCAGAGGCAGGCAGATCTCTGTGAGTTCGAGGCCAGCCTGGTCTGCAAAGAGAGTGCAGGACAGCCAAGGCTACACAGAGAAGCCCTGTCTCAAACAAGAACAAATAAAACAACAGAATTGAAGGTCTCGGAAATCTTCACTTCACCAGATCCTCAGGTGACTTGTGTGCGTCTGAAGTCAGTTGCTCAAAGGTTACTTTTGGAATTGGGAGGAAATTTCATTGCAGAGCTCATCAGCTATGTCAGGACTCGTTCTTGGGAAACCCGCTGCACTGGACACCTATATCAGTATTCCATATCGGCTAGTGTGCCTTCCACACCCAAACATTCAAGCAGTCTCGCCTACTAGCGAGACACGCTCTCTGAGCCTGGTTGTTCAATGAATGAACAAATCGGTAAATGGATGGCGGAATGAGATTTTATATGAGGATCTGGTCATTCTATTTAGTTTTTTTTTGTTGTTGTTGTTGTTTTTTTTTACGTACAGTGGTGTTTTGCCTGCATGTCTGTCTGTGTGAGGGTATCAGATCCCACAGAACTGGGATTACAGACAGCTGTGAGCTGCCATGTGGGTGCTGGGGATTGAACACGGGACCTCTGGAAGAGCAGCCGGTGCTCTTAACCGCTGAGCTATCCCTCCAGCTCCAAGGTTCTAATTATTCTTATATTCACTGCTTTACTCAGGATTGTCCCCTGAAATTTAAGGTGAGCATAATGATACTATTAGCACTCAGGAAAAAAAAAAATAACACCTCCAAGATCCTCTCCTTAAGTTCCTTTCTGGCTGCTTTAAATCTCTCACCCTGAGGCTAATACTGGCTGTGATTTGCATATATCGCTTTGACCTATTTTGCTGTTGGAGTGGAAGCACACAGTCTATACTCTCCATACTTAGCTCCTTCGGCTGCATGTTATGTTTGTGGGATTGTTCCACATTGTTCTGTCCAGTTCTAGACTGCGTGTCCTTCCATATTGCCATGTGAAGCTCTAGACTGTGTGTCCTTCCATATTGCTGTGTGAAGTTCTAGACTGCTTTCTCCCTGCTGTGTTGTTCCCTGGGTGGACATACCACATTTCAGACCCTGGGTTATTGTGACTCGTGTTTCCATGGGCATTCTGTAGGTATGTTGGTGAACGGGCTGTAGCTAGATGTTGATGTGTGGCTTTGGAGACTGGACAGCTCCAGAAGGGGCTCTAGCCAGCCTGGAGCCTGGCCAACAGGGCTCTGGCAGGCCCTGCCCTTCCCCCATTCCCTCTGCCTTACTAGAAACCATTAGATTACATCCTAGAGCTAGCCACCACAGTCTATTCCCTTATTGGCCACTTCCTCCTCCTGAGGCTGACTGCCAAGGTCCAGCTATCAAAGTTTTGATGTCCAGTGATCAAAAGGCCCCTTTGGCTCACCTAATTAACATGCTCAATTTAAATTAAACACCTCATGCTAACATGGGTTCCCCACTTTACCTTTATAAACCATCAGTTGCCTATGGGCCAGGTCTGTCGTCTCTCTGTCCAGAGGCGGTCCTTTGTCCTATTCTAGGACAAATACCCCTTCTCCCCTACCTCGCTTCCTTTTCATCCTCCCTCATCCTCCACCTCCTGTCTTTGTCTCCTATTTCCTGCTCTCTGTCCCTCTGAGGCAAACAAACTTCCTTTGTGCTTAGAACTTGGTCTTAGGGGTTCTGAGCTGATACCAAACCGTGCAGAACCTGTGTCTGGGCATTTCCTCTGGGCCTGCTTCACCATTCAAGAGCATTCATCTGCAAATGCTGCAGCTACCTGTCGGCAGCAGCTATTGTCAAGTTACAGGGAAAAGGCTGTTAGAGCTGAGGTCCCCATTCCTCCCTGCTGCTTCCGCTTCTTTTCTAGGTATGCCTGCCCGCAAGCTCAGCCCCACCAATCTTGATCTGACCCAGAGATTTCAGCTCCCCTTAGGTTTTCCTGATAATTATCCAGGACTATTTCATCACAGCACCTGAAACATGAGGAGGGTTTGACCAGCCGCTGTAGGATTTCTGTGGGGTGTTGGTTGGTTTTGAGCCCAGCTTTTCTTGTCCACGGGGCAGTTGCTTCCTGCTTGCCTGTGACGTGTTTGTTCGGATGAATACCCACCATGAAAGGTTTCCTCCTACATGTTCTTCTCATCCACAAGTCCACAGTTGAGGAAGCACAGTTTTGTCATTTCTCACTAATAGCCTCTCTTACTTGATACAGAGTAGAACCAACCCACACAAGGAACGCAGGACGGCTAGGGCTGTAGGTCAGTGGCAGAGAACTTGCCTGGCAATTGTGAAGCCCTGGAAAACAACAAAAACCCTAATCCAGTCAGCTCTTTCTGTCTCTGACTCTGTCTCTCTCTCTGTCTCTCTGTGTGTGTCTGTGTGCGCATGCACTATGAAGGCCAGGGGTCAACCTCTGATGTCATTCCTTCAATGCCATCCATCTAGCTCACTACCCTGGATCTTGCCTAATAGGGAAGGTCTGTGGGCTAGTGAATAATCCCAGGGATTTGCCTATCTGTGCCTCCCCAGTTCAGGGAGACATGTACATGTCACAGCGCCTAGGCTTTTGAGTTCTGGGCTTGAGCCCAGGTCCTCCTGAATGCAGGGCAAGCACGGAGCTGACTGAATGCTCCCTCCCCAGCCCCTAGTTGCCTGGCCTTTCTCTTTTTCACACAGATCTCTCTCTCTCTCTTTCTCTGATTTATTGAGACAGAGTTTTTCTGTGTTTCCCTGGCCATCCTGGACTGGCGTGTGTAGACCAGGCTGGCCTTAAACTCACAGAGGTCTACCTGCCTCTACCTTCCAAGTGCCGGAATCACGGGCATGTGCCACCGTGGCCAACCCATCTCTCTTTTACATATTGACAAATTATAGCTGCACAGAGTTATGGGGTACGAATGGAGGCTATGAGTATAAATATATATATTAACATATATATTTATTTGGTATTTATGTATTTAGTATAATTTGGAATGACCAAACAGAGATTACCAACCTACTATCTCGTCACCTCCGACATCTGACATCCTCTGGGATAAGAACATTCCCGGTCCACCCTTCCAGTGACATCTCAATGCACAGCATTAGCTCTGAATTCTACGCACTGTACCGTGCAAGAGTTCTCAAAAAGAGAAAAAGAAAACTTACCCCTCCTGTCTGAGGCTTTGGACCCTGTGGATGAAACACAGACTTCCACGGAGTCCCCCAGACCTGGCCTTCTCTCCCTCCCAGAGAAGCCGTTCCTCGAGCCAAACTCTGCGTCCCCTGTCTCGGACCCTGACCCTCACTCTGCTGCCTCTCCCGAGGGCCATTTTCTGAGAAGGCCTCCGGCAGCCTGTTGTCTTACTTTTGTCCCCAGTCTCCTTCTCTATAATCACCTTCCTAATGTGGCTCCTTAACATCTCAGATTGTGACCTTTCTAGACACAGATGTGTGCAAATACTTAGTGTCCGAGGTTCACCGGTTCAGCCTTTGCAGACCCACCTACCCCTTAGGACTTACTCTCCCAAATCCCCTAACCAGCACACACAGAGCTTTCACTATGTGAGGTCAGGGACTCCATCCAGCCTTACAACTGAAAAATGTGACCCAACAAGGGTGGTGTTTCAACCACGGTCATGCAGGCACATTAGGCTTTTTTTTTTTTTTTTAATATTTCCTCTTTTGCTGTGAACAAGTGTCTTATGGTTCAGCATTCCGTCTTTTTCTGCCAATGCTGTACCACCCCCTTTGTGCTCTTGGTTAGTGTCTTCACTGTTTAAAATATCCCACAGTAGCTTGGCATGGTGGCACGTGCCTTTAATCTCAGCAGTTGAGAGGCTGAGGCAAGTTGGTTTCTGTAAGTTCAAGGCCAGCCTGGTCTATACAGGGAATTCTAGGCCAGCCCTGGCTACATGGTGAGTCCATCCTACAAGTGGAGGAGCAAGTCCACGAACCCCCATCTCAGAGCTCAACACTCATAACATGAATACAAGGCAGAGCGGGTCATGTGCGTGGCCGTGTGTTAAACTCTATCCGTGCATGTTTGTCTGGGTTGTTGTCGTTACGTGGAAACCGGTGGGCCAAATTGGGCAACTAAATTGCTCAACTAAGGATGTAAGATTAGAAATTAGGAAACCTTAGGGCTGGAAAGAGAAATGAGATTTTTTATAAGATGTGTTACTGTGAGATAACAGCATGGCTGTACACACACACATGCAGAGACACACGTGCACACTCACAGACAGACACACACACACACACCAGTGCAGGCGTTGGGATATGTAAACTACATTGATGTTACCCATGTTACAGTGATCATTAGAAAGAAGACTACGCTCTTTGTTTGTTCTGATCCTTCTAGCCAAATCTGTTTTATGGAGCACCAGATTGTTGTGGACTAGGTCACTGCAGTGGATTCATTAACAGCCATACTTATTTTGCTTTATTATACACAGTTAACATTTGTAGCACTTTCTCTGTGCCAGACAGCCCTGTTCTGAGTGCTCCGGGCACATTAGCATATTTCAGTTAAGTCTGATAAGTACCAGGGGGAATCGGCAATGCCCCTGTAAGTTCAACACTGAGCCTGAGGCAGGGGGATTAACCCTCATACCCATGCTAACCAAGAACTCAGTATGCAGCTCAAGATACTAGCCTAGAACTTGTAGCCATGTTCTGTCCTCAGCTTTCCAAGTGCTGGCAACGGCGGCCATCCTCCTGCCTCAGGTGCCCAAGTGCCGAGATTACCAGGTGGAAAGCCAGCTTTGTGTGAGGAGGAAGAGGTGGGGTGTATAGCATGTGTGTCGTGGTTACGTGTGCATGCGGAGGCCAGAGGTTGGCATTTGCTGTCCTCCTCAATTGCTCTCCACATTATTATTATTATTGTTGTTTGAGACCGGGTCTCTCACTGAACCAGGAGCTCACTTATTGGCTAAACTGCCTATCCAGCAAGCCCCAGGAAACCCTCCTGTCTCTGCTTCCCAAGTGCTGGTGTCAGGCTATTTACAGGAGCGCAGGGTTCTAAACTCAGGTGCTTACATTTGAGCATCCAACTGAATGAACCACCTCCCAGGCTTGGCTCAGAGCCCTGCTTACATCAGGCTGGTTGCCAGGCACAAGAAAGCAGAGCCCCTCTCTTTTGTGATTCTGCCCTGACCATTCTCACTTTTCCTTTTCTGTCCTGCCCTCACACTACCCTGCAAGCTTCTGCTGTTTTATTTTATTTTTTAAGAATCAACTCAAATTTATCTTCCTTGAGGAAAACTTCTATGACCTGGTGCAGACTCAGTCCCTGTGGGCTGTATTTTCCGTGTCTTGTTCACAGCGTTGAGATTTTTACTCTCCCTCCCCCCCCCCTTGCTAGTATTAAATAAAATCATCAAGATGTCATTGGCCTGGGGCTCTCTCTGTACTCTGAGGTTCTATGCAACAAACAACAATCTAAGGTATGTAAATAAACTGAAACCTAATTTAGAAATATATTTTTGTAACAAATAGCTAGTTACAGGCCAGTTCCTGGCAGCAAACTCATTAGGACTGCCCAGGTAAGACAGATGTTTCTTTTTTGTCAGTTCCCGAAAGCTTGCTGTTTGCAGCACCATGCCAGGCTCCTGAACCTTTTCTAGCTCTCTCTGCTGCCCAATTCATGAATCATTCTTTTCTCAAATAAACAATATCGAATTTAATTTGCCTGAAGTTTTCAACAGAAGCTCCCAAGCTGGCTTCCAGTCTCCCTTCTCCGGGAATGGTGCTGTGACCCACCACCCTACTTGGGAGGCAGCTCATGTGATTCAAGTCAAGCCAAAGAGAACAACAGCCACAATTCAGAAGTGACCATGTGACCCACAGCTGTGCTGACTGTGCTGACTCCTGAGTGGGAAGCTGAACAGACAGCCTGAGGCTGCCACCAGACCTGTCTTCATGGGCTGTTGAGAAAGCAGCCAAATGCACAGGGCCCGGAAGGAAAGAGGGAGGGTTAGAGCCTGCTAGGAATGGTACCCAACCCTCTGGGGAGTGGGCTACCTACATCATTCGCCCTAGATGTGGAGATGGCTTATCAGTAAGCACTTTGTTGAATGTACAGGATGAGGATCTGAGTTTAACCTCCAGCAATGAAGTAAACTGGGTGTGGTCAGGCATGCTCAGAATCCCAGCACTGGGGAGGCACAGATAGAACAAAGGTTGGACAGCCGGCCTATCCAGTAAGGATGCAGGATAGGCTGTGCCTAAGAAGAGATGATTCCTGATGCCTTCACTTCGATTTTTACATGCACACATGCACACACACACACAAACACAATTCCTCTCTCCCATCATTTGCAACCAAAAGAGTATTAGGTATTGATAGATTTTTATTATCTACCTATCTATCTAGATAGATAGATATCTATCTACCTATACACCCTTTATCACCTTCTACCAATGTGTCCACCTCCTAAACTACAGTTCTTCTTTGTTTTTATTTATTATGTATACAATGTTCTGTCTGGATATACACCTGCTTGCCAGAAGACGGCTTCCGAGCTCATAGATGGCTGTGAGCCACCATGTGGTTGCTGGGAATTGAACTCAGGACCTCTGAAAAAGTAGCCACTGCTCTTAACCTCTGAGCCATTTCTCCAGCCCCCTAAACTACAGTTCTTTATGGGTGGCAGATGGTTGGTACTTTTTTTTTTTTTTTGAGTGAGTTTAACTTGGGTGTGTTTACAGGCCATTGAACTGACGGCGGGCATCCTCAAGGAGTCTCATAAACTTAATTTGAAACATGACCTAGTCCCGTTGAAGGGAAGGATTGAAAGAAAGGGGCAGGTGTTGGAAACAATAGACTTAACACGGCAGTGATACAGATGGGTGGGACAATGGTTATCTAAGAATGCCATGCACTCAGCAGATCTGGTTATAAAGAGATTTATTTGGGGGAGGGATAGGGGAGAGGAATTAGAGGAGAGGAGGAAGAAGAGCATGGTGCCCCCCATCCCTCCCAGAGAGAAAAGTCAGAGGAGGGAAGGGGCAAGAACCGGAAGCAGAGAGCAAGGAGCAGAGAGAGGGGGCGGGTGGGAGTGACAGAAGGGTTATATCTGTAGCACCTGCCCCAGGTGGTGACATAGGATGTTGTCAGGACCCTAAAAGCCCCTGAGGGCAGGCTAGTTGAATTGCCTGCACAACATGGCAAGCCCACATACTGAGTATGTGTGCCTCTTAGTTTTTGGCGAGCTTTTCTTTAGCAGCCAGCATAAATCAAAATTTCATTTTACCAGCTGATTATGATCTTTTCTTAATCACCCATTTTGTCAGTTTATTAGAAAGGCAGAAATTAATATAGTGAATCATGAACAAGTAAGCAAGATAACACAGAAAGCGTTTTTGTTGCTGTTGCTGTTTGTTTCTTTTTCTTTTAAATCACATTATGTGTCAGGCAACCATGATGACCACTACACTACGGAGACGCCTCCTGCTTTTATCAGACATTCAGCTCTTCATCACAGAGATAAGGCTGCAGGCTTAGGTCAGCTCACACTGAAAGCTGGGCTCTGTGGGGGTAAGGGCGGGGGCGTGATGGAGCACCAGCCGTAGCAAAGGCCCCCAGTAAAGCGGAGACTGGGAGGCAAAGCTGTCTTCGCCTTCTCTAAGCATGGGCCAAGATGGCACCCCTCAGGAGACCCATGGGCTCAGCGCCAGTGACCAGCTCCAGGACTTCTTAGTCTCCTGGCACATCTCACAAAAGGCAGCCCAAACCTTATTTAAACTCCAGACAGCTGCTCTGAGCCTGTCTCCAGGGCAGAAAGGGGCACCAGATGCTCCGATCTGCATTTCCACTCTCAGCCTTATCTCTAGCCCGCAGGCTCCAGGGACAAAGCCCCTGGGGTAGCTTGTTCTCCAGGATAAGGGGCACACAGCGGCGCTGCGGAAAACCTTGATGATGGGAATATCTTATATCAATGAAGGCCACTGAGGTACGCAGAAAGCCTGGCTGGATACTGAATGCTTGAGCTGTGGCTAGCTCAACTGAGCAAGTAGATTTTAGTTTAATTTGGCCAGTGACAATTAAAATTTAGGGACAAAGTACTTGTTGCAATAGGAACCTGAGCTTCACTCCATACCGTGTAAAAGCTAGACATGACAGCACATGCTTTTAATCCCAGTGCAGGGGAGACAGGAAGATCCTGAGGCTTGCTAACTAGCCGGGCTAGCCAAGTCAGTGAGCTCCAGGTTCAGTGAGGTAGACCCTGACTCACAAACTAAGACACTGGACACTGACATCTGGTCTACACACACACACTTTAAACAATGTTTAGTGGCTCCCATATTGGATAGCATACCTCTGTAGTTTCTCTCTCTTTTTTCTTATTTCTCCTGTGTCTTCTCTCTTACAGAAGAATGTGCACTCTCTATTCAGTCTTGGCCATGTGTCCTAAACCCATGGATATAGAGTGTCAGCCAATATACATGTATACATGTATATACATGTATATGCATATATATATGCATATATATAGAGAGAGAGAGAGTGAGAGAGAGAGAGAGGCCTCCGTTAGCTCTTGATAGTGAATCAAAACCAGAATCTAAAAGGAGTAAGTGCTGTGATGCCATTTTCCATCACTGCTGTTTTACATGACTCCTTTAAAGCAGTTACTTTGTAATAAGAAGAAACTCTAAGAGCCTCATTGACAAGGTGTATGTGAAGCCTGGAGCCAGGCTCCTGGTGAAGGCCGATTCTCCCGCTGTCTGGCTACATGTCAGCTGGCTTGTCAACTGGTTGGCTTGTTAACATCTCAGGAGCTCAGTTTTTCTCCTCTGTGAAACAGAAGTATTAGTATTTATGCCAGAGGCTTGTAATAAAGCTTAAATAAATTCTCTTTGCAAAGCAGGAAGGAGCCTTTGCCTGTAATCCAAGCGCTTGAGAGGCTGAGACAGAATTGCAGATTCCAGGCCATCTGGATTGCATACTGAGACCCTGTCAGAAAGAAAAGGGTAGAGAAAGGGGTCCAGGAGAAGAAGGAAAAGTAGCAATGCTCAACAATGAAGTTAACGGGCATTAATCTGTGCTCACCAACATCGCTTACTTAAAAGAATGCCTCACTCCAGAACTGTCCATGAACGAATGAATGAGTTAAGTTTGTTGCCACTAGATGGCAGTAGAGTCTCACTTGTAAGGCCTGAGCTAAACACAGACTTGTGTTTTAGCTGCTGAAGGACATATGCACACGGTGTGAAAGGAATTGACCCTCCCGGCCAGTCTCCACTCACTCCCATCTCCGTCCCCTCTTTCCTGTCAGGAACAGTTCCCCTTTCTTCCATGTTACTCCGCTTGGGCTGCCGTGACAAAACACCACACCAAGTGGCTTAAACAGACTCATTTTCTCTCGGTGCTTGAGGCTGGAAGTGAATTGTCCTGCTTTGCTTTCTATTGCAGGGATTAAAACACCATGCCCCAGAGCAACCTGTCGAGGAAAGGGTTTATTTCTGCTTGCAACTTAAGGTCCATCATGAGGGGAAATCAAGGCAGGAACCCAAGGAAGGAAACTGGAGGCAGAAACAGAAGCTGAGGCCATCTTACCGAGAGGTGGCATTGCCCACAGTGGGCTGGGCCCTCCAACACCAGTCAAGAAAATGCACTATAGAGATGACCACAGACCAGTCTGATGAAGGCGTTTCTCTCTCTCTCTCTCTCTCTTTTTAAGATTTATTTTTATGTATATGAGTGCTCTATCTGCATGTACACCTGCACGCCAGAAGAGGGCACCAGATCACAATATAGATGGTTGTGAGCCACCAGGTGGTTGCTGGAAATTGAACTCAGCATCTGGAAGAGCAGCCAGTACTCTTAACCATTGAGCCATATTCTCCAGCCCACAGCGGGAGGCATTTTCTTAACCGAGGTTCTTTTTTCCCCCCAGATGTGTCAAGCAATGAAATAGCATCCGTGTTCAAAGCGGTTGCCGAGATACCTGGCAAGGCCTCCCCCTGCTTTAGAAGTCATCTGCTTGTCCTCACTAGCCATCTCAGCTACAGAGGGAAAGAAAGAGATCATGTCCAGGTTGTCTTCCTCTTCTGTGAGAACACTAGCTCTAGGGGCTCAGTCAGCCCTCAGGACTTCCCAGAAGGTCCTGTCGGACTGCGGGTTAAGACTTCCTCAGGTCAGTCCTGTGTCCACCTGTGTGTAAGCCTAATCCTTGATTTCTGACCCCTCCTGGCCATGTTCCTTCTCTAGTTGTTCCCTTTGAGTCCCGCCCTGTTAACCTCTCAGTCTTTGTATGGCTTTTCCAGAATTAGTTGCATTGGTCATCAACAGAGAAATTTGAAGAAAACCACCATGTGACAGTTGTATAGATTCACGTGTTCTGAGAACGCTAAGGCAAGTGGCAGTACCCTGTCGTGCAGAAGGGGAGCCGGCCGGCTCACACAGTGGGGTTGGTTCGTTTTAGTTTGTTTAATTTTATTTTGGTTTTCCAAGACAGGTTTCTCTGTGTAGCCCTGGCTGTCAGGAAACTTGCTCTGACAAGTTTGGCAAACTCATAGAGATCTACCTGTTGTTCTTTCTTTGGTTTCCCTTCCCTCTTTACCCTTCTCTCGAGCTAAATCTCTTGATGGATGCTACTGCACTCCTCAGATGACTCATTTTTCCAGTTCCTTCGGAGGATCTGAACTTCTCTGGGTAACAGTTAGTTCATTCCAGCTTTTGCATCATTGAAACAGCTGAACCCAGACAGTTAACATGCAATAGAAGGACTCATTGCCATCCTTGGATCGTTCTGGCTCTCTTTACCTAAGGGCAGATGTTAAGATGGGGGGGGGGCACGTTTGATAGCAGTACAGACTGCTTTCTGTGAATACTTAGGTGCAGTGCAGTTTTGCACCGGCTCATCTTCTACATGAAAAAATTGGGCTTCAAAGAATGATACCCCTTTGTTCCCAGATTTCCATTTTCTCTTCTTTTCTTTATTTGCTTTCTTGAGACAGGTTTTTCTGTGTGCAGCCCTGGCTGTCCTGGGACTCTCTTTGTAGACGAGGCTGGCCTGGAACTTACAGAAAGTGTGAGGGAAATAAGAAATTATAGGCTACGCTTACACAGTCCCATGCCAGATAGAAATAATGGAGTTTCACTAATTAAAGGGAAAGGCCGGGCCTGGTGGCATAGCCACCTTTATCCCCAGCGTTGCAGAGCCAGGGGAGGAGCCACAGTATCTTCATGCAATGTGCACAGACCCTTGAGTGTTCCTCAGTTGTTTCTAAATGTCTTGTAACACCTGACGTGGTGTAGATGCTATGAAAACAATGTTTACGGGGTGAAGGGAAAGGGTTTCTCTGTGTGCAGTCGACATGACTTTTTCCTGAATATCTTCAACCCTTGTTGGTTAAATCCCCAAATGCAGGTGGCAAACTTGACATAAGGAGGAAGTCAGACGTTCCTGCTTGTCTGCATGCCCAGACACAGATGGCAATACCCAGCCTCTCTTGCTTTTGGGTATGGCTAGGTGAATATAGGTTTTGGCTGGTGGGAAATGGGAAAAAATATTGAATTTCCTGTTCAGGTTCTATTTTAATTTTTTTAAACGTCACTTATTCTTTACTTTCCCTCCTATCCATTTTTTTTAAAAAATATGAACCGGGATGTGTTATTTCTAATGCAACTTTAAACAAGTCCATGGCTCCTGGAATTGGCAGAATAATACAGTGGAAGTCTCCAAACCCCAAGGCTGGTGCACGTGAAGAAAGCAAATGCTTTATTTCTTGAACCGTTGATTTTTAGGTTTTTTTTCTATTTTTTCCAAGTAGTTCAACTTGTGTTTTCACACAGAGTACTTTTCTGGGAAAGAATTTTTTTAGTCTGTGCTAGTGTATGCACACACATACACATTCATGAGTGCACACACACACACACACGAACATGCACATATACACTCACAGAGATACACATGCAGAGAGAGAGGAAGGGAGGAAAAGAGAGGGAGATTGTTCATCCAAAGGTTTCTGAGTCTGTCTGGAACAGTGACTGATATCTTGTGACCATGAGGGGCTGTAGCCAGGTCAAAGTTGATATGTTGAATGAGACCATCATAGAAATGTATAAAGAACTCAAATCATTGACTTTTTTTGAGTGGTTACATCCCTTTGCATTTACCCTATCCGAATACCTCTTATTAACCAAACAGTAAAATTGCATATCACTTAAGGCATTTAGAGTGTCTTTCCAATGGCCTGCTTCTCTCTGTATAGTAAAGCACAATTCAGTAAACATAGCTTTCCCCTCCTCCTCCTTTCCCTTCTCCTCCTCCTCAGTGTTCATTGGTGTTTTTCCTGCATGTATGTCTGTGTGAGTGTGTCAGATCCCCTGGAAACTGGAGTTACAGGTATGAGCTGCCGTGTGGGTGCTGGGAACTGAACCCAGGACCTCGTGGAATAGCAGCCAGTGTTCTTAACCATTGAGTCAGGTCTCCAGTCCCTCCTTTCCACCTCTTTCATGGGTTCCCAACAAACTAACCCAAATCTAAGATGTCACTCTGCTTCCATTGGCGTTGAGGGATCTTGAGAAGGGGAGGTCTATTGGGAAAACCTGCAGCTACTGCTCCCTGCTTCAGTTCGAGAATGATCAGAATGATCACACTGAGCTTGTGTGAAGTTGAACAGGAGGCTCAACTTTTCAAGAGGTTAGAGGGCAGAAAGTTGGGTAGGGTGTGATCTGCAGAGGAAATGAGAGGGTGAGGACCCATTTGTGTGTCAATGGCGCCCTCTAGTGTCCTTGAGGCTTCACCTGCGTGACTATCAGAGGTCATTCCAGATACAAGCAACCCTGTGCCCAGTCCTTAAAACAATGCCTTCTCCATTGCTTCCTTCCGCTAAAGCCTCACCCTAGCCCTGCCCAGGAATGTTGCTTTACACTCTCTGAAGCCCCTATGCTCATGCTAACCAGTCTCGGGAGCCAGAAGGCTCTTTAGATGATCTTGAAATGAAAGCAAGTGTACCCTGGGAAGTTCTTCCCCTGCTTTGTTCTCCTTTTCTGCCCGTCCAGTATGGAAGGGCCAGGCAAAGGTGAGTCTCCATTTACTTCCTACCATCTCTGATCATTCACCATGCAGACATGCAGGCTCACATGTATACATGTATACACATGCATACTGTTAGCATGTGGGCAGCCCTGCTAGTCTGCCTCTAGGTTGCTTAGCAACTTGACATCATTACCTGCCGCCCACCAGTCAAAGGCAGCAGGCCTGCCACCTTCTCTTGTATTCTCAGCCTGTCCATCTGTCTGTCTCTCTGCCTGTCTGTCTCCCACACTATCTCTCTCATGGCTCACTTAGACTATAACTACTCTCCCTCTCTCCCTGTCCTTTCTGCAAGAAATTTCCTTGTGCCACACCTTTGTGAGGCATGAAATATTTTTATTATAACAGTACACCTTCTACAATCTGATTCAAAACAGGAAACAAGGAGAGCTAGTGCAGCATTCACCATTTTGCTTTTTAAAAGTTTTATTAAGCCAGAAGTGCTGACTCATGCCTGTAATTCCAGCACTTTGGAGGCTGAGTCTGGGGGATTCCCACAAACTTGAGGCCATCCTGGGCTATGTACTGAGTCTGAGGTCAGCCTGGACTATTATGAATAAGCTTGTTTCAGAAAAGTTAAACAGTTGCAGACTGAAACGGTAGTAACATTATTCTAGCAGGCTCCTCATCTCTCCAGGGCAGCTCCGCCTGCACCCTGGGTGTTGTGTGATGCTGAGGATGACTGTGGGCATGACCTAACAAAAACACATGCAAGACAGTATGAGACAAGGGCTGGAGGGATGGCTCAGAGTTTAAGAGCACTGGCTGCTCTTCCTAGATGGTCCTGAGTTCAATTCCTAGCAACCACATGGTGGCTCACAACCACTAATAATGAAATCTGGTGCCTTCTGACCTGCTGGCACACATGCAGGCAGAATACTGCATACAGAATAAATGAATAAATCTTTTTTAAAAAGACATTATGAGACTCTCCCTGCTCTGATTTTTAAAATCTCAATTATGTGTTTATCAAACATGAACTTTTTGGGTGACCTCTTCATGTCACAGTGTCAAAAGGCTCGTCCCACACTCACCTTCAAGCTCCTCCCCCTGAGATTCCCCCATCTTTATTCAGTGTACCCCGACTATATCTTTGTACACTTGTGTTAGGCTTTGCAGCTGCCCAGTAAAGATACATTTGTTCAGAGCCTCCATGTGGATGCTGTTACCTTCACTGATACCCAAGCAAAGCATCCACAGGCCTCAGCAGAGTGGATAGCAGTTGTCTCATGGTGAGTGCACATCGGGGAAACCCTTGTTGTTAGGGTCTGGTGGCTGCATCTCAAACTCCACCATGGTCAATCCCCACTCCAGGCAGAAAGCCCATGAATTATAAGATATCAGGGCTGTTGCTCTTGGGTGATGGAATGTGGGTGAATCACTGAGAATAGTGCCTGGCACCTTATCCATGACATCTACAGACCAGACGTTTTCTCTTGTATCTCCCACAAGGAGTAGGATATATCTTTATCTGAGTCTGCTCAGTGAAGAATGATACCACCCTCTTGTGTGTATATATATATATATATATATATATATATATATATATATATCCCTTGCAATGTATCTCTGTAGGCATACGGTTATTGTGTAATTCAAACGCTAATTTCCACCCACCTCCACACCCACCCTCTATATCTTGTTGCAATCCTTGTTCTTAGAAGCTCCTGTTTCAATGTTGTATAAACACTGCTCTCCAACTGTCCCCTGATATGCCAATAAAGCAGCTTGTAGCCAATCACTGAGCAGGGAGGATAATAGGGCTGGACTTCCTGCCAGTCAGGCAAGGAGGAATGAGAAAAGAAAGTAGGGGATTCAGCCATGGGAGAGGCCCAGGTAACATCTGGAGAGAGAAGGAAGATTCAGCTGGAACAGAGAAAGCTAAAAAGTGCAAGTATCTCTGGGATGTATGCTGGAAAGAAGCCAGGTTAGCTTAGGTGGATAAGAATAGAATAATAACTGCTCAGTTCTTGTGCTGTGAAACTTATTAATAACAATTATAAAAGAGTCTCAATTGTGTGAATGTTGGGTTAAGAGGGAAACTAAGAGAGACACAATTTTGTAAAAGTAACATTAACATTTTGGCGTATCAAGCGGCTTGGACTTACATAGAAGTAAAACTACAAACCAGTTTCTGAGTTCTCTTCATTAAGAGAGCAACCAAAATTTTTAAGGCAGGAGCTCACAGCTTCCTGATTAGACAGCCTTCCCTCCCCACCCCCAATTCTCCACAGTTTACTTCCAAGTCTTGGACAAAGCAGGGTTGGCCTTGCAGGCTTGTTCTCACCCTGGAAGCTGCTGGCTTTATGATGCTCCCTGTTGGCAGGAAAATAATACAGGAAGCTGTAACCAATGGGATAATAGGGAAATGGCTTTAAGCAGGGCACTACAGGAAGTGACAGTGGTCTCCAAAAAAATGTGGTTGTACCAGGTTTTATACACAGTAAGGAAAGTTGGCTTCTGTTGTTAGAAGAAAGTCAAGGGTTCCATTAAGAAGAAATTGACTTCATCTGCAAGGCAGGAAACCTCAAGGCGCCCACGGGACAGAGAAAGGGATGCCCCTCCCCCCCAAAGTGACTCATTTGCTTCTTCTGACCCCAGAAACTCAAAGCCAATTAAGAGTGGCTTTTTGATGCCTCTTCTCTTACTATATTCCCCAAGAATGTGCTCCTTGAGCAAGTTCACACCCTACACCATCCTGTCTCCTGCTTGCCATTGTCACAGCCCAGTGCACTGTCCCTGGCAAGCTCTGCGACACCTCCATAAATCAGGGACACCTGTCACCTGTCTTTCTGGAGCTTTTTGGTTGCACAGCCTTCTTCAATGCTATAAACCAACAAAAGATGTCATTGATTTTTCCCAAGACTTCAGAGTTCCTTTCCCCTGACTGCTCCTACTTTAGACCCACCGGGCCAACACCCATCATCTTTAAAGACACAGGCCATATATTGCTGGGGACTGACTGCTTAATGGCTGAGGCATTTTCTTTGAAGGGATAGAACAAAAGAATGGTAGCAGGAACAAGAAGTTATGCTGGACTGACTTGCTCACTTAGAGATGATTAATTTTATGTGAGTTTCATCTCAGCAGAAGAAAATGAAATTACTTCCCACACCAAATACTGGCCCAGGTCACAGACAAACAGGTTCAGGGAAATTATCTACACGGAGGAATGAGGAAATGACAGGAGATAGTTGCTGCTTGGGTGTTTCTCTTCGTAACCAGGTGCAGAGATCTAAGGGGCAGAAGGGCAGAAGAGCCGAGCTGTTCACTGGGTGAACTATTCTGCACCCTGTGGGCTGTGTGGACCACGCTTCTTCAGTGAGGCACTGGGTTGCCACTGAGCTAAAAGGGCCTGGAAGGGTAATTATTAGAGCACAACATGTAAAAATACATGTTAAATTTGACTTTCAGGTAAAGAATAAAAATGTCGAAACCAGTTTGTCTTAATTGATTTTTTTACATCCGAGCATGGGTATTTTGTCTGCATGTGTGTCTGTACTCCATGAGCATGCCTAGTGCTGGAGTGTCAGATTCCCTGGGACTGCAAATGTTTGTGAGCAGCTATGTGGGTGCCCAGGTCGTTTGGAGGAGCAGGCAATGCTCTTAACTGTGCAGCCTGATGGTTTGTCTTTTAAATTGGCAAAATGACATATCTTTATGACATTTGACAAGATGTTTTGAAATAAGTATGCATAACGGATGGGCAGATTAACAGGTGAGCTTGTCCACATAGCTCGTCCATGTTTGTGCACACAGCACCCTGTTAATCGCTGCGATTAGTCACCATGTTGCATAATGGATCTTTTAAACCTATCCCTCCTGTCCAACTGACATGTGTGTATTGACTTCCAGCCCCAACAGTGACATTCTACTCTGCTTTAAGGAGTTTAACTTTTCCTTTTTCTTTTTTCCCCATTTCAATTTAATTCAATTTATTTTTTTTTAAGTGTGGGTGCTTTGCTTTCCTGTCTGTGTTCCAACCATGCACACGTCTTGTGCCTGAAGAGGCCAGAAGAGGACATCAGATCTCTGGAATTGGAGTTACAGTAGGGTGCTTCATGTGGGTGCTGGGAATTGAACCCTAGTCCTCTGGAGGAGTGACCAGTGCTCTTAAGCACAGGACTAGCTCTCCAGTCCTTACTTTTTTCTTTAAAATTATTTATTCTTTCTTCTTTCTCTGTCTCTGTCTCCCTCCCCCCGCTCCCCACACTGTCCAGGAACTTCAGACCAATTCTCCTGTCTCTGTCTTCCATCTCTGTAGAAGTGCTGGCAGGACAAACGTGCACTGTTGCGTCCAGCTTTCGAGGTGGGTTCCAGAAATTGGACTCAGCTATCAGAGTTGCACTGCAAGCTCTTTCACTCACTGACCCATCCTGCCTGCCCCAAGTTCTGGGGCAGATCATCACATGGTGTTTGCTCTTCTGTGGCTTTCTTCACTTCACATACTATCCTCTGAGTCCATCCATTTTAAAGGAGGTACCATTACTAACCTTTTAAGTGTTGCATAATATTCCATTGTGCCTGTAATACCACATTTTCTTTGTCAGGGTGCCTGCTGTTTCCATGTGTCTACTGATGTGAGCCATCCTGCAACTCGTGTGGGAATGTACATATCTTCTTGACATACTGATTCTTATTCCTCTGGAGCTGCACCCCCCACTGAGATTGCTAGATCATAGGAGTCGCAGTCTAATTTCTTCCGCTATATCCTACACTAAGTCTGAGATTTATCTATGGAAAGCAGAAATTTATTCACTTAGTTGTGGAGGCTGGAAGTGTTGAGATCAAGTTGCTGGTATTGTCTCTGGTGATACTGCTCTCTGTTTCAAACGTATTATGTATTTTTTATTTCAATAAATTCTTATCCTTTTTCTGTTTAGACTTAGGGAATTTTTATTTATTCATTTGCTAATTTGTTTGTTGTTGGTGTATGTGTTGGTAAGGGGAGTTGCTCTCTACATCATTTTTAGAAATGGCGTCTTTCACCTGAAGTGCACCAATTCAGCTTTGCTGGCCGCAAGCCCAAGGAATCCTCCTGTCTGTCTCCCAAGAGTTGGGATTACAGTTACACACCGTCAAGTCTGGCTTCTTACGTGGGTGTGGGCATCCAAACTCACACCTGTGAAGCAAGCACTTTACCGAAAGAGCCATCTCCTCAGCCCAGAGTAGAATCTTCTTGCAGTAACTCCTGGAAGTGGTGAAGACATTCAAGAGAGACGTGTGCATTTCTACCTCTGGCTGTCTGGCTCTTGAGACAATATACACCAAGGAATTGCAGTTTCCCTGGGACCTGCACACTGGGAAACGAAAAGGATGAATCCTAGTGATAGCTAGAGGAGGATCTTGTCTGTCAAGAACATTCACACAGTTGTGACAACTCATTGGACCAACTTGCAAGACAGACAGATGCTGAGACAATGACAGGTAGCAGTGGGCAGTGTTGACCAGGATCGTTTAATTATGGACACTTCTTGCCCTCTGTTTAAATTTAAACCTCATGTCAGGGCCCCAATGGCGGACACCAGAGGAGAGGGCACCAGACCTCATTGGTGTCTCCTCCTCCTGTGGCCATTTTGGATAAATTTACCTTTTTTTTTTTTTTTTTTTTTACTTTTCACCACTACTTGTGACTTTAATTGGCATATTGATGATAGGTGGCCAAGCCTGTGTCCTCACAACAAAAAGCCAGTGTCAGGGTTGGGGTGGTAGTGAAGGCTGTGCAGTGAAGGTAGTGAAGGAAGCAGAAAAGAGCAAACCTCACTGCACAAGAACTTTTTATAAGACCTCTCATCCCACCATAATGGAGAACCCTTATTACACCTCCTAATACCAACACATACACAAATGTGTTTTAAAGGGAATTTTGAAGTAGACACCTTCAGTCCATAGCAGTATAATAGCTATAGCTTAAATTTTTTGAGCAAATTTTTATACTGTTTTTCATAATGGCTGTACCAATTTATAGTCTCAGCCACAGTGTGCAGTGAAGAACAAGCGCTTTTAAAGCATAATTGTACCTTATGCCATATTGAGAATGTTAAGTATACTAAGGCCAGCCAGCCTTTATTTAGAATTCTGAGTTTTTGATTTGTCAAGTCTGGCATCCCCACAAAGGCTTTTCTGAAATTCCAGCTTTTGTCCACCATAGTCTCTCCTGGTGCTTCTCCATCAGCCCCATGTAGACCACTCAGTCTCCCAAATACCACAAGCCTCAAGTTGGTCACGATGACTGTGAACCTGGTTTCATTTGCCGGTATCCTGCTGGCGGCTGCAGTGGCTTCTGCAATGGATACCCGCACAGTGGCAAAAAAGCCTGCCTCACAGAACCTTCCAGATGGGAACAAGCTGCTAACCTGGCTAAGCACGCTCTGGGGCTGGAGGGGCTGGATCGTGTTAGGAAACTTCTCAGCCAGCTGATCAAAGGTTGCCCGTTCTGATTTTGCCATTTCCTCACCTTTTGTTCTTGGCTTTCTCCGGACAAAGGCAGATTCTGAGAGGAAGAAGCCAGAGCACAGTGGGCAGGTTCTGTAAATAACTAGAAACCCTACTGGATTATATTCTTTTGGCTGAAGCTAGACAACCTTTGCCTCGGTGAAGAGCAAAACTCATGTGCTCCACAGAAAGGAAGAGCCTGTCTGTTGACATCTAACCCCTGGATAAAGCAGCTGAAGAAGCCTAAGGACCCGAGTTCCATCCCTAGAGTGAGTATAAAATGCCATGCAAACCGGTGCGTACCTGTACTCCCAGCACTGAGGAGGTAGAGACAGGATCCCTGGGGCTTGCTGGCCAGACATTCTAGCTGAATCAAGCTCCAGCTGACATTCTGTGTCTTGAAAAAAAATAAGGTAGAGAGTGAATGGGGAAGGCGCCTGATGCTCAGCCTGTCACACCTGCATACCAATTGCGCATGCGCGCTCACAAGGTATATGCATATACACACACACACACACACATACACATACACACACACAAAGAAAGAGCTAAAGAGCACCCTTCTGCCTCCTCAAGCCCACATTCAGTTCTGCTCCGTTTGCTTAACGATGTGAAGAGTTGAAAGACTTGAATTTGGGCTGATAACTATGCTGTACCCATGTACCCTAACAAATGCCAAAACACCCACCAGAGGCTGGCAAGGCAGCCCTTGCGCATGTCTCCCTTGGTGGAGGCAGGCTGCCAGAACCCCTAACACACAATACCTTGGCTCCTGCTCAAAATACCCCGACATTAATTGCCAACAACGTCCCCACCTACCACGGTCCCTGGCCACCCCTTCCTGGAAAAAGTGATGAGAGGGTAAGCCGGCCAGCGCCAACACCACCTGGCCTCACAGCAGACCTGGATGCCGGTCCGGAAGCAGCTCTGGCCCGGTCGACAGACAGCGCCTCGGGGATGTGCACTGGGCGGCAGATCCTTCTCACAGCGGTAGCTTCCTGAGGGGCGGTGGAGCCACCTTTGTTGGCGCAGGTCTCTCTGACCTCAGACGACACGGGAAATGGAGGCCAGTGGGTGACACTGGGAGGCTGAGCTATGAAATGCCACCATCCGGCGTAAGGTGGGACACATTGTCCCCGAAAAGGGAGGGCCACTTCCCACCACACCTCACCGCTGCACAACCTGCCCAGGGCTCTTAAATCACTTTAAAATAGTTTGGAGACTTAAAAGGATATGTACACGCACACACACACACACACACATATATTATATTATATTATGTGTGTGGGTATTTTGCGTGCACACATGTCTGTATACCTCTTGTGAGCCTGGTTCCCTCAGAAGTCAGAAGTGCGAGTCACAAAGCCTGTAACTGGAGTTAGGGACAGTTGTTAGTTTTCATGTGGGTGCTGGGAGTCAAACCGGAGTCCCTTAACTGCTGAGATATCTCTGCAGGAATTTTTTTTTTTTTATAATGGAGTAAGCGGATCCAAAAGCATACTCAGAGATTTGCTTGTTAAATTGTATCTCACTAAAAAGCTTCTGTAAAGCAAAGGACACTGCCATCAGAACAAAAGGACAGCCTAAAGACTGGGAAAAGATCTTCACCAACCCAAATCTGACAGAGGGCTGATATCCAGAATATATAAAGAACTCAAGAAGTTAAAAAGCAACAAATCAAGTAATCCAATTACAGAGAATTTAGGTACAGAACTAAACAGAGAATTCTCTATAGAGAAATATTGAATGGTAGAGAAACACTTAAAGAAATGCTCAATGTCCTTAGTCATCAGTAAAATGCAAATCAAAATGACCCAGAAGATTTCACCTTACACCCATCAGAATGGCTAAGATCAAAACTCAAGTGACAACACATGCTGGACACGATGTGGAGAACAGGGAACCCTCCTCCATTGCTGGTGGGAATGTAAACTTGTACAGCCACTTTGGAAATCAATCTGGTGCTTTCTCAGAAAATTAGAAATAGTGCTACCTCAAGATACAGCTCTACCACTCCTAGGCATATATCCAAAATATGCTCAAGTATACAACAAGGACATTTGTGCAACCATGTTCATAGAAACTTTATTTGTAATAGCTAGAATCTGGAAACAACCCAGATGTCCCTCAACTGAGGAATGGATACAGAAATTGTGGTACATTCACACAATGGACTACTACTCAGCAATAAAAACAAGGAAATCATTAAATTTGCATGCAAATGGTGGGAATTGAAAAGATTATTCTGAATGAGGTATCCCAGAAGCAGAAAGACACACATGCTATATACTCACTTATAAGGGGATATTAAACATATAATATAGGAGAATCATACCAAAATCTATACACCTGAAGAAGCTAAGCAAGAAGGAGGACCCTTGGTTAAGATGATCAATCCTCATTCAGAAAGGCAAACAGGATGGACATTGGAAGAGGGAGAAAACAGGGAACAGGACAGGAACCTACCACAGAGGGCCTCTGAAAGACTCTACCCAGCAGGGTATCAAAGCAGATGTCAAACTTTGGGCAGAGTGTAGGGAATCTTATGAAAGAAGGGGGAGATAGAAAGACCTGGAGGGGACAGGAGCTCCATAAGAAGAGCAACAGAACCAAGAAATCTGGGCCCAGGGATCTTTTCTGAGACTGATACTCCAACCAAAGACCATGAATGGAATTAACCTAGAACCCCTGCACAGATGTAGCCCATGGCAGCTCAGTATCCAAGTGGATGCCCTAGTAAGGTGAACAGGGCCTGTCTCTGACATGAACTCAGTGATTGGCTCTTTGATTACCTCCCCCTGGGTGGGGGGGGGGGCAGGGAGGGAGCAGCCTTACCAGGCCACAGAGGAAGACAGTGCAGCCAGTCCTGATGAGACCTGATAGGCTAGGGTCAGATGGAAGGGGAGGAGGACTGCCCCATCTGTGAACTGGGGGAGGGGAAAGGAGGAGGAGAGGGAAAGAGGGTGGGATTGAGAGGGGACAAGGGAGGGGTTTACAGCTGGGATACAAAGTGAATAAACTGTAATTAATAAAAAAATAAAATAATGAAAACAAAATAAAATGTATCATGCTAAAGGTCACAGGGACCCCAGCAGCCACTGATTGAACGCTGGGTTCTATTGGAGGCTCACCAATTCACAGACATTGTAAACAAAAGTTTCCAAACATTCTACATTGTATTTGTCTCTTCAGAGGTTACCAAATCCCACAGGAAGGAAGACAGATGAGATCTGGCTTCCCTGGACATGGCCCTGCAAAGACTAAACAGACCCCCGTTTCCTCCTTCTCCCTTTCCTCTCCTCCCCCTTCCCAAACACATAAAAGTCTAAACAAACAACTATTTAAATAACAGGAGAACTGGAAAACAATCCACAGCTTTTCTTCCTTGATAGACCCAGTCTATCAAGGAAGATTTTCCTTCGCACACACTGTTTGGGGACACTTGAATTACTGGTCTGACTTCAGGGAGACCTCATTCCTTCTCTCTGTGGTAAGTCCCGTATGTGTCACTGCCAAACTTCTCAGCCCTTCTGTGCAGGTGAATTGAACTATGACCAACTGCTGTCCCCCCAAAAGACACAGTAAACCGGTGGGGGCCCGCGTCTTTAATCCCAGCACTTAGAAGGTTGTAGCACTCTACTTTAAACTCTACTTTATTTGGGGTGTTTAGACCTCAACCTCCCAACCCCACATAGGAGAGAGAAGGTTAGTAGGGAGAGAGGACCCCTTTACTTCTCCCAGCTAGTTAGGGTCAAGAGGTTCCTTTAGGGCTCTGTATCAATCTCCGTCACCTGCGGCCCCACCCAGCAGCCTTCTTCACACTACTGTATCTCAAAGCATTTCTGTCTGTCTGCTCCAAACTGCCACACCCTCAATTAATCTGGTCTCTTCAAATTGCTACTCAACACACGCCAGACCTGTACACCACACCACGCTCTTTCTGGTCTCTAATTTATAAACTCAGAGTCCTAGACCACACTCCTCTCCATGCCACACATGGAAGGCCATAACCGGATGGCAAAAGCCACGCCCCACACAGCTGTGGACAAACTATAGCCTAACTAAAATCCCACACTTGGGATTAAAGCAAAAACATAACATAAATGAGTTTTCAAAGAAACCAAAATTTCCATTACAGGAGGTAGAGGCCAGTAGATCTCTATGAGTTTGAGGCCAGCCTGGTCTACAGAGTGAATCCAGGACAGCCAAGGCCACACAGAGAAACCCTGTCTCAAAAACCCAAAATAAACAAACAAATAAGTAAAGACATGGTAATGTGTTGGCCTCTGGGACTTCTGAATGTGACCTTCCTTGGAAGTAGGGTGATTGTAGATGTAATTAGTTAAGATTAGATCACTCTGGACAAGAATGGACCCTTAATCCAGTATTACTGGTTGCTTTAGAAGAAGACAATTGTAAGAAGCCATCAAACATAGACACACGGGGAGAATGCTACATAATGACCAAGACTGCAGCTTTACCAAAGCTTCAACTAAAGGACTCTGGAAAGAAGCAGGGAGGGAGTTCCCAGCAGTTCTCAGGGAGCACTGCACTAACACCACCTTGATTTGGGATGTTCCAGCCTTTACCAACAGCACAGTTCTATTGCTTGTGACAGCGTCCTGTGTCACTTGATGATGAGAACACCTCCTGAGAAAATGGAGTGTTGGTTAGTCATAGGCAAGCTGGCACAAGACGGAGACATTCAGAAAGAGGAAACTTGAAATTGGGAAAATACTGCGTCACATTGGCCTGTAGACAAGTCTGTAGGGTATGCTCTTGATCAATCATTGATTCGGGAGGACTCAGCCACTGTAGTCAGTCCTCCTCCAGGCAGGTGGTCCTGGCATAAGAAAGCAAGCTGAGCTTGCCAGGAGAGCAAGCCAGGAAGCAGTGTTCCTCCATGGCCGGTGCTTAAAAGTTCTTGCGTCAAGGTATCTGCTTTCAGTTTCTGCCTAATATGGTTTCCTCCATATTAGACTGTAACCCGTAAGCCAAATAAACTCTTATCCCCAAGCAGCTTTTGATCGTGGTGTTTTATCTTAGCAATAGAAACCTAACTAACCTAAGACACACAGCTGATTTCATTGTGTGTCAAGTATATTCACAAGGACCTAGCTGGAACAGGCCAGCCACTTAACAGGGCTCAGAGGCGTGGCAAACATGAGATGCAGGGCAGTCGCATCACACATCATCTGGCTTATAGGATACAAGTAGAAGGAGTTCACTATAGAATAAGAGTAAAATGTATAGTAAAGGACCAATAGCCTAGTCAATTGTTAGAGTCAATGAGTATTATGTGCTATACCAAATCACATGGGCTCTGCTTGTCTTCAAATGGCATCTCAAGAGGTGTGACCATACCAGGCTCACCACAGACAGATGACTACCGTGTTATGCCATGATATCAGGCTGACTGTGAGGTCATTAGGCAAGCATGACTTTATTTTTTTTTCTCCATTAAAATTTTATGAGGCCCTGCTATGAGTTGTATCTAAAGTATTTCCCCCAAAGGATAGTGGCAAAGGATTGATCCCCAGACTGTGACACTAGGGATATACAATAACCCCTTCTCTTTATTTACTGGCCACAAGCTCTTACCATGAAATTCTATCTGGCAAAGGCCCAAAGAAACATGGTTGAGTGATCACGGTCTGAACTCATGAGCTGAAATTAATCTTCCCTCCTTGTAAGCTATTTGTCTTTTTGTTTCAGACAGTATTCAAACACACAATCTCTCATTGCCTGAAACACAGTGTAACTGTGCAGAACTGTGCAGTTCTGCCTTAGGATGTAGGAAAAGCCTACTGTATTCCCTAGTGCATCCTCAGCTTCTAATCCAGTGCCCAGCACACAGTAGGTGCTGGACGGATGTTGGCAAATGAGAGGCCAGCACCATGTAGACCCTAATCTCAGAAACAAAGGATTTCACCCTGGTCTTATGATTCTTGAGGTCCGCTGACATGCTTTGCTCCTCCAGGGAATATGCCTTTTAAAAAGTGAAAACAAGGGGATGGAGAGGTGGCTCAGCTGTTAAGAGTACTTAATGCTCTCCAGAGGACCCAGGGCTCAGCAACTAGCACTCACATGCTTGCTTGCAACCAATAGGAGGAGCACTGAGCAGCTTGTAGAAAGCTGTTTCAACTTAAAACAAAGTGCTTTGAAGGTTACCATATGTAATGGCTAATTTTGATTGTCAGCTGGATGGAACCTGGAATCTAGGAAGCCATCCTTGGGGTTGTTTGTGAAGGAGTTTTTAGATTGGTTTAACTGATGTGGGGAAAACCATCATCATCATCATCATCATCATCACTGGGGGTTGATGTGGTGGTGTCTATTCAATGTTAATTGCTTTGCCCCCTCTGGCCTGCTTACTCGTGAATCCCAAATAATGTAAACTTTGCCTCTTTGTTTAACCAATAAAATGCAGACATACCTGGGCAAGGTGGATGGGGAGGTATGGCCAAGGTTCAAAGACTTTTGGGGACAGAGAGGATCTTGGAAAAGGGAGAGAGAGGAAGGGAAGAAGGAAGGAGGACGCTATGATGGGTTAGTAGGGAAACAGAACCATGTGGGCTGGAAAGAAGGACTCTGAGAATGACATGGAAAGGTCCAGATGAAGAATACATGCCAGTATTTTGGAATTCCGGATGGAAGGAAGGCCAGATAGGAATGATTAAAACAGATAGAATGGAATGCAAACAGAGAGATAGAGATAGCATAGGTGGATTTATCTGCCTAGCCCAAGGTGAAATAAGGCAATTATAAAATCTAACAGGTGCCTATGTCTTTATTTGATTGTGATAGCGGGTTAAATAATATCACCGTAATAATTATAGGGCTAGTCAGCGTTAATAGCCCAATACCTTTTATTTGCCACAGCAATCATTATTATAAGGTGTCACACTATAACCCTGCTGGCCTGGAACTCAGCAATCTGCCTTCCTCTGCCTCCTGAGATTAAAGGCATGTGCCATCGAGCCCTTCCTAAATGTAGGCAACACCATCCTGTGGGCTGAGGTCTTGGAATCACCAAAAAAGAAAAAGAGCTGAGGACCAGCACTCACCTCTCTCTGCTGCCTGACTGTGACCGGAATGTCACCGGCGCCTCACACTTTCAGTGCTGTGAATTTCCTGCCTCAAGAGGCTTAGCCAAAACAGACCCCTCCTCGTAAGTTCTTTTGTCAGGTATTTCATCTTAGCAACTAGAAACCCAGCAAATACAGCAGGTGTTACTGTGTGCTTCGAGAGGAAGAGAGCAAGCAGGTGGGTGTGGCAGATGCACTTAGGAAGAAGTGTCCGGACATGGCCACAAGTCAGGTGTGAGTGGTTCAGGATGGCCTGAAGAGTGGAATGCTGTTCTTGTCTTCAGGGACCACAAGGCCTTCGGCCTCATAGCTTGATTGAGTTAGCAAAGAAATGCCCCTCATATTCTACAGAACCACCGTTCTGCACTAATGGCCCCTGAACTCACTTAATAGACTTTAATACAAAATCAGTGGCTTAGGACCATAGGTGGTGGCCATGTGCCCCCCTTAAAGTGGGGGGGGGGCAGCGAGGTTCCGAGGGAGGTATCTCTTAAACTGTGACTCAGTCACCCTCAGCTCAGAGCAGTTTCAGTGGACAGGGTAAGGTGGAGACAGTAACAAGCTGAACAAGTGTGTTAGAGTGAAGCCAGACCAGGGGGTGGGGGAAACTCACAAACGGTTTAAAGGAGAGGAGGAGGTAAGGTTTCTTTTCTATGCTTCTCATGCCAGGCGACTCCCACATCTAAGCGACTTCAAAAACTACAGAGTTGTCTCTTAATCATGTCGCTGGGCTCCCAGTCTCATGATGCTGGCTGCACAGGGTGGTGTGACAGTGGTGCTCATTACAGCCATTCAGGGACTCAGGCTCCTTACGCCCACCGGCTCTGGCTCTGGCATCCTCAACACCTGTGCTTCTCAACCTGCAGTCCACAGTGCTGGCTCAGGAGCTGTTTGCTATCAGTCCATGACGGGACAATCATCGAAGCGGCACTATTTGCGAACTACCATACTAATTCAACAGAATGATTTTATACCCATTGGACCCAACACTAAAGAATAGAACTTGTCCTTTTTCCTTTTTTGCATGAATATGTTGTTTGTGCACACGTTCCGCGGCTGTCGTATTGTTTGGTATTTGTACATTGTCAGACCTCAAAGGCAACAGGAGGAAGTCACACACATACTCCCGTCTCTTGGTGGCAAGTGTGACTGTGAATGTGACCAACTTGTCAGCCTCCCAACCTGACTTGCTCATTTTTACTCAGCTGCCCTCACTGCATGGACCTTATGTCCCCCTGTAAAGCCTCCTTTTTCTTGCCTTTTTTTGTACCAGGACCCCATCTCTGGATGGCTGGCACCCTGGAGCCTCACGTCTGCTCAGGCCCTTCTTGGCTCTGACAAGGTTTTTCTGACCCTGACAGTCTCAAGGAATACATACAGGTCTGTGGTTATTTTTCCATTTTATTAGTGCACATTAACAATGGATTTTATTATTGTATTTTATACACATTCTCTTTCCTCCTCTCCTCTCCCCCTCCCCTCCCTATCCCTTCTCTTCTTTCCCATCCCTTCCTTTCTCCTCACCTTTTTTTTCTTTTTCTTTTTTTAAAGGATTTCTTTATTTATTATGTATACAGTGTACTGTCTGCATGTACACCTGCATGCCAGAAGAGGGCACCAGATCTCATTACAGATGGTTGAGAGCCACCACATGGTTGCTGGGAGTTGAACTCATGATCTCTGAAAGCACAGCCAGTGCTCTTAACCTCGGAGCCATCTTGCCAGCCAGCCTCATCTTTTTTTCAATACCATACTCTCCACAAGGTTTCCATTATATGTGCATTCTCACCAAGTGGAGAATTATGCCTTCATTACTTTGTGAGGTGACTGTGTTGGCTTGCCCGTGGGCATGAAGGATTCCATTCCTGGGAATCCATGGTTGTTCTCAGCCCCTCCTTACCTGTCTCTCTCAACAAAAAGGAAAAGAATTCCTGAGGGTGCATTCCTGGTCTCCTACCCACTGGCAAAACATTGTCCTTAATAAGGATCTTCATTTTTGTTGTTGTTCAAGAATAGGCATTTTAGTCTCAAAGAATCCAGGAAGAACCTAATTTTAAGTATAATCCAGATGGGCCCCAACTTCCAACAGTCTTACTTGTTTTCCACTTGGTGACATGAAAGTCAGACAAGCCACAGAAACTATACGTTGAATTTTGATATTTTTCTTGGCATCGTTCAAATTTTACTTATTTTGATTCTTTGACCATTTCGTGCATGTTTATAATCACTTTAATCATGTTCACCATTCATTGCCCTCTCTCACCCCTTCACCCCTTCTTCTCCAGAAATCCTTCTCTTTCCCCACAGTTCATCATCTATCTCCATTTCTTTTGTGCATGTTAGGCCTACTGAGTTTATTTAGAGTTGGATCATTTACTGGACCATGGTCAATTTACCATTGGGATATATATATATATATATCACATCACTGAATATATCATTAGATATATTAAATATCACATATAATACAGATGTATATTGTATGTTTATAGTAATTTATATAATACATATCATGCATAATATACAATATGTTTATATATTCATCTATATAATTTATATAAATAGAATATTTTATATAATACACATTATAATATCATATATTATATGTAATATACGATATATTATATTATATATTTAGCACTATATATAACTGTAGAAAATGATATTTCCTCTTCAGGCAGCATTAGCTGTCACTAGCTCCTCAGGGAGTGGCAGGGCTTCTTGGGCCCCTCCACCAACCATGATGACATGGTTAACAGGCCCAGTCTTGTGCAGGTCTTACAGAGCTAAGCACAGCTACAGTGTATTAGGGGTACAGGCAGGCCATGTCCTGAAGACATCTTTTAGCCGTGCCTCATTTAAATTTTGATCTTTTCTTTCTCTGCTTTTTTCCCCCTTTTTTAAAGATTTATTTATTATGTATACAGTGACTACGTGCAATCTTATTATATATGGTTGTGAACGACCATGTGGTTGCTGGGATTTGAACTCAGGACCTCTGGGTGAGCAACCAGTGCTCTTAACCTCTGAGCCATCTCTCCAGCCCTGAAGTTTGATCTTTTCTTGGGCTAGTGATATTCTGTATCGTACTCCTTCCTGGGGCTGTACACTCAGCAAGTCACAGCCCATAGCCATCCAGTTTAAAGCTGAAGAACCAATACCAGGCAGCATGCTGTGTGACTCAGCAGTGACGTTCAGCACCTAGGTGTGCTAGATGCATTTTCAACCTGCCGTTTATTTATTGGGACAAAACACCATCATAGGTAAAGGAATATCTGGACTCTCCTGAACACTGAATGAATCCAGCATCAGGGATAACCAATTCTAGTGTTTTTAATAAGAATATAATATATATATTTTAAAGTTAAGCAATGTGAGCTGAGCTCTTCCTCATTTGTTTTGTAAGCAAGCCCTTTGCACCCCACAGCCATTGTGCTAAACTTTTGTAGTCGTTTTTGACTCCAGGAACAAGAAAGCCTGGAAGGACAGACTACCCTCCAGATGAGAACAATGATACATGATAGCAAGGAGCGTCTCTTGATAAGGACTTCCTTAGAGCACCTCACAGACCCAGAACCAAGACCGTGGGTGACCAACCAGACCATACCCTGACCAGCATGGCGTGAGTGCAGAGTGTGGGAAAACAGGTAACAAGATTAACACAAGAAAGAAAGCAACTTCCCTCATCACACAGACACACACCACTAGTAACAAAACAGAGTACGGAGGAGAAATTCTCAGATGCACAAATGTGGGAGAAGGCAGATCTATGTAAATGATTCATAGAGGATCAGGCCTGTAGCGGCATGAGGCTATGGGCCTTTCCCAGCTCTCCAGCCCACTACTATGCTCAGGAGTGCCTTTCTCCTTCTTAGTGAACTGTGTCTATTCATTATATAGAACAGATACAATATATAATATATATAACATACAGTTCATTATTATATATAATACAGTTCATATAATAATGAACACATATTTACATATGTATATATACACATATACATACATGTATATGAATATATGTATACACATAGATGTATATATACCTAGACACACACACTTATACATACAGATATATAGATATGTATCTCTCTCTTTCTCTCTATCTATCTATATCTGATTCTTGTTCCAGAGCACAAGGATCTGAAAATCTCTATAGATGCCTTCTGGTCTTTGATCCACACTTAAAACACCAGGACTCTTGAATTATACATAACTCCTTCCCCTTGGCCCAAACTTTATCTCTGTTTAAGCCTAAATCTTAGGTTGGTACCCTGAAGATGAACTTGGGGATCGCTCGACCTTTTTATTCTGTTTTTTTTCCCCCAGGGCACACAATGATTAAACGACCTTTCCCTGCTTTCCACTACTGCTTGCTTTTTGGTTGACATGTTTGATTGTATGACTAAAGCTTGGCCTATTAGGGCTGCCAACTTGGGGCTTTTACCTAGGAAACTCTTTGGCTACAAATTTAACCCTTTAAATCCAGAGATAACCCTAGGATTCTTCCCTCTGTAGTCTCTGTCACTGACACATCTGTTGCCAGGAAAGTCAAGATGAACTGTCATAGGAGTGGTATGCTGCGATGGGATGCCTGTGGGACTTCACTGAACTAACTGGCGAGGGGTGTGGAATGATGGTGACTCCTTCCCAAAGCAGGACTGAACAAGCTCTTGTGACAAACATAGCTAGCAGCCATCTGTAGGTAGTTGGGGTGAGAAGCTCCACCTGCCTGTCCAGGAGCAAGTCCATAGCTACAGAACCCAGGTATAGCCAGAGAACATGGGGCATCTTCCATGGCTGGGAAGAGGTACACAGAGAACATGAGAAATATGAACCTGGACATACCATGTGCTCTCAAAACCTAGTTGGCCCACTTCACATGTTGTAACTTTCATCTGCTCAAAGCTCAGTTCTGCCTTCAGTGTGTGTTAGTAGTCACAAGGATTGACCATTCACCTCACGCCAGGAACTGTATTAAAAGGGATTTCTAGGAAAGCATCTCACTGAATATTTATTACAAGGTACTAAACACGGATAACTAACTCCCAACTCTTAAACAGTTTGAACTTGGTGAACACACAGAGGTTTTATAGACCAAGGAATAGGCTGAAGGTTGGATTACAAGTGTTTGTGAGGTCTCAGAAGCTTAAGACTGGAAAACATGGGGTCACATGTGCTGTCCCTAGAAGAGGTATCTGAATCACAACTCAGAGGACGGGAAGGATTTGACAAGCCTGTTAGTGGAGGTGTCTATGTGAACAAAGCTAAGAATCATTGGAGAAAAAAACTGAAGATTCCTGGGAGGGAAGAGCCTGATTGCAAAGACCCCAGGCAAAATCATGCTTATCAGAATCCCAAATAGTCCAGAGGTCAGTGAGGCCCCAGCAGACCGAGTGGTCAGAGAGGAGACTGCCCAGATGGAAACACTTTTTGAAGAGCCATGCCTCTTCTGGGGGCTGTTTGTGATCTCCATGGAGATGCCTTTCATAGGCTAGTGTAGCTGACTGAATTTTGTTTTTGTTGTTGTTTTGTCTTCTTGGTGCTAAGGACAGGACTCAGGGCCTTGCGTGTGTTAAGCATATACTCTATTACTGAGCGACATTCCTAGGTCCTGAATGTTTACATATTTAAGTATACATTTTGGGGGGTGCAATAGGTAATAGTACTTGCCAGCAAGGCTGATAACCTGATCTTCAACCCTGGAACCACATGGCTGAAGGAAAGTTGTCCTCTGACCTCCATAAGCATATGCAAGTAAATAAATAGCTGTAATAAAAAATTAAATGGATATTTTATTGTGAATTTCTTTTTATCCCTGCCTTTTTTGTGTTTATATGGGGTGTGTGTATGTATGTACATGTGAATTCAGGTGCTTCTGTATGTGGAGGCTAGATGTACACCAAGGGTCTTTGTTGTGGTTAATTTAAAGGTATGGTCTATAATGTTTATTATTAGCCCTACAATTGTTACAGGAGTATTATCTAACCGGCTATCACAATCAATAAAAAACACAGACATCTGATAGATTTTAGAGTAGCCTTACCTTACCTGGAGCAGGGCAGATATTAACCCTCTAAACTACCTTTACCTCCCCATCCCAGGCCAGTTGTTCTAATAATTTCCATCTGGGCTATGTCCCCTCCATAATTCCATAAATACTTGCTTATTCTCTCATTTGGCCATGCCAATTGGCCATCTGTTCCTCTCCATGATAACCCATGGAGATGTGCTTCTTCCTTCTTCTTCCTCCTCCTCCTGTACCTGTCTGCTCTCCTTCCCATGATTCTCCTCTCCTCAAAGCCCTCAAACTTTGGCCACACCTACCCCATTCTGCTCTGCCCAGGTTTAGGGCTTTAAATCAGCCAATCAGCATTAATTTCTTAGGCAAGATTACAAACGTCATCCTGGGGTATGTGAATGTCTGCTCATGAAAGACAGCAAGCGAACCTTGGGGAGCAAATTAATGAACAACCAAATACAAAGCACCAGAGCATACAAAGCACCAGAATTGTAAACAGGTCCCCTTTGCAATTACTTTCTACCTTGCTTTTCAGAGACAAAGTTGCTCAGTGAATCTGGAGCTCACTGATTCCAATAGGCTGGCTGGCCTTGAACTCTAGAGATCCATCTGTCTCCAGCCCCCACATTTGGAGCTGAGGCTCCTGGTTTTTTCACGGCTGCTGGGCATTCACTGGAGATCGCTGGAGTAAGGCTACGAAGAATATTGTAAGGAGAGTAGGTTTGACTTTGTGAGTAGCGATTATATGTATACACATATATATATACATATATCCCATG
This sequence comes from Pachyuromys duprasi, assembly GCA_028658305.1. Lineage (NCBI taxonomy): Eukaryota > Metazoa > Chordata > Mammalia > Rodentia > Muridae > Pachyuromys > Pachyuromys duprasi. The sequence continues at coordinate 76,823,324 of CM053766.1, forward strand.
TTTAAATATAGGGTATATATGTATGTGTGTATATATACATATATATGTATATATGTATATATATGTACCATCTTCATGAACCATGGAGGATATTACAGCTGCTCTGTAATTAGACAATGACAGCATCAACAATCATCTTAAACTTTGATGAGTGACTGAGAAAATGTTGTTGCCTTTTACTTTATTTTATTAAATTGTGTTTGATATTTTGAATGACTTCAGAAAATTTCTTGTTAGAAATCAGAGGAACTGCCAGACGGTGGTGGCACATGGCTTTAATCCCAGCACTTGGGAGGCAGAGGCAAGTGGATCTACAGAGTGAGTTCTAGTACAGTCAGGGCTATCATAGAGAAACCCTGTCTTGAAAAAACAAAAACCAAAGAAAGAAAGTAAATAAATGAACAAACTAGAAGAATAGAGTATCACCGTGGACAAAGTATTTTAGTTTGCACATCCTGGGGTAGTTTTTTACCAATTTAAACCTATGCTGGCATTTCATGACATAGTGATTGGTTCAGGATTGGGCACATGATCCTAGATGTTTCAATCAAAGGCCCAAGTCTTTCTTTCTTTAAAAGATGGTTATTTTATTTTTAAATTATGTATATTTGTGAGAGTACATAAACACGAGGCTGGTGCCCTTGATAGCCACAGGCATTAGGTCTCTCTGGAGCTGAAGTTACAGGCAGTTGTGAGCTACCCAATGTAGATGCTGGAATCAAACTTCCATATCTGCAGGTACAGTCTTTTCCGAACCACTGATTCATCTATCCAGCCCAAGGACCAACTGTCTGTTTGTCTCTGTCTGCCTTTCTTCCTTTCTTCCTTCCTTCCTTCCTTCCTTCCTTCCTTCCTTTCCTTCTTTCTTTCTTTTCTTGTTTGTTTTCAAGACATGGTTTCTTTGTGTAGCTTTGGCTGTCCTGGAACTCACTCTATAGACCAGGCCTCCCTCTACCTGCCTCCCAAGTGCTGGGGTTAAAGCGTGCACTACCACCACCTGGCTTCCAAGGACTTTCATTTAATAACTTAAAGGAGATGTTCTAACTTCTGCCGGAGGTGAAGGAGGTGTGCTCCCCGAGATTTCTAGTTCAGAGTCTCCAGCATGAACCATCCTTCAAATGAAGCAGAGGAAAAAGGAAATGAGAAAGACAGTTCTTTAGCAACATAGTTGTGTCCCCACGTCCATCCTTGCCTAAAACCTATCCAGAGAGAATTCAGATGGATGAGTCACCATTCCCCTCCTTTCCCTGACACAGGTCTGACTGCATTCTGTTATCTCTGGCCAGGTACATCCCGGCCGTCTGAGGAACTTTCCCATAAATGCTGTGTACAATTCCCAGACCAACCATATTTTAGCACCTCCCAGCTTAGAGCACAGGAAACAGTCACCCCAGAAAATCTGCCAACCATTTGGAGCTAGAGATTGCAGGGCCACATCACACTCTGTGCAAGTTAAGGTCACCTGCAGAGCATTTGCTGTCTGTCCAAAAATCCTAGACCCTAGGACCTTGGGGAATGGGTGAAAACCCAACTTCCTGACCTTCCTCCTGGATCCATTAGGCTGGTGAACCCACAGAGGGTCTTGGAGCTAACTCTAGCTGGTAGACACAGGTACTCTGCCCCAGAATCAATGAATCATCTGGAGACAGAGTTTGCCGTACAAGGGCATTGCTAACCTGATCTCAACAATTACTTTAGTGGCTAAAAACATTAACACCCTGCTTTATAGCCAGACCACTGAGATGTGAGTCTTATGCTTGCTTGCTAGGAACGAGCTACACATGCTACTTAACTTCCCCGTGCCTCCATTTCCTCCTTTGTAAAGTGATAAAAATGGCATCTATCTCTTAGACCTGCTTAGGAAGTTATTACACGTAGCCTGAGAGAAATGCCTGGCACTTAGTTTGGGCTTCTAAAATATACTCTATGTCTTAAACAGCAGAAAGTTATTTTCTCCCCCCCCCTTTTTTTGAATGGCTTATTTCATTCTTTTTTTCCTTTTTTTAAAAATTTATTCTCTCATATATTATATCCTGACTGCAGTTTCCCCTTCCTTCCCTCCTCCCAGTTCCCCCCTCTCCTCCCCATCCACTCCTCCTCCTTTTCCCTTCACAAAAAGGCAGGCCTCCCAGGGATATCAACCAAACGTGGCATATCAAGTTGCAATAAGACTAGGCACCTCCCCTCACATTAGGGCTGGAGGAGGCAACCCAGGAGGAGGACGAGGGCCCCCAAAGCAAGCAAAAGCATCAGAAACAGCCCCTGCTCCGTAAGTTAGGAGTCGCACAAAACACCAAGCTACACAAATTGTAACATATATGCAGAGGGCCTAGGTTCGGCCCAGGCAGGCTTCCTGGCTGTGGGCTCAGTCTATGAGCCCAGCTTTATTTATTCTGTGGGTTTTCTGTAGGAATCCTCTGGCTCCTACAGTCCTTCTTCCCCTTCCTTCACAGGATTTACCGGGCTAATGTTTGGCCATGGGTTTCTGGATCTATTTCCATCAGTCGCTGAGCGGAGCCTCACTGATGGTGTTTAGGCTAGGCTCCTGTCTCTGAGTATATCAGAATACCATTAGGAATTATTTCTTATAGCTCCGCCGACTGGGAAGTCCCTAATCAAAACATCAGCAGGTAAACGGTTTGGGGAAGATCAGCTTTCTACTGGAGATGCCAACCTTTTCTTGTATGGTGGAAAACAGCTCTTGGGGTCTTTATAAGAACACTGATCTCATTCACAAGGTGTCTCCCCCCCGCCCCCCATGACCTAGTCACTTCCTCATTTCTAAATATGGTTGCATTGGTGATTAGGTTTCAGCTGTGAATTTAGAGGCGAGAGACTTCGAACATCGCGTCCATTGGGAGCACCTGGTGAACGTTTAGTGACTATCAGCTACTGGGCTGTCCATAGTCTGCTAACAGTCTGCTTACCGAGATGCCACATATCCCCTGTGCGCGCCCCCCCATAAAAATAAAAATAAAAAAGCTGGAAGAGAGGAAGGAAAGTGCACACACAAAGCAGAGCCCATGTGACAGGGAAAGGGATGGCAGGGTGCCTTCCTGGCAAGGTTCAATCTTCTCTGCCCAGGCAGGGAGGAGCCTTTGGGCTGGACCCAGAGCCGGAAGCGGAAGCCCAGCCATCCCCTTCCTGTTGCTAGCGTGTTTTGCTGCTGAAAGTATGTTGCTTTGTTTAAGGCTATACAGTACTTCTCCTAATAATAAGACTTCCCCACTTCTAAATTTCACTTCATGCTTTCTGAGGCCTGCCATCAATCTTAACCCCCCCACACACACCGGAGCCTTACAACAATCTGGTGGAGCCCTTCTCCCTGTTTTATAGGTGAGGAGAGTGGGGCCCGAGGTTGCGGTTCAGCTTGAGTAAGGCTCTAAAGCATGCCCAAATCGTGGTCACGGACTTTTCCCCTTTATTCATGTTTCCTTTTCTACTCCCCCACCCTTAGATTGATTTTTCTCTGACAGTTTTATATATGCATATACATAAAACCTCTCTGCCACACTCTTTCTAATCTCCTCTGCATCTCTATCAACCCCTTCTCACAGCTAGTTCATTTCCCACATTCATGACCTTTTGTTTGGTTTTGTGACCCGTTTCATTTAAGCAGGCTCACCTGTGTGAGCAGTGGTTTGGAGCCTGGTGAGGTCACCGTTGGGTACACAACTGAAGACAGTGACTCCCCTTCTTCCTGACTCTATCAGTAACTAATGGTTAAGCAGTGAGGGGTACAGCCCCCTGAGCCCCACTTTCATCCATGCCTGACTGTTGATGGACCCATTGTGCAGACTTAGCGCAGTCATCCGTGGTTGCTGTGAGTTCATGGCTGCAATGGACATGTCTTGCCTGGAAGATGGCATTTTGCAGCCCTTACCCTTGTAGCCAGCTCTTGTATTCCTTTTTCCCCCTCTCCCTCAGTGTTTCCTTAGACCCTTAGTGGAGATGCTTTACTGACAGCCGAGCACTCATCGGCCTCTTTTTCTCGGCACCCTGGGTAGCCAAGAAGCTCTAAGTTCACTACCATTCACAGAAGGAGAGGCTCCTGTGATTGAGGCTGAGAGTAGCATTTTTCTATGGATAAAAACATGAGTATCTAAAAGGCAGTTTGATGCTTTGTTAATTTAGATAAACCACAATATTCTGCTTCCTTTTCAGACCTGTGACCTCCTCCACAAGGTTCTGGCTAGTTTATGGTGTCAGACATGGATTTCCTCCCACGGAGTGGGCTTATCCAATTTAAGAGCAGCTCATTACCCCCAAAGCAGTCTTGCTACTGTTGCATAAGTGGGCACATGTTAACCAGCCAATTGAACTTGTTGTTTGTGAGGTACACAGCTGTACAAGACTGTTAATACCTTTTTGTATGTGTGAGAGAGAGAGATCGTGTTTGTGTGTATATACATAAACCTATGTGTGTTTATCAGCAATAAGGACTTATTATCTAGTTCTAATGGGCAATCAAGAGGAATGGTTAGAGCCTGCAATGTTTCAGAAGTCTGAGGCCTTTCTCACCAACAGCTTATATGGAGGTAGCCTATCCCTGGCATTTGGCTCTTGTTTTTTTAACCCAAAGCTTCTAGGGACAGCTTTTCCATTCAGGGCATCTCTCTTCAAACTATTTCTTAGCGAAATCATACACACACACACACACACACTCATGCACACACAAAGCAGAGCACACGTGTGTGTGTGTGTGTGTGAGTGTGTGCCATTTATGTACAACTGCACCCAGAGGTCAGAAGAGGTTACTCAGCTCCCGGGAGCTTGATTTACAGGTGTTTGCGAGTCACCCAATGTGAATGCTGGAATCTCAACTTGGGTTTTCTGAAAGAACAGGAAGTACTTTTAACCAATGTGTCACCCCTCCACCCCCCGATTATCTTTCCCACATAGCCTTGTAAAACCCTCTTTGTTTTAGTCAACCTTTCCCTACGTCCTATTCTCTCCTGTCCCCCAGCTCCCTCCCTTCTTAAACCTTTCCATCCCCAGGATCCCCCTGCTTTACTTTCAGATTACCTGCATCCCGTGATCCCTCTCCCTTTAGGATACCCCACCAATAGCCTTCTTCTAGTTCCCTGGCTTCTACAGGAACCCCAGGTGGAATGTGCAAAATTAGTAACGAGCAGCTAAGGCCCACACAGGATGGAGAACATGTAGCATTTGTTTTTCTGTTCCTGGGTTACCTCACTCAATATGACTTCTCCACTTCCATTGAATACCTTCCAAAAGTGTCATTTCATTGATCTTCACAGACGTATGCACCACATCTACCTTATCCACCCATCAGTGGATGGACGTCCAGGCTGAGTCTGTTCCCTGGCTACTGCGAATAGAATGGCAATGAATAAGGATGAGTGCGTGTCTCTGTACAGGCTCTAGAAGCCTCTGGGTTTATGCCCAGCAGTGGAATAGCTGCTGGGTCATATGGTAGTTCGATTGATGGTTACTTGAGATATCGATGCCACACTGATTTCCATAGTGGCTACACCAGTTTTCACTCCCACGAACAGTGAGAAAGACCTCCTTTTCCCTGCATCCTTGCCCTCATTTGTCTTCCTTTGATTTCTTGATGATAGCCATTCTGACGGGGGAGGGGGGAGGGAGTGGAACCTCAAAGTAGTTTTAATTTGCATTTTCTTGGTGGCTGAGGATGTTGAATGTTTTAGAAGCATTTATTGACCATTCCTTTTATTTATTTATTTTTCTTTTGAGAACTTTTAGTTCAGTTCTATAGCTCATTTGGGGGAGAGGGGTGTTGTCTCTTGGTGGTTTGGGTTTTTTAGTTCTTGTGTATTATTGATATCAGTTCTCTGTCAGATGTGTACCTAACAAAGATTTTCTTTCTTCCTGTAGATTACCTCTTCACTTCATCTGATTGATGAAAAGTTTCATTTGCTACACAGAACCCTTATAGTTTCATGAGGCCCGATTTGTCAGTTGTTAGCCTTATTTCCAAAGTGACCAGAAGTCTGTTTAGAAAGTCCTTACCTATTCCTATATGTTGTAGCATACCTCATGCTGTCTCTTTTAGCAGTTTCAGAATACCAGGTTTTATGTGGAGGTTTTCGATCCATTTGGAGTTGATTTTGGTGCAGGATGAGAGGCAAGGGTCAATCTACTATATATGGACATCTCATTTTCCCAGAACTACTTGTTGAAGATGCTGCTGCCTTTCATCCAGTGTGTTCCTGGTATCTCTGTCTTATGCATGCACTTCAACCCTTCTGGGTGAGGGCTGTGCCAAGAGTTTTGTTCTGTTTTGTTTTTGTGTTACTACCATACTGTTTCTATTACTGTGGCTCTACTGTATAATTTAAGATTTGCTGCAGTAAAGCCTCCAGCATTATTATCATTCAGGATTGTCTTTTGTTCATTTGTTTTGAGACAGGGTTTGTTTTGAGGCAGGCAGATCTGAGTTCAAAGCCAACCTGGTCTACAGAAGCTCCAAGACAGCCAAAGCTGCACAGAGAAACCTTGTCTCAAAAAATGTATATATATAATTGCTGACATTTCATGTTTTTGTGGTGCTTGTTTTCCTAGTCTTACTTTGCATAGCTGTCATTTATTTCCCCTCTTCGCCTCTCACTCATGCTTGTCCTTCTAGTAGTTACTGTAGGGCTGGTTTGGTTCAATTTAGCCTGGTTTTATCATGGAAAGTTTTTATTTCTCCTTCAATTAGATGAGTAGGTTTTCCAGGCAAAGTAGTGTAGGATGGCAATCTCTTCTCTCAGGACTTGAAGCACCTTGCTCCAAGCTCTTTTGGTTTGGTTTTTAAACACGAAGAAAGCAGCTGATGAACCTGCCTTTGTATGTGACTTGGGCCTTCTCATTTGCAGCTTCCAAAACCTTCTCTTTATTTTGTGTGTTTAATCCTTTTAACTGTGATGTGGTGTGTGCAGTTTCTTCACTGGCCTTGTCTGTTTGGCATTCTGTGTTCCTCTTGTATCTGAATTAGCATCTGTTCCTCTTGTATCTGAATTAGCATCTGTCCCTCTAGATTTGGGAAGCCTTTTTCTAGGCTTTTATTGAAGATATATTCTCTGCCTTTGACCTGGAATTCATCTGCATCTTTTAGGTGCATAATATGTTAAATTTTTGTATAGCAGAATTCCTGCATTTTCCGTTCATGAGTTTTAAATATTTCTTCATTGTTTTCTTTGATTGAATGATCCAGCTCTACGTTGTATTCAAGCCCAAAAATCCTGTCTTCTACACAACTCATTCTGTCAGTCAGGCTTTCCACTGAATTTGGCTGTTTTTTTTTTTTTTTTTCTAGTTAGAATTGTTGAAATTTTCATCTCTAGCTTTGTTTCATTTTGGATATTCTTCAGTATTTCTATTTCCTTATTGAATTCTATTTCCTAAATTGTCCTCATTATTTCATTTAGCCCGTTGTGTGTTCTTACCCTTCACTGAAGAGTTTATTTCTGTCTTCTTTAAGTTAATTCAAATGTTTATTCATGTTCTCTTTCAATAAACCCTTGGAACATGTTTATTATTGTTCTTCTGAATTTTATCTTGTCAAGTTATTCACATGGGACACAAACACTATGGGGTTGATGTTCTTTGGGGGAGGGCATATTATCTTGGTTTCTTATATTACTTGCATGTTTGTGATGGGACCTGGGCATCTAAGTCATGTTCTCTCTCTCTCTCTCTCTCTCTCTCTCTCTCTCTCTCTCTCTCTCTCTCTCTCTCTCTCTCTCTCTCTCTCTCTCTCTCTCTCTCTCTCTCCCTCCTTTTGAAACAGGGTTTCTGTGTGTAGCCCTGGCTGTCCTGGAACTCACTCTGTAGACCAATCTAGCCTCAAACTTGGAGAGATCCACCTGCCTCTACCTTTTGAGTGCTGGGATCAAAAACATGTGCCACCGATGCATAGTTTTAGTTCACCTGGCCAGAGTTTCAAAGTGAGGTGCGTAGGCTGGGCAGTATTGGAGGAGTCACAGGGGATGGAGCTGAGGGGAGTGGGCCTCTTACCAAGACCACATGGGCAGTTAGAGGGAGTCCTGAGGTAAAGTAGCAGGGTGGGCATCATGGGAGAGTCTGGGCAGGTCTTATGCTGGGGCCAGCCACATGGGCAGGGTGCCTGGAGAAGGTCCCAGGTTGGAGGGGAGAAAGCTGAAGCTGAAGCCATATTGGTCTGTTACCAGGAACCAGCCTTTAAGAGCCTTTACACATTGCTGTGAAGTCCTGAGGAGGACAGGTAAAGTGTTGGAGAGCATAAAGAGGAAAGGGTACTGGGCCCTATCTGGCTGCCATCAGCAGGGAGTGCTGGTCCCCTTTGAATTGTGTGTGTGTGTGTGTGTGGTTTTTTTTGTTTTTGTTTTTTGGTTTTTTTGTTTTGTTTTGTTGAAATATGGTTTCATGGACTTTTTCCTGGGTACAAGAAAAGAAACAACAATTTATCTCAGATAGAGTACACTCACATGTCAAAGAAAGGATTCCATTCAAATTCTGCTTCATTTATTGGGCTTACTTACAAGAGTTTGGGTGACTCTCACATCTGCATCATCCCATCCCAGTGTGGGTGATAACTTACAAAAGCTGTATCAACAGATTCCCACCACAGTGTGGATAACTGAGATTCTGATTCACCAAGGTCTCCTCGATGATTTATGGGAAGCTAGAATATTGAAGAACTCCCCACCTGTTTCTGCCCCCTCGCACAGCATCCTGCATCTCATGATGGGCTGATGGAGGGGACCTGGTGAGCCTCCCACTTCTCTCCACAAGAGGATGCTAACCCCTCCCCTGACTCCAGGGTCTCCTGCAGATGGTCACAGGTGCTCTGATTAAAGGTGTCCTGGCTAACCTACAGGGTTTCCCTATATAGCTCAGAGTAGCCTTGCACAGGTGATCTGCCTCAACTTCCTAGATTATAGATTAGAGGTCTTTGCTTTCTTATTTCTGCAGTGTTTTCATAATTGAAGAATATATTCTTTCATGTTTTAGTAATAGTGGCCAACGCATATTACATCAGCATGTACCAGGCACCATTTTATGAATTAAGTCACTTATCCATTTATTAATCTACTGTAATTTTTTTCTTTTTAAAGTAACTTAATTTTTTTTAAATTTATTTAGTACATATACAGTATTCTCCCTGCACTCCAGCAGAGGGCACCAGATCTCAGTATAGATGGTTGCTGGGACTTGAACTCTGGACCTCTAGCAGAATGGACAGTGCTCTTAACCTCTGAGCCATCTCTCCAGCCCCTAATTTTTCTCCTTTACACACTATGGCATTGAGCGACAGTAGCCTACCTTGTCCCTAATAGAATTTTAATAATATCAGCAAAACAAAAAGATGAACAAAATTAAATTGGAGCTGGAGAAATAATTCAAGAGTGAAGAACACTTGCTGTTCTTGCAGAGGACCTGGGTTCAGTTCTGAGCTCCTATGTGGTACTTCACAACCATCTGAAACTCTGGCTCCAGGACTTCTCATGCCTTGTTCTGGCCTCCACTGCACACAAATGATGCATATACATACATGCAAACACTCATACACATAAAATAAAACTAATTTCAACAGTCAACTATAATAACTGTTAATACCTGGTGGGAATGGCTATGTGTAAATCAGATACAGGTGAGGGAAACATCAGAATTGCTTTGGGCAGCTATTAAGTCATGCATAGGCTCAATGTATTTGTTTTAGTTCTTTTCTCATCACTGACAACAACTTAGAAGAAAGTCTTCTTTTTTTGTTCACAATTTCATGGGAGACGTGGCAGCTGGGGTTCCGTCAGTGCCGAGGGCAGCTTGCCTGGTCCAAACCCCTTGCTTCCTGGTCCTCTGCAAGCTGCCACCACCTATAACCTTCGCTACCACTTTCACCGTTTGTCCTTCAAGTTCATGGTCATGCTGATCACCTCAGGATCCCACCTCCTGATGTAGAAACCCCCAGGTGGAGACTCCTTGACAGTGACAGGCTGTGGACAGTTGTCTTAATTCTGTGTCCAGTCACCTTCCCACTTTGATATCCTCTCTATTGTGGAACAAACTATGGAATGCTGTAGTGTCACTTAGCCTGTTTCCCCTTCAGGGCCCTCGTCTGTCTCATGAGGATAGTAACTATATTGACTTCACTTGATTCTCCATGGGACGTGATCATCAAAGACCAATGCTAAGGACACAATAAAACAGAGTTTTCCTACATGGCCAGATGGTAAATATCTTTGGCTTGATGGGCCACAGTCTCCTTTGTAGGTGCATGTTTTCCTCTGCATCCCAGCTCCTGAAATAATGACTCTGAAGCTTAAATATATTTACAAAAGCCTAGGCCAATATAGCTTGTTCATAACTAATATTCCATTTATTTTATTCTTAGTTCTGCTGCGTGGCTAGTTACTTCTGCTCAGTTTCATACATCCGTCTTTAGAATCCCAGGAAGAATCTCCAGCCTCTGACTGCCTCCCAGAGTTCCCTTCTCTCTGTCCAGAACTCCCCCCCCCTTCCTTATTTTCTGCCTCAGCTAACAGGCCATTAGCTTTTTATTGACAAGTGATGCTTCCCTGTAGACACAAGAGATTCCTTCTACACTCTCTCACAGATAAACTAACAGTTGAAATCTGAATGCTTGTGTCTTCCTGCAAATGTTTAGTTTTTATCCCCAAAGTGATAGCACTGAGTGGGGGCGGGATGTTTGGACACATGGGTGGAGCCCTTATAAGGGACGGCAAAGAGCTGTAGCTATTCCACATCTTGAGGACACAGTGAAGAGACACCCTATTCGTGAATCTGAAATCCCCTTACCAAACACCTAATACAGGTGATTTGAACATCCCAGCTCCCAGAAATGTGAGAAATAACTGTTGTTTGTAAGAAACCCATATTATGGCATTTTGTTATAGGAGTCTGGAGGGACTAAGATAGGCAGCCACAGACAACACAAAGAAGGATGAATATGGCTGGCCCAACAGTAAGACTTTATTTATGGGTACAGAAATTTGCATTTCAAGTAATTTGCATGTGTCATGAAATCTTTTAATCTTTTTTTCCCTGCATTTCTGCAATACATTTAAAAATGTAAAAACCTTTCTTAGTTCATGGATACTCTGTACAAAAACAGATGCTGGGCTAGATGTGGCAAACAGGCTGGGGTGTAGAATACCACCTGGCACACAGGTAGAGCTTAGCAAGTCTAAGAGAAGCAGCAGGAACAAGAGAGGAGTTGGGTAGGGGGCTATGATAGGCAAGGTCCTGGAATATGATAAGGGAGTGTGAATGGATGTATCGAACAGAAGATGGGTGAAGGACCCAAGATCCTCTGAGCACTGTCTGTGGGTACCACTTTCCAGGCATCTCTCCTGAGGCTGTGGACTGACCCTATACCCTACATTTGTTCACAGGCTTGAGTAGAGCCTAGAGAGCTTAAGTAGCATGCCCAGACAGCACTGCACAGCTTATATGTCGCAGCGTGGGAATGTGAACTGCCTTTTTACAGGACATAAAAGACTGTGCTTTTTCCATAGCCACCATTCACCATTTTATTGAAAACCTACTATGTAAACGATGCTATGTAAATTATGCCAGTAGAATAAGCCGCTTACCTTTGACCTCATCACATGTACCGTCTAGTAGAAAACCAGATACTCCATTATAACTGGGGGAGATACCTGAGTTTATAATCCTAGCCCAGATTTGGGAAATCAGGGGAAGTAATGTCTAAATTGAGACTGAAAATGGAGAAGGAAGGACGGCAAGAATTAGAATAATCGGACCAACCCACAATCTTGCCCATGTAACCAGCTTAGTGTCCCAGCATTTCTGAAATTGGTTGTACTATTTGTGGCCTGTGATGTTCAGAGTCCCCTTTCCAGGAGAGCCCCTCTTGCCCTTGGCCTCTACCATCTCTCATCCTGAGCTGCTTTCACACTTTCGACCCCCAGCTCCTGAGAGAAAGCTCAGTCCCATCTCTGTTTTCATCATCATATACCTGAAGTTATTCTACTAATTGGGGAAAGTTGATTCTGATTTTGGTGAAGGGTGAGGTGTTGTCCTAGGGAGGGATCCTTTCTGGAGTTGGCTTTCCTGCCTCTCCAGGATCCCTACTTCCTCCTGGGAACTGCAAACAAAACCCTTCCTTTGTTTTGCTAGGAGTGTCCTGCCCATCTGCTAGAGAAGGGCTGCAAGGCTACTTCTTCCACTGGGCGCTGCTGCTCTCCCTAGAGGAGCTGTGAGCATTTTCTCCACACATCAAGTCCTTCTTTGTATCCTCCAGGACAACCTCCTGACAGCTGTTACTGCTTTCCTATTTTATAGATGAAAAAAGCTGTAACTCACCCAAGAAGTGCTCTTGGGAGTTCCAGGCAGGCCAGTCTAAATCCCAAAACTCCTTGCTTGGCTACTGTGTTCTGCTTCCCACTGAGCAGGGGACAGGAGATGGGAGGACTGCCCAGGAGGAAGATCTAAAGAAAAGAGTCAAAAGTCGTCAGGAGCAGGGTCCATGGAAGAGAATCAACTTCAAATGGGCATTCATTTCTGATCACCTGCTCCCCCCCACCCCCCATCTGAGGGTGAATGCTTCTCACATGTTCTCCTGGAATGAGAGAATTAGACAAGATTGGTGAGAGACTTTCCCATATGCGAGAGATGTAGATGACTCAAAAGGCCACATTTAATATGCTTAGTGTGGTAACAGAGTTGGGACCCCACTAAGGTCTCCTAGAGTAGAGGGCACAGGCCTGGGGCTCCATAGCTGCATTCTGGGAGAGAGCACTACATTTCCTTGATAACTGCGAAGCAGACTCTTAGGAGGAGAAGAAAAGGAAGTATGAAATGTGGATAAAGGAAAAAGAGATGTTCCGAGTTGGAAAAAAGGAAATATCTGAGTCAAAGTGAACTTACCTAGCCGGAAGCAAGGTAAGTTCACATGGGTCCAGGTCTTGGCTTATGAAACACCTGCTTCTGAGTCAGGAACATTAAGAACCAGGGAAATCAGTGTCTCTAACTATAACCAAGATCTTATTTTCAGAGTCCAGAATGTGCGGAAAGATCCATTACCAGAGCCTAGGGGCCTAAAAACTCTGACTCTCTTCCATGGGTGGGTATCTAAGCGCCTCTGCTGACCTGCTGACATGCACGAAGAGGAAAGCGAAGAACAGGAGCCCCGCCTTCAGGAAGTCCTGAGCCCAAAGCAGCAAAACCGTGCTTCCTCTTTCCCTCACTCTCAGGGCCCCAAAGGTCACTGTGGGCTGGCAAGCCCTGCCCCCATCCCAGCCTCGCCTAGAGCAGCTTAGCTTCTCTCACCCCACACCCGGACCAGCCAGCAGCTCCCAGCTGAGACAGCCATCCTCTAGCCCTGTCCCATGATTGTACTCGCTACTCTTGGCACGTCTGCTCTTAGAGACAAAGAGGGAAAAAAAAGTCATAGCGGCAGATGCTGCCTGGCCTCAGGAAGTTACACTTGTGGTCCAAGGGACAGCAGTGGGTAGTGAAATGGGCAGCCCCGGAAAGAGGATATCCTCTTTGGCATCCAAAGCAATTGTGTAGAACAGTGTCCGCCCCATGGCAACGGCTGGACATCCGTAAATTGACTGCCTCGCCTAGTCCCAGCTTCTAGGTGTGCTGGAAAGAATGAAAGGGTTGGGAATGGATGAAGGGTTGCAAGATAAGTATCTAAATGGCCTAAGAGTGGTGAAGAAAGGTTCAGGAATACCGATTAGCAAGGCTCCTGTGAAAACGGATGGAGCAGGTGGGGCACCTTGGACCTTCAGTGGGAACAGATCTGTGGGTCCAGACCAAGATGTTAGGAAGTTACATGACTGGGATTTCAACGTTTCCCTATCACAGATTAAGACTTGGTGCTGTAAACTCTAAACCTAGCGTCTGGGTTCCGAGCCCCACCCCACCCTCACATTATCCAAATTCTAAAATTCTGTGCATTTTTTGCTTTTCATGTAGTTGGTAACTAATTACCATATTCTGAGAATAGTCATGTCAATTGGTGAGAAGTTTGGAAATATGACAAGTCTTTTTTTTTTTTAAGTGGATCAGGCAGCTAATTGCACAAACAGTACAAAAGGCAAAGTGTCTAATTTCTCACCTCTGGGACTGTCAGATCCCACTCCAGTCTCCTGGAGTCTTAATTCACACTGTCAGGGTTAGTGTGGAAGATTCCCCACGCAGCTCTCACTCGAGCACCTGGCCCGCACTTTTCCTTATCCTAATGGCTCCTGATTAGGGTCAAATTTGCCCCTGCAAAGACATTTGGTGATGCTGGAAGAGAGTTCTGGTTGTCAGCATTTGGGTAGAGGAAATGCTTCCACAGTCTCCAGTGGGTAGAAAGCAGATCCTCTGTATGTAAAGATCCAGCCAGCCCAGAGGACTGAGTCGATGAGACTAAGACCTGAACCAAGCAGAGAAAATGAAGAAAGGGTAGAAGGATCCGTGGGAGGCAGCCGCTCGTGGGGGTGGGGTGGGGCAGTTGAGAGGGTCTTCATGAGCGAACTGAGTTTGCCGGTTTTAATTAGCTCCCAATGGTGAATTAACATTGCAGTGTTTTGCTCCCAATGATAAATCAGTCAACTCAAAATTCACCGCCAGAAGCCCGGACTTGTCTAGTTTCTAACGAAACCTCATAAGTTCGTTGTTAGGATATATTTTAAAATGCCGTGTACTAAACAGATCTGATATGAAGAAATTGATTTGGGGGAAGAAAAGGAGAGAGGAGTTAGGGCCTGAGTGGGTCATGAGGGTAGAAAGAGAGAGACAGAGACAGTGGGAGAGTTTAGGAGAAGAGAGAAAGGGGTGTGTGAGGGGCCCCCTGAGAGAGAGAGTCAGAGAGGAGGGAAGTGGATGCGAGTGGCAGATAGTTAATATCTCAAGCACCTGACCCATGTGATGACATAGGACGCAGGTGGTGACATAGGATGTTGTCAGGACCCTAAAAGCCCCTGAGATCAGGCCAGTTGAATTGCCTGCACAACAACATAACACTCATCAGTTCAGAAAAGGCTCCTGACTTATTATACCTTGAAGCCCTGATGGTCAAAATGAAACCTTGAGTTTCAGGAACGATAATGAGAACCTTGGAAGGGATACCAATCATCTTTACAAAAATTTATAACTAGGCATGGAACATGAAAATTGAAGCCATTACATATATACTGTGTGTGTGTTATTTTTTCTTTGTTTTTGAGGTAGGGCCTCACTATGTAGCCCAGGCTAGCCACAAACTCTCCATTCTCTCCTTTCAGCATGCTGGAATCACAGGAGTGCACCCACCACTCTCAATTTTATTACTGTTACTGGAATGTCTGAAGTACTCATGATTTTTCTTTTCAGTTAGTTAATATGCAGCCAGCCAATTAATGCAAGTAAGATACCAAACCAGGGCTCTGGGCTCCAATTTTACAGCTTCAAACTTTGCTCTGATATTATTAGTTAAGTGGCCTTTTGAGAATTATTCTTGGAGCCTCAGTTTCCCTGTGAGTAAAATGGAGACTACAATCTGTGTTCATGAGCTGGGCCCTGCTGGGAGGATTAAATGGAGAATCATGGAAATTGTTGAGAACACCCTAGGGGCCTTGCTAGCTGTCAATGAAAAGTAAGTCAAAACTGGCAAATCTAACAATGTAGCTAAAAGCAAAACAAAACAAAACCTTACAGTTGTTAAGTCTGAGTGTAACTAACCACAAGCAAGCCTTCTATGAGTAGCAAAAGATTCAGCAAGGATTTGATATCTGCCACCAAATATTGCTTTAAAACACGTGGCCCCAAAGCAATATATTTTTGTACAACAGTGTTGGCCCCTGGGAAATTAGAAAAGCTCACGAAGGCCAAGTTAATTTGCAAGGAGCCCTCCTGCCTTCTAGCTTGCTGGGAGCTTCTAAGAACACGGAGGAGAAGGTCAGGGAGGGGCACAGCGGTGCTCACATCCTGAGCCCCAGCCCTGGACCCTCGCTTCTCTGTTCACTCAGCTTTTCATACTGGCTTTCAATCCAAGATTACAACTCCTGGGGGTTTGGGGTCCAGTAAGGCTTCAAAACACTTTCATCTGGATGGTTGTCTGATTGTCTTTAAGGTTTTTGAGAACTCCAAGAATCATCGGAAAGCTTACTTCATTTTGATCAGGTCTCACTGTGTGCTCCAGGCCATTAACTCATAAATTATCTGTCTCAACCTCCCACGGGCTAGAATTACAGGTGTATGCTGCTGTGCTCAATAGACATTATTTGTTGGTGTGTGTTATTTACACAGGATAATGAATTTCATTATGATACTTTCTTATGTGTATACTTTTGTAATGTGCTTTGATCACACCCACCCGTCAATGCCCCCACCTCATTTCTCTTTTTTCTAACGTTCATAGTGTGGAACTCTTTATAAGGTGATAGTGTAAAGGTTGGCCTGTGAGTCACACTTGTGACAGACCCAAGTAGCAGACTAGGAAGAGCTTTCTCATCACACTCACAGGGCTGCAAACCCTTCATCTCTGAAGCGAGGGGAAGTGAGCATAAAGCACAAAGCCATAGTTGCTCAGCAGCCCTCTCAGGTGGAGAAGCAGCTTCTCCATCATTTGATTCTTTGTTGAATTCTCATCCATTCCTGAACTTTCTGTCTCAAGGAACAAAGCTGGTAATTCAAGTAGCCAGAGGGCGGGAGAAATGGCTCAGTGGTTATGAGTACTTGCTGCTCTTGCGGAGGACCTGGGTTCCGTTCCTAGCACCCACCTTGGATAGCTCACTAAATCGCCTGTGCCTCTAGCTCCTCTCCTGGACTCAGCTGGTACCTGCAAACATGTGGTGAACACACAGACAAGCGGGCACACATACATACCTGTAAAATAAACAAATAGTTTAAAAAAATACACTGAAAGGGAAAGTTTTCTCAAGTTGATTGTGGAAATGGTATCACAACTCCGAAAATACACTAAAATGCACCAAGCCGCATACTTTATATTTGTGAATTAAATGGAATATAAGCAATATCTTAGTGAAACTGTTATATGAAGAGAAGACAGAGAAGTCAGGAAAAAGTGGAGGGTGAGGGAGAGAGGAAGGAGAGAAGAGAGTGGAAGGGAGGGGAGAGGAATGACTGAAGCATGCGGGGGTGGAGGGGAGGGTTGTCAGATGCTGAAACAGCAGCGTGGGTACGGATGGCCTCGAAGGCCAGAAGAATGTGACTTTCACATGGAGAGCAGCAAAGACTACCCATTCATGCACAGTGTCATCATTGTACCTGTGTCCCATCCTCACTTTCTCTTACCTCAGGGAAGAAGATCTGAAAGAGTTAGCCAAGATCTCCACCAGATGGATAACCAGTCTGTGTTCTTTACTTGGTTGGGAAATGGGTCCACTTGCACTGAGGTAGTGGGTCAGCACTTACTTGGCTTGTGAACTCAAGGACATGGGTTCCAGGCTCAGATCACACTGAAACAAAGCCAGACATGATGGTGTGTCCTTGTAATCCCAGTGTTCAGGAGGCAGAGACAGGTAGGGCTATGGGGCTTGCTGCCCAACCAGTCTAGCCTACTTAGTGAGTTCCAGACCAGTGAGAGACTCTATCTCAAAAAGAAGGTGAATGGCACCTGAAGAATTCTACCCAGGGTTGTCTTCGGCCTCCACATGAAGACCCACCAACACACACACATAAAGAAACCAAGCCACTCTACCTTATTCACTGACTCATGTTTGTGGCACAAGACACTTGGGAAGGATGCTTATTTTATAGGACTGAATCTGAGTCCCTTGGTGGTAGCCAAGTTGCTACAGTAGAGACTGGAGAAATCTACATCAAGATTAACAGGTAAAGGAAGCCAGTTGGCAGAGAAGGACTAGAAATCCTTCCCAGAGTACGTGGAGATGCCTGTGATGAATAAACATGGGGCATGTAAGAATTACATAGATGACCTAGAAAGGGCCCTGAGCCTCAAGATCTGGAGGTTTCTCCCTTCCTTCCTTCCTTCCTTCCTTCCTTCCTTCCTTCCTTCCTTCCTTCCTTCCTCCCTCCCTCCCTCCCTTCCTTCATTCCTTCCTTCCTTTCTGCCTCTTCTTCAGTTAACAAGCCTACTCCCCTTCTAGGGACCACTTTTTCTTCCCTAATAACCTGCCTAGGACACAAGAGCCTGGAAAGCTTCAGGTACGCTGGACTCTGGTACTCTGTGACACTTAGGTAGCAACTGTAACTTCTCAGGCAACAGCATCTGCCATGAATGCAACCAGCAACCGCCCCTGAAAGCTTTTGAAGCCAGGAAGGCCAATAGTGAAAAACGATTTTCTCTGTGACTGTTTAGTCACAGTTACAGCGGAAGTAAGCATGCACGGTCATGAAATCAAGAGAGAAAAGTGCAGGAAGGAAGTGCCCACAGCTCACTCCTGTCGAGGCTTAAGGATTAGTCACTCTTTCGGTGTTTCTCCACAGTGGCCAAGTCCCTGCAACTCAACATGACCAGTCTGTCTTCATTTCAAAATCCAACCAGGAAGTGTCCTCCCTCTTGTAGGTGTCAGCTCTGTTCTGGAGAAAGATGTCTTGAGTCTTGTGGCCCATCCAATTTCAGAGACTCCTTAAGGGAAAGAGGAAATGCTTGCATGTCTGGATAGGAAGTTAAGTATTCTCAGAGTTTAAAGAGCTGATGAAGCCAGGACATAGTGCCTCAGGCCTTTAATCCCGGCACTCTGGGAGGCAGAGGCAGGCAGATCTCTGTGAGTTGGAGGCCAGCCTAATCTATAAAGCAAGTCCAGGACCGTCAAGGCTACACAGAGAAACCCTGTCTTAAAAACAAACAAACAAACAAACAATAAACCTAACCAACCAACCAATCAAACAAACAAAAAGCTGATAAATACCATAAACACCAAATCCATTAAAAATAACACAATATTTTATTGCTAATTAGTTAGCTGACACCTCCCTCCCCCCACCTCCCACCCCCCACAACAGGTTGAAGAATTCTATCTAGGGTTTCAGCCCCTGCAGCTGTGACTACATTCTTCTCTAGATGGCATCAGTGTGGTAAACTGGATATTGGGGGGGGGAATGGGAAGATAATCTAACTTTGCCCTTGTATGTTTTCATTCTGTTAATGTCGATTGTTCAGAGAAGTCTCTTTGTGCTTTAGAGCTCTTCCCTGGCAATGTTTCTTCTGCAGGATCCCATACAGCTTCTTGCTCAGCATCTTGACAGCAGCCAGTCCACTTGGCCAGCTCTGTGTCCCTGCCAGTCTTGGGGTAGCTAAAGAACCTGGTTGTCACTGTGTCTGAGCAGGGAGAAGGGCAGCTTCCCATTCAAATCCTTTTTCTCAGGAACAAGGACAACAGTGGAATGTTCCGGAAGGCAACAGCCAGAGCAGGCAATGGAGGTAGCATATTTGCAAATTTGGTAGGAACCCCCCAGAACTAGTCCCTTCCCCGATCTGCCGCAATGAAGGGAATCCTTAGAATTTTAAAAGAAGCTTGAACTAAAGAAGGGGCCAAGAAGATTCAACCCCACACATTTCTCAGCAAATCCACCTCCTGGAGACCCATCACTGAAAATCCTGCCAGAAGAAGATAGTCTATAGAGGGATATTTTTACCCTTCTCTAGGCTACCAGACTCTTGAGACAATGGACCTCCAGAAATTTGAGTTTTCCTAGGGCTCTCATGCCAGGAACAGGATAAGGCTGAATCTTGAGGCCTTCTGAGGAGGGACCTGTCTCCAGGAAGAGATCTGACAGAGTTCTGACAACTTTGTAAGAAGACCTTGTGGGAGTGAGTGATGCTAGACAGTGATGGGCGGGACCACACCTTGACCTGGATTATTATCTATTTATGCATGACTCCTGCTCTCTATTTAAACCCAAACCATCAGAACTCTGAAGATTAGGGGTAGGAGAGGGTGAAGGAGTAGAGGGAAGGATTGGACTTCTTTATTTGTTCCTCATCTCAGTGTGGCCATACAGAATACATCTTTCTCTGATTGTCACTAATTGTCCATTGAGGACGAAAGTCTGGGCCTGGCTTATTAGTGTGGCCAGGGGCCCAGGCTGTGACTCTAATGGCCTGGGTAGCATCTCCGTGAGCTGAGATGACCATGGCTGTCAGAGAGGAGGATAATCACAGCAGTTGCAACCTTGTCGTTTTCCAGAGGCACCAGAGTAGACAGTTCCAGGGAGAAACTGAAGTCCACAGCTGCATGTAGAATTTTACTTTTCTCACTTGAAATGTCCTCTAGAAATCAGTTTACAGAAATGTAATATGTGTTGGCTAGTGTTGTTGGGGTTTTGTTTTTGTTTTTGTAAACTTGACACAAGCTGTGGTCATCTAGGAACACAGAACGTCAGTTGAGAAAATGCTGCTCTAAGATTGGCCTGCAGGCAAGTCTATAGGGGCATTTTCTTGACTGATGTGTGAGGGCCCAGCTGCCCATGGGTGGCACCACACCTCGAACTTGTATGGCTTGTATGCCATGGGAAGTGAGCCAGTAACCCAAACTTGGGCACACTGCTATGAGACTCTGTATGATTTAGCGGATGATGTAGATGTCTAGAATGACTCTAGTAACCCTCATTTCTCAGTATCACTACCAGCTCCTAAAGAGGGACTACATAATTGCAGTAGATAATATTTATTCAGTGTTTGCGCCAATGTGTTATGTACCAATGCCCAGTCTTGAGTCCCTGTGTGGTCTCCTGGGGCCCTCAGAGACCTGGCCAGATGAGTTGCATGTACTTCACATTACAGAGTGTGAGCTCTCTCTCTCTCCATCCACTAAATGAGACACACCTAAACCAAAGTTATAGTAACCAAAGGAAGAGTGGCTTAAGTAAATGAAAGTCTATTCTTCCCTCCTAAACAATCAAAGCATAAATACTCCAAGGCTGATACAGTGGCTTCAGGACAAAAGAAACGCAAGGTTCCGACATCACGCGTCTCCTTGCTTTCTTTCAAAACTCTACCTTGTGATTGAAGATTGCTGCTCAGGTCTTTCTATCATGCCTGAATCCTAGCCCTGGGGAAGGGGAGAAGAAAGAAGCAAGTGATATCCTTCATCTTTAAGGTCATAGTCCAGATTTGGCATAATATCACCTCTGCTGCAATCCCTTTGGCTGACATCCCTTTAGTCTAAACTCTTGACCTCAGCTAAGGCTTAAGAAGGCTTGGAATCAGAGTCTGGGATCTTGCTGGGAGTCAGAGTCTATATTACCAAAGGAAGAAGTGGGATTTAGGGGACAAGCAACCATACTGCCTTGGGGACAAGCCCAAGGGAAAGGGCTGAGCTCCGATAGAAGTCTCCATTGATGCAATTTCAGTTCCAATGTATATCATTCTGTATGAACATCGGTGATTTTTGTCAACTTGCTGTACCTTGAGAAGCTCCGAGATACTGGTGGACACTGCTGCTCAGAATGTGGGCATTCAAAGATGAGCAAATATTTTCATAAAGAAATGAAACAGTCAATGGTGAAGCCAGTGTACTTCTGTTCCCACTGGGCTATGACTCTACATAGGTTAAAGCACTTGCATCGGAGAGTTCACAGCTGTGCAAAAGCTTGCGGATCCTTCATCCTAGGACATGATTACCAATGGATTTAGCCTCTCTCCATCTACGAGTCAGTAAATTCCCTTGGACATGGGGCTGACTTACTTCAAGGTTAAAACTCACAAGATCTCATTTCATTCTCTAACCCCTACTGACCTGTTCAAATTCACATGTTTGCCTTCGAACTAAAAGAATAGTATATATACTATTGAGAGTGTGTGTATCAGGGTCCAAAGCATACCGTTGGAACAAATCCAAAGCCCGAGGCCATTTCCTCACCTTGTTTGCTCTGGTCTGAATGACTGCTTCAGATGACCTGGCATGTGTGCTGGTACCCAGTCTGCTCATAAAGTGACCTGTTAAACAAGATGATCAATACAAGGCCTACTGGGTTACCCACAAGCCTAATATAACTGATAGGTTCATGGCCATTCTCCATGGAGAAAAACGAATGCTATAAAATTACAGGCTGTGTCAACATGACCCTGAAGCCGTCAGTCAACCTAATAAACAAAGAGATGAAATCTATCAAGTAGGTTATTTAGAAAACTCACTTATGTAGACCATACTGCAAAACAACGGACTGCTCCATTCCCATATACTAATTAGCCAGGCCACATGAGGGCAGCAGCAAAAGGAATTGTAAAATAGGAGTCTGATGGTGAGACCTCATCACATCTACTCCCTGTCTGTGGCCAGGTCAATTCTTGATGTATTTTTAGCAAATTGAACAGTCTTTCTCTGAAGTCCATTCCAGGGTCCAGTTAGGAATGCTTTTGTGTTCATAACCACCCTTCTGTGGCAATCTCAGCCCATTTCCTATAATTTGCTCCTCCATGAAGATAGAAAACAGCTGGCCATTTTTCTTCCTGTGTTAATTTTTCTTGCGTTCAAATACAGGCACATTGTGTCATCTTTTCTCAATGTTTAATGACCCAAGCCCCCTTTTGCTGGTTTTCAAAATATCTTTTTATTTTTAAGCTGTTAGTATGGCATTCTTATGGATTTCATTGTATCTTCCCCCACTCCCACACCCCCAGTACAAAAGCTCCACATTTGGGTTATTTAATATGGTTTTGTTCAGCCTGAGGAAATCTGAAAAGACCCCATCTCCTTCTTCAGACCTTCCAGTCTTGACCACAGGCTAAGTTTAAATGTTCCCTTTGGTGGTTGTGGGGAGCACTTCCCTGACCAGTCTTACCAGTTTTTTTTTTTCTATAAAGATTTCATTCTGATTTTTGGAGAACTAGGTCTTTGTCAGGGAGTGTTAGGGCATCACTTCTTCCAAACCTGGCACCTCTGTGACCAACAAACATTTCTGTCTCAGATAAAGAGCTCTGAACCAATACCTGAGCCACTAACCAGCATTTTCCCTCCCTGACTGCTTCAGAGCCAGAGGTACATGCAGGCAGGGTGGCCTGAAGGCCAGAAGACAGCATCAGATCCCCTGAAATTAGAGTTACCTGTGTTTGTTAGCCACTGCATGAGTGGGAACTGGAAACCGAACTCTGGTCCTCTGTAAGAGCAACAGTATTCTTAACTGCTGAGCCATCCCTCCAACCCCGGTCTTTCAGCCCTTGCCCGTAGGAAGCTGCTGTAGGACAGCTGTGGGTTCTGCTCTCCAAATGCCAGCAGTGTTTCTATCTCCAACTGTGACAAATAAAAATATGTCTCCAGTCTTTGCTAAGGACCTCCCAGCTGTGAACCACTGTGCTGGATAAGCCTTCCCTCCATCCTTTTCTTTCCAGACACAAATTACATTGGTTCAAAATAAAGGTGCTCAGGGTGGATTCACCACCCCCAACCTGTTCACTGCCTGGATTTGTCCAGGGGTAGGATCTAATTTCATTCTTTGAGAGCAACATGCTCTTTGCCATCTCGCCGTGGCCTCAGCGTGGCTGTGCACCGGACTCAGCACCACAGGGTTTCCCGGGGGCCTGATCAACCAGCCTGAGCTTTCCCCCTCACCACAAGCAGCAGACTCACATGACTGGTAGTGCCTCATCGTCCTTTCCATCTACAAAACGGAGCTCTCATCTTGCAAGAACTCAGTGCTGGATGCAGGCCCTCGGCTTCAATCTAGTCTCCTAGTGCTGGGCTCACAAGTATTCGTGAAGAAGCCCAGCTAAGGACTTGGTAATCCTTAAATAAAATCTCACTGTTGGTCCACCGAGGCAGCTGAGAGGAAAGCCCCTGCCTGGTGCAGAATCCCCGGCCAGCAGTGACCTTAAAAACATCTCATTCATGCAGATGGCAGTTCCCTTGTGTATCTTTATAAAGCTGTTCCTCCCCGTCAGAGTTTCACTTCCCCTGGTATCATCTGTCTGTGCATTGCTCTCATACCCCTGATGTCCTCTGAACTTGCTCTCTCCGTACTTGGACCCACTTGGCCCTCTCAAGTGCAGTGCAGTAGCTTGGAGTCTCCATCCTCTTGCTGGAGTCTCCGTCCTCCGCTCTCACCACTGGTAACAGCAGTGGCCCTGTCAATTCCAAAGCACCTTCCCATGGCTCTTCATGTGTCATTTCTGTCAAATTTGCCAGGGAGCTTGGGAGGTAGGATTATGGGGGAGAAAAGAAAATGAGAGTTTGGAAAGCTGCCGGCTGCCCAGTGATATGTGTGAAGGCCTGGAAGACTGCCCCACTCACTTTCACAGCTCTTTCAAGCAGGATACCTACTTTATTCCCATGGCTTAGATGGTCCCTTTTAAAGACTGTCCTTTTTGTTCCATTGTTTCTGGGAAGGCCAGGTCCCCTCTTTTCTATATCTGACAGACTGAAGAGTGCTTTTTTACCTCCTCCTTTGTTGCCGTGCAAATGTTTTGCTAAAACCTCA
This sequence comes from Pachyuromys duprasi, assembly GCA_028658305.1. Classification (NCBI taxonomy): domain Eukaryota; kingdom Metazoa; phylum Chordata; class Mammalia; order Rodentia; family Muridae; genus Pachyuromys; species Pachyuromys duprasi. The sequence continues at coordinate 76,847,633 of CM053766.1, forward strand.
TTTTATTGCTCCAGTGATCCTCATCTTTGAGATGAGTTTATTTCCATAGACTCTCCTGGTCTGAAGAGGCCTGTTTTGGTGGCTTTTTTTTTCCGAGTGCAAATGCTATCTCCTGCCAGGCAGCTCAGGCCTTGCTTTCTACCTGCCTGGTGCAGTCACTGGGGACCGCCCAACCTTAGCTTGGTATGAGCATTTCTGGAAGCTCCCCAAGTCTCTCCTTACCTGCCCCATCATCCCCTGACCATCTCACTGGCCTGGTGTGGGAACTAGAAGCTACATTGTATGTGAGCTAAGTGGCCCTACCTACAAGAAGGGCATCAGAGGAGTTTCACATGCATCTTGGAAAGGGTACCCTGTCCACGTGGACCTTTGTCCTTCCATTGCTTTTCCATAGGCTTTTTTCTTGCCAAGGTCTTGGGCAATTGGAAAGGTGCCTCCCTGCAGTTCATTTTCTTTATCTGGCTGGCTTCTCTCCTTCCTTCCTCCATGCCCTGAATGCTATCATGCCGTCAGTTCCACACAAGTCCTTGGGTTCTTTTCAAGAGGTGGGAGAAATGTGGATGTGCCTAAGGTTTGAGATGTCCTTTGGAGAGATGGAAGAGTTGAAGGAACAGGAAGAAGAAAAGACTGCTGGAAATAGAAAGCCCTTCAGGAGATACAGAACATGGTCCCCAAGGGTAGGAATAAGGATCTTCAGAGAAGTGAAGGATAGGAAGAGGGTGGTGAGTGTGATGTGCAAAGCTAAAGTCAGAATGGGGCAGTGGGAGAGACAGTGATCCGGCATTGGGTCAGCGCTGCCCGCATCGGTGGTGTGTGGTGGCCTGGAGTTGGGTGGGGCTGGTGCTGCTGGTGGAGTGAAGTCTGGAGACATGGAGATCATGTGTTTAGGAAAACAGATGGAGTACGAACGATGACCAGTGGTATCTAGGCTGGGCAGGAGGGAAGGAAAGCAAAAGAGATTAGGGGACACGACTTGGGTGTTTTACAAGAAAACAAAAACACCAGACATTCATGGTCTGAAGATTTGAGGTTGAAGTAAGATTCCTAATTTTCACACTGAATGAGCAAAAGCTTCCTGTTACAAGCCCTGCCCCAAGCCTTGGGTGACCCGGGCTCTGATTTGCTCCATACCCCGTCTCCAGTGACCCTCCCAGCCATTCAGTGCCACGCTTCCCCTGGCTTTGCATCCCTCCTGGATGTCTTGCATGGTTTTGTTTCATGGCCAGGTAATGGTTTTGCCAGGTCCCAGCACTGACTCTGCCTTTCCACCTTCCACCCTGCATGGCATCTTCAGATGCATCAGGTAGGCCCTCTCCTGATGCATTAGCCTTCTTCCTCAGAGTGGACTGTCGTCACCAGCTGGCCTTGGCCTGGAATGAGAAGCCTTGAATGCAGGAGCCTTATGGACATGAAAATGATTTCATGTAGAACAGCAGTTTTCAACCTGTGTGTCCAGACCCCCTTGGAGGTGGAACAACCCTTTCACTAGGGTCACCTAAGACCATCTGTATACCAGGTGTTTACATTATTATTTATTAGAGTAGCAAAATTACAGTTACAAAGTAGCAATGAAAATTATCTTATGGTTGGGGGGATCACCATAGCATGAGGAACTGTACTAAAGGGTCGCAGCATTAGGAAGGTTGAGAACCATTGCTGTAGAAGGTGTCAGGATGAAGGATAAAACAGGAAGGTGGGTCTGAAATGAGCGCAGGGACCGTAGAGAGTGCCTTCTCCTCCTGGATTAAGCCTCCCCTGAAAACCAAAGAGGTACATGCAGTGACAGCCAGCACCACCTACCTACAGCTGCTGTTTTAGCTGTTGACTCTTAGACCGCTTCCCCACGTGTCAGCATGCATCGAAAAGCATGCAGAACTGCTTCTTCCCATGGGGCAGTTGGGAAGCTAAACGTTTTGCACCAAAGTCTACTCTAACACAAACCACAAGGCCTATCAATGAGGACCCCTGACTAATAGTTAGCATTCTGTTCCTCTTCTTTCCTATCCATCCACTAGATAATTTTTTATTGCACACACAGTAATGTCACACCTATTACACATGTAGTATTACACTTATTCTCCTGCTTCTACTATCCCTTTCTTCACTTTTCCCTTGTTATGTATTTTATTATAAAAATGAATGGGTAAAGACTGAATTCCTACCATGCACTGGACATTAGGTTGAACACTGTTCAGATCATGTCCTAGATCTCATTTATTTTTCACACCCACCTCATCCATCAGGTGCTATGAGTAGCCTAGACATGAAAACTATGAAGCACAGAAAGGTTAAGTCATTTGCTCAGTGTCACACAGCAAGGAAATGGAGGAGCCAGGAATTGAACCCTAGTGTGTCTCTTTCCCAGACCTCGTGTCCCTGAATGCTATGTTGTACTACTCCTGGTACCCACTGGCCAATATAGTGTGGAACGAACAGGGCTCTTCTGCTCTGGTCCTCAGAGCAGGCACTGACATCCTTGAGGCACACAGCTGCCTCTTTTCTCTGTCCGACTCTGTTGCTTTTGGCTGAACACCATGGCAACCCGAAGTAACCCAGGGCCTTCTGGCCCACATTCTTGTCATGTTTTCCAGACCACTGTGTCTCACTTATACAGATTACCTCATTATCCTGGTCCTGAGTGGAGAAGTCAGAAGGCCTTCTCTTCACATCTGTGTGTAAACCTTCCAGCCTGTCCATCTGTCAACATGAGTTTTTCTTTTACTTTCTTATACCTCTTCTCCATTCAGGCCTGCTCTAACTTTCCATGTTTCCTCTGGAACCTGGTTTCCCTTTACGCTTGGAAAACGTACAGCTGCCTTAGAATTGACAATTGTCCTTTCCTCCCTCCACTCACTTAGTCTTCCAGTCGATCCCTGAAGACACTCTTCCCTTTCTCTAGGATACAAGACTCCTCTTCTGAGATCGCATGCTTATCGGGAAATTGGAAATACTCTCTAATCATACATACAGAGAGACACAGAGGCCATCTCATCTCTTTTCCTTTCTTCTCAAAGATCTAAGGTTGAGGTGAGGTTGTTCTAGTGACGTCTAATCAGAATCACACAGGCAACTGGGGAGACGTGAGCAGAGTATACCGGATTAATACATGCTCAGGACGAGGAGTGGGGTACCCCGTGGGTACCACTTTGAAGACCCTCTGAGTGATGATGGGTGGTTATTTCCGCCCCAGCCCTCCAGTGTTTTCCTGCTCCTCCTTTCTGCTAGGAAAAGGCTTCTTCTCAGAAAGGCTCCTTCCCATGCAGAGGAGCTGTCCTCTGCCACACTGAGAACCACCGATGCAGTGGGAAGGGAAGTATTCAGGAGGCCAAAGTTGTGGGGGCTACTGTGCTGTGCAGCTGTAAGCTTTGTGCAGTTGCCCTGAGCCTCAAGTTCTCTTTGTTAAACGTGAGCGATGGTCCAACATTGCAATGCATAGACAGCAGTGGATCTCTTTGTATTTTCCTAAGTTTCTAGTCTCTAAACCCATGTCCCAAAGCCTTCCCAAGGGATGCCTTGACTCCTAAGGGGCATGCTGAAATGTACAAACAAGTTGGTTTCCAAATAGAAGTGAGAAGGTGGAGGTGGGGGCGGGGGAATGCCTGGCTTTCCCCTCATTCCATGGGGATAGTTGCCTGTGTCTCAACCTTCAAAGCACAATGCAAATGCCATTTCAACACTTCACTTCCACTTCCCACTCAACTGCCACTTTTAACTCCCTTTTGCATAGAAATTCTAAAACCCCACCAGATTGGGGCCTGTTACAGTATAACTGAGCAGTTTTAAAGCAAAGTGATACATTATTAACAAGTGTTTACGGAACATTTCTGTAAACAGTGTTCTTTCACACATTCCAAATGACCTCTGTGATTGTTGGTTTTTAAATGTCAGCTTGCCGCAAGCTAGAATCTCCTCTGAGAAGGGAATCTCAATTTAGGAATGATCAAGAACAGGTTGGCCTGTGAGCATTTCTGGGGGCAAATGGGGGGAGGGGAAATTGCTTTGAATGTTGGCTGAGGTGGGAAGACACACCCTGACCGGGATGGGAGGTAGTTTCACGGGTTGGAGCTGTGTGAGAGCTTGAGAAGCTAGGGAGCATGGTCACATTCCTTTCTCTCCGCTCTTCTGTGGATGGCTGCGACTATGCCTTAGCTTCCCTTCCCCCCAGAGACGGAGTGTATCCCGGAACTGTAAGCTCAGTAGAGCCTTGTCTCCCCTAAGTTGCTTTTGATTAGGTTGTTTTATCATAGCAACAGAAATAAACCTAAGACAATCTCCTTTCAAGAAATTGATATTTTTAAAAAGGGTGTTTATAATGGTTCTCAGTAGATTTTCATTTCCTTCTCAAGTTTTTCTCACATCGCCCAGAGGTGCTTTGGGATATTTTAAGGTCAAGGGTCAAGTGTGAACAAGGATGGGATCTGAGGGAGGGCGCTGTTGCCAACAAGGAACAGTAAACCTGACAGAACGATCAAGCCATATGGATAACTCTCATTGACTTCAGAGTCTAGAGCTGATCTACAGGCTGCAAAATGTCATCATGGACCTCAGTCTTCATATTCTGTCATCCAGCCACTTTCTTCGTGCTGGCTTTCTCCTTACATGTATTTTCACACGTCTATGATAGGATCACCCCAGGTTGCATGTATAACCTCACATGCAAGGAGCACAGTGAGAAGGAAAGAGGAATGAAAAAAGACACAAACCATCTCTTTCCTCACAGGACTTTCTCAACAAGGAGGGAAATCTTCACAGAAGCCTTTATAAACCTTGCATTGTTTTTGCTAGCCGAGAACTCTGTATATTTCATCTCTAGTCCAATCATAAGCAAAGAAGTTGGAGGCTTCTAGTAGGGTTCATCCCCAGAGCTAAGCAGCCCTAGGTGGCTATTGGGTAGATAATAATCAGCCACAACAATGTGATCCCAATTCAGGCTTAACAAAGACTGGTCAAGTGAAAACATACATTCTTCAAACATGGAGTAGATGTTTTATTCATACACTAGGAAATAAGAAACAAGCGTATGGAGATGTGCTCAGAAAGTATACATCGCTCAAGTTGGCAGGGCCCTGAACATGTTCATCTACTTCGAGCAACTGAGACATTCAATCATAAAAACAAGAAAATTGGCCACTGTTGGGTATATCTAGTGGAGAGTCCTCTGGTGAGCAGTGTTTCCATGCTCACAATGGTGGGAAGGAAAGGGCATCTGCTTGGTGTCCATCCTTTGGGGATCTACCCTCCTTATTCCTGTTGCCCACATGAAGCTATTTTTGCCAATCCCATGACTTTAATTTTGCAGCTTTTAGAATGGGCTTGTAATCCTCCCATGGTTCAATTGATTCTCTTTTGAAAGCATGTGAGCCTGGAGCAGAAAAAGATAAGTGCAATCAGAGTTCATCCATGGCACAGCTATGCCTACACAAAGAATCCTCAGGAGTTTCCACTGAACCTTAGTACCCGCAGCCATTCCTGGGGCTTGTGTTCCCACCTCTTCTTCTTTAGTCGCTGATATCTTCCTGAGAATGCTAGGTGAGCTGGGAACTATTGAAATTTCTCGAGACAGAAAAACAAGGAAGAGTAACAATGTTTCTGGCCCCCATGGAGTGTACAGTCTAATGAGAAAGATTCCAATGACGATGAAGTCAATAAGGTACTTATGAGTGACATAAAGATAATAGGCATGGGGGTAGGATGGAGCCCAGCTGGGCAGGCCTCCAGACAGAACAGTCAGGGAGAACTCTAAGCATATATGGGTCTTCCAGCAACCTTCCTTTCTTACTTTTTAAAACCAGGGACAGTTTCTGTTGCATGCAGCCCAACCCTCCTTACAGTCACACAGGACAAAAGAGAATCACCAAGAAACAATAGCCTCCGAAACAAGCCTTGCTTATTCCAAATCCACGTGCCCCAATCTCTTGATAACTAATGTGATTTACTAATATCTTAGTTGGAGTTTCTATTGCTTCGATGAAAAACCATGACCAAAAGCAAGTTAGAGAGGAAAGGATTTATTTGGCTATTCATCACTGAAAGAAGTCAGGATGGGAACTCAAACAGGGAAGGAACCTGGAGGCAGAAACTGATACAGAGGCCACAGAGGGGTGCTGCTTACCTGCTTGCTCATCATGGCTTGCTCGGGCTCACTTTCGTATAGAACCCAGGACCACCAGCCCAGGGATGGCCCCACCCACAATAGTCTGAGCCCTCCCTCAATGATCACTCATTAAGAAACTGCCTTATAGCTGGATCTCATGGAGGCATTTCCTCAACTGAGGCTCCTTCCTCTCTGACACAAGACTCTAGCTTGTGTCGAGGTGAAACACAAGACCAGCCAGCACAACCAATAACCCTGAGAGCATAGTAATAGGCAGAGGCCACTGCTCTAAAGAGAAGATGTACTGGGATGAAGGCGGGAGTGGCCTGCCTTGTCATGGCAGACTAATAACAGAGTTTTCCCGTATAAATCTGACTTGTCTGAGGCAGGGCAGCATGAGTCAGTTCTCCCAGGGTCTGATGTCATCCCTGGATGAGAGGATGCCTCCAGACAGACACAGCTGACTGGCCAGAGCTTGTGCCGAGGCAGTGTAGCACCTCCTGGAACCATTGGCCAGGGGAGTGTGCGTAGCTCATCCATCATCTGTTGATGCTGGAGGGTAAATATGAAGTCACTTCAGCCTCATCATAGCAACAAGAAAAACTAGGCCCAAGGAAGATGTGACCCCACCCCCACCCCCAAGCCTGGCCAGAGGTTGCACAGCCTGTTGGTATTTAGTACCTGCCTACAACTCAGATTGGCAATTCAGACCCAGCCTGGTTGAAGAGCCTGTGTCTTTTCATTTGGAGGCCTTGGCAATGTACCCAGCTACTATCATGGGACCAAATACCTTAGGACAAAGTGTTTTGTTAACTCAATCCATGATGACCAGCAGTACCTAGCACTCCAGAGTAGGTAGAGCAGGAAAGGTGGGTTTGAATAGAATGGTGAAGAGCTTGGTGTATTACAGTAGACTGTGCACTTGTTCTTGGGTACTGGGTGCCACTGAAGATCTCAAAGCAGAGGAAGTAAGGTGAGTAAGTAAGCCGGTGGGGTGAGAATGATAAGGGCTGGAACAGTGTGGCAATAGAGGCAGAGTGAAATGTTTAAGGTAGGCATCCTGGCAGGAGAAGAAAAGACCTACTTTGTGGGTGATTGGATGGATGAAAAAGGGAAAACCAGAAAGAGAAGCTACAGCGTAAGTGATAAGAATTGAGGAACCGAAGCCAGGCTCGTGGTGCACGCCTGTAATCCCAGCACTCTGGGAGGCAGGGGCAGGCAGATCTCTGTGAGTTTGAGGCCAGCCTGGTCTACAAAGTGAGCGCAGGACAGCCGAGGTTACACAGAGAAGCACTGTCTCGAAAAACAAAACAAAACAATAACAACAAACAAACAAAACAGAGAATCGAGTGATGAATGCAGATTTAGCCTATGTTAGTCCCAAGTGCCGGTGGGATGTCTACCTGAATCCGTAACTCTGAACTGACCCCGCAGACCCTGCAGAGAAGGAGACATTGCTTCTTCAGCTCTACTGGTGGATTTGAAAGCAGCGGACCATAGAATTAGAAATTCACCATTGTGGGGGTGACTGACTAGGGCGGAGCAGGAGGAGGAAGGAGGTAACAAGACCAGCAGAAGGGAGCCAGCTGAGGCAAGGAGAAGTAGGCACGGGGTGAGAGAGACCACACAGGATGAGGAGGACATGGAACATGGGGAGGGAGAAGGAGAAATGTGAGTGTGGAAAGTGCGTCTGCCTGGGACAGGAAGGAATGCCTTGTTTACCCTTCCTCCCACCCTTCTCTTCTTGCCTTGGTCCTGTGTGTGCAGAGGGGTTTTTATAAGGAGCCTTACTGGATGGAGGTGATGAGAATCTCACTTAAAAAAAAAAAAAAAAGAAGACTGATTTGCTGGGCACAGTGGTGCACGCCTGTAATCCCAGCACTCTGGAAGGCAGAGGCAGGTGGATCTCTGTGAATTGGAGGCCAGCCTGGTCTACAAAGTGAGTCCAGGACAACCAGGGCTGCACAGAGAAACCCTGTCTCAAACAAACAAACAAACAAACAAACAAACAAAAGACTGATTCCACCTTCAAAAAGTCTGTATGCTATTATGGAAGGTGTACACAAATCAAACCTCCTCCTGGTGTTTTTCTTTAGATTCTTTCTCTTCACCTTACTTCTGTTTCCCAGATCAAAAAGCCATAACTTCCTGTCTAAACTGTAAAGCTGCTGTCACCTTGAGTTTGCTCCTGGCTCAGTGGAGACGTCGATAAACAATAGTACCTTGTGAACAGCCACAGGGATGCTGCACATCTCTGAGTGTCTTTTTGAAAATCTGTCTCAGAAAAGATTCTCAGAAGCAGAGGGATAAGGGCTCAGCCTCATCCTGGAAGGACTCTAAACTGCTCTGAAATCTCATTTTTGAACTAAATTTATAAAAGTAAAAAAAAAAAGTCTAATCAGATAAGGAAGCAAAGTTGGCTGAAAAGGGAAAAACAGCATATCACAGAGACCTAAGCATTGAAATGCTATATTTGAAATATTGTGTGTATATATGCTTGTGAGCCTGGTGGCTGTCACTCTGCATCCATGATTACTGGATTCTTTCAAACTGACATTTCAGGGCTTTCTAGCTTAGCTAGACCCAGGGCTGTGCAGGTATACTGCATTCCCTGCCTTGTCTATGATCTCTGCATGAAAAGATGCTTTTACTACTCTGCTGGTGCTTAAGTTACTGTGGGACAGTGCAAGCAGGTCCTGAATCCAGGCAGGGGGCAACAGGTTCAAATTCCTTTCTCAGGGCACAGTTGGCTTCTCTTATGCGCAACAAGAAACAGTCTTGTTGAAACCAGCCTTTTGCTAGCTAAGCATCAATTATTTTATAGATACTGCAGTGTTCTCCTCTCCTTTATTTCTGCCCCAAGCAAACACAAAGTATTGCATGCATCATCAACAGCAGGTGCTTACGGAGTGGCTATTGCATGCCACCCAATGGTACCACTGGCCATTGGCATGAACTTAGTTTTCACAAGTCATTAACTTTTATGAGACCTAGTTTTCTAATCTCTAAGTTTCGAATAACACCCCTGATGTGAAGTACATATGACGTGTGTGGATTTTGGTGGGGGAAGAGGGGAAAGACTCAGCCACCTAAGAGATTGCATCGTAGTTGTGTCTGGCAAGAAGAAGTTGCCAATCAGGATGCCTCCCAGCCTGGGTGGGCCACTCTCGTTCTGCTGGATCTCCACAGGGGTTGACAGCAGCCTACAGCCCCAGCTCCATCAACGCCAGGCTCGACTCCTACTCCCACCATCTGAGGGTAGCCCGTGATACTTGAAGACTCAACAGACATGTCACGCTCTCACCAGAGCGTGGGAAGAGAAGCTAGATTCAGAGATGCTCAAAATGTAAAACCATCACAGCCTTGCAGTGAGAGCTCATGTTGTAATCAGGCTCTTCCTGGCTCACATTGGGATGGTGAGTTTTTCCCTCAGTACTGATAATGTAGCATATACTAGAGATGACAAGAGTATCCCTCGTCACCAATTAGTAAAGCCTCAAAAGAGAAAGGAATTTAATCTGTTTTTACAAATCTGTTTCCATTTTTATAAAGCTGTTTATACACTAAAAATGGAATTTACATTTTAAAAAACACGTTTTTATCCTTTAATGGCTTAAAACTTATTTTGATGCCAGGAAAAGCCTAAAAAGTCTGGTTGCCAAGGCCTGAAAGACTGGCTTTAATCCTGCTCTCCATTTCAGATCGTGTGCATCAGACATATTGCACGCCTCTTTGAGTCTCAGCTTCCTCATCTGTGAACTGGGGAAATAATATTTACATTGCAAAGCCACTAGGAGAGTTTGAGGCTTGTAAAGGATGCAGCGTGATGACTAACCAGTGGCGAAGAAATAATAACTATTTCCAGTTTTGAGTTGTCTTCCTCTAAACACTCCTAATTAGGTCTGAGCTACCTCCGGTAAGTCTCTGCCACCAGTCATTCGTAACCATGTTTTGTAGCATAGCACAGGCTTTTCCTATACTTGAGCAGTGCCTTAGCCATATTTTTCTTTAAAGGGTAGATTTAAATTTTACATTGTTCCAAATTCTTTAATCAACAAATTATAGCTAAACTAAAATCCTACACTAAAAAAAAAAAAGATAAAGACTTCTGCATGACTAGTACAGCTAGGCATCAAGGACAAGAGTGTGAGTTTGTATTGACCATGACCACAAGGAGACTGAACTCTGACCTTCCAGGTCACTGCTCTTTTGCATGCGACCCTCTACTTTTCTTATTATTCTGTGATGTCACTTGGCTCTCATAGGCATCACTCATGAGTCACTTAGGAATGAAGTACATCCATATTCCTTTCACATAAGCTTTAGATAATGGTGGTGGCACCATTTTGTCGCAATGGGACTATGAATTCAAACACAGGCTAAGCCATGAAAATCCCCCACTGTCTCTGTCCATGGCATAGGTAATGGTCTATGCTTTCCATGGCTGTGGTGAACACCATGACCAAAAGGAACTTGGGGAGGAAAGGGTTTACCTGGCTTACAGGCTACAGTCTACCATGAAGGGAACTCAAGGCAAGAACCTGAAAGCAGGAACAGAAGCAGGAGCCATGGAGGAACACCACTTACTGGCTTGTTTCCCATGGCTCACTTACCCTTGCCTTCTTATACAACCCAGTACCACCTGCCCAGACATTTCCCACAGCATACTGGATCCTCCTCCATCAACCATCAATCAAGAAAATGTCCCATAGACTGGGCTACGTGCCGATCAGAGGGAGACATTTTCCCAGTTGAGGCTTCCTTTACCCAAACGACCTGAGTTTCTGTCACGCTGACAAATAGGTACTCATGAGAGATGATTTTAAGTGATACAGGCTAAACTAATACAACCTTTTAACACTATCGCCAGGAAGTAAACACAAAATCCCCACCAAACTTCAGAATTATCCTCAAACAAACTTTTAGACCTACATGGACCTACAAACTCAACTTAGGAAAAGGTATGTGATTGTTATGCCTGTGAGCTTTCCCAGTCTGGGTTCTGGAGGGGATAAGAAGTCCATAAGAAGACCAACAGAGTCAACTAACCTGGCTCATGGGGGCACCAACCAAAGAGGCATACGTAGACTGGACCTAGGCCTCTGACATATATGTAGCTGATGGGCAGCTTGGTCTTCATGTGGGTCCCCTAGCAAGTGGAGTGGGGTCTGTCTCTGACATGGACTCTGTTGTCTGCTTTTGACAAATCATCCCTGGTTGAGATGATTTGTTTGGCCTCATTGGAAGAGGATGTACTTAGTCCTGATACTACTGGATGTACTGAGATAGACTGGTATGAGAGGGGCTCCCCTTTTCTTAGGAGAAGGTGAGGGGGGAAAAGAAAAAGAGGGTGAGACCAGGAGGAGAGGAAGGAGGGGCCTGTGTTTGAGATGTAAAGTGAATGAATAAACAAATTTTAAAGAAAAAGAATCCTGGGTTCAAATCTACCATGTCATACCTATGTGACTATGGAAGAACTCATTCACTCACAAATGCATAGTGAACATATATTTTTCCAGTACTGCAGATATAGCTGGATACAGGGGAAACAAGAGGGCTGTAGGCAGGGGGCTTCTATTCTAAAGTCCAGTGAGACAAGGCCCTTAAACTCCTCCACAAGTCTGTGCTGCTGTGTACATAAAAGGGTAAAGATACTAGTTGGTTGAATGGGTTTGCTTTGGACACAAAGACATGGAAACCCTCATTGGTCAGGCCCCGGCTCATGGACTCATCCCAGTGCTCACAACAGGCCCTAAATGAGAATGGCAGTCCACCAAAACATAGAAGATGAAGGGGTGAGGATGGGGTCTGTGGAAGGAGAGAGCTGAAAGACAGAATCAGCTGGAGGATGAGATGGAAAGAAGCACGTTCGGAAGCCATACTGGGTTGTCCTGTTGCCTCGGCAACTCCACATCTATTCTTTTATGCTATCACAGGGTGGGAAGCTGATCTAAGTCTGGGATTGTTTACCCACTAGTTTGAGCTGGGTTCAGCTGTTAGGTCTCTTCTAGACATCAACAGAAGGAAGAATGGGGTCATACAATGGTGGCCTTATAAGATCAGTGATCACTCAACCACCCACCATAGTCTCAGCTGCCATGTGACCATCTCTGGTGGGCTTCAGTTCCTTCAGGAACCCTTCAGGTGCCTTGGGGCACCTTGACAGCTGCTCCAAGTTCCAAGTTTCCTTATCATCTATCGCTAGTTGCTTTTTGTCCCTCCCTCACAATTACAAACCATCCCTGTTCAGTATTCCCATTTGATTATATCTCAGATTTCTCCTTGGACTTTGCTTCAGAGCAAAGTCATACAGGGACTCATACAGGGAGTATAGATTTCATTTCACAAATTTAACTGTGAAAGGATTCTTCTCTTTCTCCTCCTTCTTTTTGGCCTTTTTGGAGGAGGTGTATCACTGAGGATAAGCTTTGGGGTTTCAAACGCCCATGCTGGGCCCAGTGTTTCTCTTTCTGCATATTGCGTACAGATCAGGATGGAAAGCTCTCAGCTACTGCTCTTGTGCCATGCTTGTCTGCTTCCTGCCATTGTGAACGTGGACCAGCTCTCTGAAGCCATACACAAGCCCCAACCTAAATGCTGTCTTTTATAAGAGTTGCCTTGGTCATGGTGTCTCTTCACAGCAATAGAACTCTAAGACACCTTTCAATAACACATGGTCAAAACATACAACGTGTAGATCAACAGGATGGCATGTTGACATGTGAATGTGCTGTCAGATCTTTAGCTGGCCAGACATTTTAGATGATTATCAGAGAGACAGATGAACGGGTAGAATGCTTCCAATGCTGCCACAACACAGTGCTGCAAACTGCAGCAGTTTAGTGACAGAAATGTATTTCCTCGTGCCTCTAAAAGCTGAAAGTCTAAGAAGAAGGTGCTAGTGCTTTCTTCTGAAGGAAGCATCTCCTGACTCAGTTGTTACCAGTGTGCTGGTCACTCATGCAGCCTTCCCTCTGCGCACATGGACCCATGATGTCCCTCTGTGCATATGCACCCATGATATCATCCTGGGCAGCCAAACTTGCTCTTTTTACACAGATATAATTGTTTCCTCTCTTTTAGCACAAATCTACTGTGATGGTTAATCTTGGTTGCAGCTCCACAGGATTCAGAAATCACCATGGGAACAAATGTCTGGCCACGTTGGTGGGGGATTTTCTGGAGCAGCTTAACTGAGGTGGAGAGCCACCCTGCATGTAGGTCACGTCAGGCCACGGGCTGGGGTCCCAGTCTAGATAAGGACAAAGGAAGCTGATCTGCGGCACGCGCCTCGCTCTGCTCCCCGCTCCTGCTGCTGCACCATCCCGCCAGCGTGGACTATGTGCTCTGGGACTGCAGAACAAAATAAATTGCCTTTTTTCCAGATATGTTGCTGCAGCAATGAGAAAACACCAGCATATCTACTTCAAAGCCTTCGTGGTCTTCGTTCTTCTTCACTGTGGAGGACCTGACTCATTCTCTCCTCCGCTGGCCTTTCTCTGCCCTCTGCTTTTTTCTTTTCCAAGAAGACCCTGCATGAACTCCTTTATGAGCTTGGCTTCTGTGCGAAATAACAAAGAGTTAATTTGCAGTCAGCGAACTTTGGCTCTTGTCTCTGTACCGCCGGCGTGTCCACGTACAAGATGGGGCATGGAGATACTACAAGAAAATCAACTTCTTCATCAAGCAGCATGCCAAGCAGGCGGTGCAATGCTAGGCAGAGCCAGTGCTTGATGGTGCTGGACACCTTTGGGACAGTTCGTTCAGATGTGATTGTCACAGAAATCAAGGTTGGAGGAGCACTCAGTCTGATCTGAGGAAAAAGCGTGTAGGGGTCCCGTCTCAGCAGAATAGAAAACACCCCTGTTTCTGTCCAATTGATTAGCCACCCTGCCACACACAGCTACTGAGCACTTGAAAATGTGGCAAATGAAATTGAAAAACAGAAATTCTACACTTTATTTAATTTTAAAATAAATATATTTAAAGTAGAAATATAGCTGCTTAAAAGCTCATTGGGCAATATAGACCTAGTAGATTTTTGTAACAGCAACAGAGAGGGGGTACACTTACTCTAAATAATCTAGTAATTCCCAATTTCATAGCCTTGGCCTGGGGCCAGCTCTGCTCAGCTGCCCTTGTAGTTCCTGTATGCAAATCAAAACACCAACATCTGTGTTTTCGCTTTGCTAGTCCCAGCTTTCTGCACTAAGGAGATACCCCAAAGTGAAGCCATTCTCTTGTGACTTTAGTTTGCAGTTTTCCTTTTGGATAAATTTTATGTGCCATTTTAAATACATATGTACAAATAAACATATGTATTGAAATATAATGAATAGGGGGTGTTTGCATGCACACATGCGTGGGCGCACATGCGCACAGGCACACACGCGCACGCGCGCGCGCACACACACACACACATGCACACATTCACTGGTGCAGATTTCCACAACCTTCTATAAGCCCATCAAGGTGCTGCGAGGCAGCCTGCACGCAGGCAGCCTCGGAATTACACATTCCACCTCACCTCCAAGCTGCCAAGTGCTCTGGAAACCCAACCAGGAAAATTAGGGTGTTTTACTAGTGATGCCTTAATGGTATGCCCACTAGAACTATGTATCTTGGCACATCTAAGCCTCCCAGCTCCTGTCACCTTCTTGCAGCCCTGGAAAACTGGCACTGTGGGCCTTTACATTCAGCATGAATTGCTGGTTCTGTGCTGGAGCGAGGTTTGCCTCAGACATCTGCAGATATAACAGTATTTCTCCCATGTCCGCCTTTCTCCAGGGGCCAGAAGAGGGCTGAAGATTCCTCCTGGAGTTGCTATGAGTTCTCCTCTTTCCCCGCCCTCTCCAAATACACAATTTCTTGCCAGCAGCACATTTAAAAAAGTTTCTCAAAATATTCATAGCAAATATGCATGTGTCTTGAAAGTGAGTCTGGCCAATATGGGGAGCTAATGAAATCAGATGCTGTGAGTGTGTTTGCGCGTGTGCATGTGTGTGTGTTTAAACACTTTTCTGAGTCCTCAGTGCTCACAGTGACTGGTACATGCTCAGTTATGCTAGTAAACTAGGGCTTTAGCGGTCTGGCTCCGGCCTGCACTCACAGGCTTGACTTCCCCCCCCCCCCCCGTTCCTATGCCCTAGCAGTATCGAGTGGGTGATGATAGCACATGCAGTTTGCTCTTTTGCTTTCTGTCTGTGTTATTGCGAACCCAAAAGGCTCTCAGTCTCCTGCCCATTCTGGGACAGTTCCTCCCAAACATCCAGGTCTCTGGTGCTGTTAGCTTTCTCTTCCCGCTCGGAGAATGGTTCCCTCTCATGCTCTTTCAGTGTAGTCCACTCATGTTCACTTATTACATTCCGTTGCCTCGGCCATCTTTCTCTTCTGTTCCTCCTGGAAATTGCTGAGACCCAGGGATGTACCTTTTTTTTTTTTAAGGCTGTATCTTTTTAATCTGAACACTCATAACCAATCATTGTACAGGGCTCATACCCATCAAACAAAACCATTCATGAATCAGTTGAGAGAAACAGGAATAGCATCAGATAGGAGAAGGCTGGGCATCTCCCGTACTGCCCGATCTCATCTCAAAGTTTTGTGCAACCAACCTGGATCAATCTGACATTGGACAGGATTCATATCTGTCTAGTTAGTGAAAAGTATGCCAGGTACTTAAGAAATACCTAATGCCAAGGCTCAACAAATGAAGGAAAGTGGTAGCAAGGGATTGAGAGAAGGATCGAAGTCAACACATGGAAATGTTTGTCTCTGAGCTCTGATTCTAAAGGACAGCCTGAGCCAGGCCATCTCTTTCTCTCCGGTTATGCCCAGGCCCATGCCGACTCCACCACTTCACTGTGTCACTGGAAGCCTCTGTTAGTATTTTGAAACAGAACCTGCTTCTGGGTTACTGAGCAACTTACAGTGTCATCTTGTGTCGCCTGGCCAGGAGGCCACACCTGGGAAGCGTGGTTACCTGGCCCCTTAAAGGGACAACCCGACACGTGGCCTCTCTCTTGGCTCTTGTTCTCTTGCTTTTGCTCTCTTGGCCTTCTCCCTTTCTCTATCAGGGTGCCCCTCATCCTTCTTTCCCTTTTTTCTCTTTCTCCCCATCATGTCCTGCTCTCCACTTAATAAACCTCTTTCATATAAGATCTGTTGCGAGCCTCATTCATTCATTCATTCATTCATAAATTGGTCCTTACAGCCTCCTTCTCCTATTTTTACTGGTCCTGTTGCTGATAAAATGAATGCATTTGGCACACGCTCTCTCTCTCCTTTCCTCCCCCTCTCCTTCTCGATCTCTCCTTCCTTCTTCCCTCTCTCCTCTTTCTCAGCTCATAGACACAAAGCAGAGGTCCTGTTGTATACATAGCAAGACACAGCAGACACCCAGGGTGGCCTACCAACAGTGAAGAACCCTCAGTGTGAGAGGAGTCTCCTAGCACCTGACCTGGGACTTTCCAGTCTCCAGAACTGCAAGGCATCAATGCTTGTCCCTCAGCCCATCTGGTCTAAGTGCTTTGTCACCTCCTGAGCTGGGACATGCTCCTCTCTGCTCTGCCAGCCTCCAGATTCACCCTCATAAAGACACATTAACCGTTTTGCCTTTACCCTGAATTCAACTCAAATTTGAAAACAACCTAAATTTCTTTGTTCTGTGATCTGGCCTGTACCCCATTTCTAGACTTTCCCACTTGGGCCACTCCTCACACTCAAGGTCTATCACCCCCTCCAAGCAGAAACCTCATGTGTCACTGGCCAAGTGTGTGTGTGTGTGTGTGTGTATGTGTGTGTGTGTGGTGTGTGTGTGTGTGTGTGGTGACTCTGCAGTCTTCCAGATGTCTGGCCCTTCTGAGGTGTCTTCTCACTGACTACCGTGTGTGAACTCCCCACAGTGTCACACTACCCATAATTGCACCCATCTTGTTTTCTTCAGAGCACGTTTCAGGACCTGACACCCTACTGTCTGGTGTCCTATTCTATGATGTCTCATTCTTGACTGAGAACAGGAACTTGGCCTGATGTGTTCACTGTTCTATTGTTGACACGGAGCAGGCCCATCTCAGGCAGGACTCAGCTCCTCTGATCCAGTCTGGATTTTGTCCACGTTGTTTCGATTCCTTCCAACTAGGGCAGGAGATGCCCCAGCAGATGGCAGAGCCTTCTCTACAGCCCAGCAGCCTTGTCTGCTACTGCTCTTCTGTCCAAAGGTTCTTCTTCCCCAGGACTGGATGTGTCTTTCCTTCCCTCAGAATCATTCTCAGATGTGTCTTTCTACATGGTTCACTTCTTACCCTCTCCTCCTGGATGGTCATCTCGTCACCAGTTATTGATGAGGCATGCTAGTAGCCAGAGAGGCATGATGCTTCACCTCTCCTGGGTTGTGTTTCTCCTCCTTTAAGAAAGAGTAATGGCTGGATATGTTCACAAACAGTACTTTTATGCATTCCCATATCATAGGTTGTGGGATTGTCGATTTTCACATACCTGGAGTGAGGAGATTCATAAATTAGTTTCTTTGAAGTAGAAGTGAGTCAGAGAGTGCGAATTCCTGCTCAGATCCACATCAAAGTGTTTATGGATGAGTGCAGGGGCAACAATGTTTAATGTAGACTTCAAATGGAGGGTGCAACAGGCTGAGACACAAGGGGATGTGGTGGATGATGACAGCATCCCATGGGGTCCATACTTCACTTCTTTCCCTCTCTAGGTCTGACACCCTAAACAACTGCTAAGGGCTACCTACCTGGAAAGTCTATCTAGCCTTGTTGAAAGGAGAGGGATTACTGTTAGCAGGAGCAGACAGGAGAAGGTAAGAGGGGATGGATGTGTTCAAAATATATTCTATACATGTAGGGAAATACCATAGTGAAGCCAATTACGTATAAATGTATGCTAATAAAAACATTTTAAAAGGTACATTGAGCATCGCCTGCCTCCTCACTTTATGTGGTGAAAAGATGGGTGGAATTTTCTGAAACATCAAGCTTCACACAAGCAAAATATAACACAGATGTTAGTTTAGAAGAGCACTGTCTGAAGGAGTCTGAAATGCTCTTCGGCTGTAGAAAGAGAACCGGGCCCAGAATCAGAGACCAAGATTCTAATCAGAGCCTAGATTCTAAAGCTGAAGGGCTGTGTGACTTTGGATAGGAATCTTAGACATCATTGACTCTGCTTTTGTCCTCCTTGTTAAAGTGATGTTCTTCACCTTAGAAAGTTGTTTGAGAGCCTTTATCTTAATGGCTTCCCCAAAAGGTGTCAAACTGTGAGCCCACATGGATTATGCCCTCTTACTGCAAATGCCATTGAGATGCACCATCTACAGAATGAGAGGAGGAAAGGATGTCAAAAGCTGTTAATTAATATTCTTGCACACTGTGTGTGTGCGTGCGTGTGTGTGTAATGTTACATGTGTTTCAGGTTCCTTGGTTTCGATTTTTTTCCCATCAAAAGAGAACTAGTTATGTAAAAGCTAAGTATTGAAAGAAGAGTCAGATGAGCCCGGGAATGAAATGCTGTGGAAATTTGTGACAGTGACCTGAAATATTGCAACAGTTTTCTTACCCTTCAGTTTCACCCCCTTCTCAAACCATCTCTACCAGACCCATATCTTCATCAAAACTAGAACAGGTAGGTGGTGACTGTGGCTGACAAGGCAGCCAGATTGCTTAGGTTCCAGCTGTGTTGGTAAACTAGAATTTATTTCAGTTCTTCATAGGTTGGGAAAGTACTGACCCTCAGGACTATTTAGGCAATACCTGAACCTTGCTAATTCTATGAATTAGCAAGAACATGAAGAACCATAAAATTATTTTGTTGATACTTCATAACTGTAATCTTGCCACTGTTACAAATAATAATGTAAATATTTTTGGAGACAGAAGTTTTTCATGGGGGTCGCGACCCACAGATTGAGAATCACTGGTTTAGAGGCCTAAATGAGTGTGTACAAAGGTGTTCATCTGGCTGACATTTGATGTATGCTTTCTATGAACAGTAAGTTGCTCCTCCAATCCAGTCTGGATTGTTGTCTTGCTTCCTTCCAACTAGGGCAGGAGATGCCCCAGCAGATGGCAGAGCCTTCTCCACAGCCCAGCAGCCTTATCTGCTACCGCTCTTCTGTCCAAAGGTTCTTCTTCCCCAGGACTGGGTGTGCCTTTCCTTCCCTCAGAACCATTCTCAGATGTGTCTTTCTACATGGTTCGTTCATTACCCCCTCTTCCTGGATGGTACACTCCTGGATGGCAAGGCTCGTGACCTGGCTGACTTGTATTCTTGGGCATCCCCCAGCAGGCCTTTTGCCCATGGCAAGCATTTGGTAAATGTTTGTTGGATGAGCAATATGATCAGAAATGACATCATAGACATGAGGGTTGAACTGCCTTGAGGAAGAGGCTTTCAAATCACACTTATTAATTCAAAGAGTAGTGCAGTGTGCAAGGGCTCATGTCAAGGAGCTGTATTTACTGGCACGGTGACTTTTGGCAAATGATGTGACCTTGAGTGCCTCAGCTTTCTTATACACTGAGTAGAGTTCATGTCGGTCCTTTTTGTGGCTTTATTTTATGGGGCTTACCTCACTAAGTTCCCATCACCCAAGCCTTAGGAAGTGCTCAGTGCACATGGGCATTGCCGCTTTCACCACGCAAGTAAGAACACGCTTCTTGTATGAAGAGCAACAGTAGAAAATGTGGATGTGCTTCCTCTTTCTACCCCAGCAATCATACAGAGCAACTCTAGTCAGCTCCTCTGCAGGGGGTTCTGTAAATATAAAATACAGTAAGTGGTACAAACAGAGTCATATCACATGTGCCACCTTGTAGATTACACACACAACCTCCTCGGCCAGTGTCGAGACATACCACTCCTCTTTGTCACCTTTGACACCTGCCTGGCACTTTGGTGTATTGATTATGATAATTAGTTTACTGGGAACGGCTCAGGCCTTCCCAGTTTCTCACCATTCTACATGTTATGTAGGCATGGCTCAGGAGAGGATGGTAGGTGCCAGCAGAGTACAGCAGGAGGGTGAAGTCCTGACCAGGACACAGGTCACACGGATGAGCAGTAGTCACCCCAGTGGGTGACTACTTACACAGTATACCCCTTGGGTTTCGTTACCAAAGTTGTGAGTTAAGGGTCACATTTGAGACTAAGCAGCAAAGCTGAGGAGCTGTCACCAGGCAGTGAGATTAGTCACAGAACAAAGGAGCTATTACCATAAAGACTTGCCTGCGGACAGTCAGATTGCATTATCATAGTTTGCCAAAAATACCTTGTGTCGGTTAGAAGAGACTGAGTCATGCTGTAACGACAAATCACCCCACCTCCTGACCCATGAACACATAACTGTGTCTAACCACTGCGCACTGTTCGGCTGTTTCCCTACTGTCGGTGCTGTTTGTCTAGTTGGAGACTGGATCAAGGGCCTTTCTAGGTGTAGGCGAACACTGCCATTCAGCTGCCATTCCAGCCACGAACATGTGTAGATGTGTGTTCATGCTTGTGTCAATTTTGAGATAAAATCTTGATGTGTAGTCCAGGATAGCCTCAAATTCAAGCTCCTCTTGCCTTAAGCTCCTGAGTACTAGGATCTCTCTCTCACACACATGCACACATATATACACACACATATACATGCACACATACACTTATATATGCATACATTTACATGTATTCATACACACTGTGCATACACAAATACATGCATACATACAAGCATATACACATATACATGAACACAGACAACTCATTGACCACAACTAGCCATTTTGACCTCTCCAAGTGAGGCCAGAAAAATGTGATCACACCAAGAGAAAGAGCTAAAAAGAGTTGCCAAATATTCCACTGCTCGTCTTCATTCTATTATCTACTAATGAAACCTGATTCTTAGAAACCCCAATGACAACTAAGACAGAAGAGATAGGTGATGTTGTTGTGGCCAGTGTGGATCAAAGACAAAGCTTGGGCATTCTTCAAAATCAGTCTATGTCAATGGGCCAAGCCCCTCTCCCTTGAGAACATCTTCCTTCCGTCCATTTTTTTGCGTATCCTTTTGCAATTTCTTTGACCAAAGCCTTGCCCTTTATTCTCTCTGTGTCTGTCTGTCTCTGTGTGTGTGCATGTGTAGCTTTAGCTCTCCTAGACTTGCTTTGTAGACCAGGCTGGCTTCAGACTCACAGAGTTCCACCTGCCTCTGCCTCCCCGAGTGCTGGGATTATAGGCGTGAACCACCATGCCAGCTCCTTTCTTCTCTCTTATTCCCTTCCCCGTCCTACCAGATCCCTTCTTCTTCCCCAACCCCTGTCCTACTTTGTGTGTGTGATCCAGTGCACTTCACTGGGATTCACCCGTGAGTGGTAGGTTGTTTGAGTCAGAACACTGAGCCAGTGCAGCAACATTGCCGACTATTATACCCTTTCCCCTGAAACGTTTAACTATCTACAGCTCTTCTGGAGGGGTGGGACCTTATGAGCCCCTCTCCCATCCATGATGTGACGTTGATGAATCCTGTCATGTAGAAGCCTGTGCAAGTAGCAACTGCTGCTTTGAGTTCATGGGCACAACAGCACACCATATTGTGTCTAGAGTAGAGCACTAATTCCCATTCCCCAGCTCCTCCTGCTTGCCTCATCTTCCACAACGTCCTCTGGGTCTTGCAGGAGTAATATAGATGCCCCCTTGAGGCAGGACATTCAGTAGTGACCCATTCTCAACACATTGACCAGTTAGGAGCCATAGCTAACCACAAACAAGCCCCTCTGACCAATGGTTCCTATCCTATTTTGATAACGGCTTTGAATGAGGTGAGTCGGGTATAAAGTGGAAGAAGCTTCTGGAATAGGTTAAAAAAAAAAAAAAACAAAACAACCGGTAGCTCAGTATCCAAGTGGGTAACCTAGTAAGGGGAACAGGGACTATTTCAGACATGAACTCAATGGCTGGCTCTTCGACACCCCCCACCCACCTCCCGAGGGAGTAGCAGCCTTGCTAGGCCACAGAAGAGGACATTGCAGCCAGTCCTGAAGAGACCTGATAAGCTAGAGTTAGATGGAAGGGGAGGAGGTCCTCCCCTATCAGTGGACTTGGAAAGGGGCAGGGAGGAGATGAGGGAGAGATGGGGGGGGTGAAATAGGGAGGGAATGTGGGAGGGGGCTATGGTTGGGATACAAAGTACATAACCTGTGATTAATATAAAATAAAAATGTTAAAAAAAAAACGACCAACCAACAACCTATCTAAGATAGTTATAGCTGCTTCATCGTCCCCCCTTGTACTTCTTAATTATCTTTCCCTGAAGTCCCTAGGCTGTCCTGGGGACTTGTGCAGGATTCATTCAGTCTCCAGTGCTCATGGTCTTTCCCAGTAGAACATGATGATGACAATGAGGACCACCATGCCCATGACCTTCAGTGATATCTCCACAAATGGGTGCTCTCTGTCGACTGGCTCATTTATCATAGATATGGCCACATCTGAAAAGAGAAACCTACGCAAGGGAGGGGGTGTTTTTGCTCATAGTCTGAGGGAGCACAGTCTGTTGTGGTGCTGGAGTGTGCAGCACCTGTCACATTGCATCTGTCGTTAGAAAACGAAAAGAGATGAATGCTGGTAGTCATCTGGCCTCATAGTCCCCTCCCCCAATTTTTTTCAGTCCAGTCCATAGTATGGTGCTACCCACACCAGAAAACAGGGTGGGTCTTTTTGCCCCAGTGAGACCTCTCTGGAAATACCTTCATGGGCACACGCAGAAGTGTGTCTCCTTGGTGATTCCAAATCCAGGCGAGCTGGGGACAATGAACCATCACAGAGATGATTCCTTTTGTCCTCCCATCAGCCCCTGAGGCAGACATTTTCACCATTTGCACTTGACAAATGAAGGGACACAGATGCAGGAACAGGTTAAACGACTGGCCCCAGGACTTCCAAAGATGAGAAACCAAGTAGTGAAATTCCAAAGATGGATATGGCAGCTGGAGCAAGTGGTGGGAGAAACATTCTATACAACACCGCCCTCCCCCTTTCCCCAGCTCCAAACCTCTAGCTACCATAAGTTATCACCAAACCCTCTGTATCCCAATAGAGAATCCCCAGTCCCTAGCCCCGCCTCATTAATTTCAGCCGGTATTCAATCCAAGGAAACGAAACCACAGTGGAAGCTCACGCACCTATCAGTTCCTTTACTACATCTGACCTGGAAGCTTTGCAGAAAGAAACAGTCCTGCTGTAATGGAAGTTTCGGTTTCTTAAAAAACTCAGTTATGTTCTGTAAATACGTTTTTGTTTTAATCCCAAGTGTGGGGTTTTAGTTTGGGCTTTAGTATGTCCACAGCTGATAACTGTCTTATGTGGGGCGTGGCCTTTGACAGCTGGGAGGGGCCTGCCTCCGCGGCACAGAGAGGGGTGTGGTCCAGGGCTCTGAGGATATAAATACGAGAGTCCAGAAAGAGAAAGTGTAGTGTGCAGTGATGGCATGTGGCAAGTGGCGGTTTGGAGCGGACAGAAAGAAAGAAATGCTTTGGGATGCAGCAGCTTGGAGGAAACTGCTGGCTACATTTCCTGTTGACCCACTGACCCCAAACAGCTGGGGAGAAGTAAAGGAGACTGTGTCTCCTCTCCCCACTAACCTCTTCTCTCTTACCTAGGGTTGGAGGTTGGAAGGGAGATGTTTTAAGGAACTCCAAATAAATTACGAGACCTACTGACAGGGCTGCCTCTGCTAAGAAACCAATTTTCATTGTTTTAGCTGCTGTGCATTACACAAAGAAACCTCTCTGATGAGGTCTGAGAGCTACACCAGCCTGTGTGCATAGAAAGAGAAAGGATGTCATTATGAGAGGAGTCCCCCTACCCCCTGTACACACAGTGAGATTATATGAATATTCAGGGTTTTTTTTACAAGTAAAAAGCAAACATAAGAGATTGTGTGTGACAACAAAAACTTATGGTTTTGAGCATCTAGTTTCTAGGATTAATTCCTAGGGAAACTCATTAAGTGGATCTTTGGCAGTGAAGTGCCTGGATGAAGACTCTGAAAGACGTGAGAGAAGACAAGGAGAACCAAAAAGCAGTGGGCACTGTTCTTCACAGTAGACTGAGAGAATCCGGGGCAATGTTCTCTGTCACTTAACAAGAGTGCCCTTGGTGAGCCTGCAGTTCAAAGAAAGCTACAGGCTAGCAGAGAAGCCAGTATTTGTGCCCTGACCCCTTGCAATCTGCTGCACTCAGACTAATAAGCACAGGGAAGCTTGCTTACCGGAAGAAACTCAGAGTCAGGGGTGATCGCGGTGTTGATCAACCACAGCCGGTCCACAGGAGTGGCCGAGATGGCAACACTGTGCTTTAATGGTTGGTCAGCACACACAAGCTCGGCTTCACACACAAAACCATTAAAAAATGCACAGTATGTTTTTAGACTGTGTACACAAGGCATATAAGAAACATAAATGAACTGAGAGTTTACATTTGGGTTTCATTTCCTAGAATAACATTTTATACATAAATAATCCCAAAATATAAAGGGAGAAAAGAGCCCCAAATCAGAAAATGCTTCTGATACCAAGCATTTTGGATAAGGGATATTCAACTTTTTATGGTACCTTGCCTTCTCCCAGGTGGATTGCCTCCTTCTGGTGTGGACACTGTGGCCTTGGGCCTCCATTTTAACTGTAGCTCACTCTGTCTTAGGCAAGATGGAAGATGCCGTTTGATAGACGCTTGAGGCCCTTGAGGTATGGAACTAATGTGCTAATGATGAAGGTAGTGGTTAAGATACTGGGCCTGAAATCCCAGTACACAACAGAGATTAAGCCTGCTACAATCCCTGACCCCAGGAGATGTGAGGTTAGTGTTTTATGGAGAGGTATGGGAATTTGGTAAATTAGGAAAGCGGCCAAGATGAGTATCAATGTCAAGGTTAAGTGACAGTCCAGGAATGCAACACATGTTAGAATAATACAGGTGAACTGCTAGATCAGTGGGAAATAGCCCAAGTTCTCCAATGAGGAAGAGCAGTGTGGGTCCCAAGGACAGAGCTTAAGGGAGTACATTCCACCTTCAAATGTGAACACAAAGTCCTTTTCCTTCCCTATCATTGACTTGTCAGATGTCCCACAGTGCCACCTTCCTTCAGCATTTACAAGCATCTCAAGATACTGCATTTTGGATTGACCACATTGAATAAGTTCAATCACCAAGTAGCCATGTCTGGGGATGAGGGTTATCGTCATTCTTGCTAAATAGTCATTGAGAAGAACGCTACCAGATACCTAGGCAGTCCTGAGCAGGTGCTGAAGGACAAGGCAGCAGGGTGGTTCCCAGGCATAAGTGACCACATATGCTGTGAGTGAATCATGGGTGTCCCCTGGAGGTGGAAGCTATCAGTCCCCTCAAATGTTACCTGTCACACTTTTTTTTTCTTGATTCTCCCTGGTTCCTTCTTTCTTTCTTTCTTTCTTTCTTTCTTTCTTTCTTTCTTTCTTTCTTTCTTTCTTTCTTTCTTTCTTTCTTTCTTTCTTTCTTTGTGTTTTGTTTGCCTGCCTGTTTGTTTGTTTTGAAACAGGGTTTCTCTGTGTAGCCCTGGCAGCCCTGGAACTCACTCTGTAGTTTAGGCTGGCCTTGAACGCAGGCCTGTACTTATCTATGATATTTCTGCCAAATGTTTTGCCCTTCCTGTGGGTCTTTTCTACTTCCCTCATAGATTTGATAGACTACACTTTTGAAACACAAAAGTCAGAGGAAGTCTTTTCCTGGCTGTTTTTTAAAATCTGTTTATAATATTCTTCTTTCTCAGAGCCAGTCGGCACAGAAAACACCGCCTGCTTTGAGGTTGTAAGACTGCAACGAGCCTGAAAAGAAAGAAAATATTAGGGTTTCAGAGCAAGTAGGGCCTAAACAACAGAGCCTTCCTCTCAGGGACCTCTTTTTTTTTTTTTTTTTTTCTTTTTTTCTTTTTTTCTAAACAGGGTTTCTCTATGTAGCCTTGGATGTCCTTGTCCTAGACTCACTTTGTAGACAAGGCTGGCCTCGAACTCACAGAGATCCACCTGCCTCTGCTGGGATTAAAGGTGTATGCCACCACACCTGGCTAGGACCTAACTCTTGAGCAAAGATGTAACTCCTCTGGCATTGGCCATCTCGCTGGCATGGAGACACTGCCGAGGAGACTCAGTTCTCTTGGGCTTCTGCAGCAGGTACTTCAATGGGTACCCTAAGCTAAGCTTGGGGCAAGAAGGTTCTCATCACACACAGCCAAGGGTGTGGACCTGCAGAGAAGTCTGACAGCAAGTGCCATCCCACGGAGCCTGAGAAGGTGGGGGGGGGGTGTCTCCCAGCCTACAAATATCCTCTCCCAGTGTGAGAGTCCAAGCAGCCAGCCCTCGAGCACTGGAAGATGAGACCAAAGCATAGCTCTTTGGTTAGAGGCATAACTGTGAGCTGAGGCTGACAGAGCCTGGCAAAGCTAAAGTTGAGTGGAGCCATTCTGCCTTCTGATTCTGGGGTTCTTGAAGGTAGTTGAAGTGGAATGGGTTGTGTCATGACTCCACCGAGGAGAATCTTCCCAGCTTCTAAGTCTGAGCACCAATATGAAGTGGTAATATTGAATGATGAGGTCCCCTTGTTCATGAAATAGAGTAAAGCTCTACATAACTCCAGGGTTTAGGGTTTACCTGCAAAATGATGGCTTCCCTTAAAATGTTATCATCTAGCTGGGCTTGGAGGTGCAGGCCTTTGTTACCAGAACTCAAAGAGGTAGAGGCAAGCTGATTTCTGTGAATTCAAGGCCAGTCTGGTCTACAAAGTGAGTCCAGGACAGCCAAGGCTACACAAAGAAACCCTATCTCAAAATCATCATCATCATCTGGGGTTACTTCCATAGGACACTATGCACTGGGACAGAGCCCCCATTCCTGTCCAGATCCACGTCAGTGACTGGGTCTGACTAAGTGGAAGGTAAAGGGTTGGCCAAAATCACTAGAATTCTTAAGACATGGAGGTGGCTTCTGTGTGTCTCACGCCAACATTTCACATACACTGTCAGGCAGCCGTGAGCGGGAACTGTTGATTTCTGTGAACTCTGTGTGGAAGAGTTTCATTCCTCCAAGGCCTGCACATGTCTGTGAGGCAGTGAGCAGTGCTCGGAACACCCTAAGGTCTCCATTTAAGAAGGACTCTTTTTCAGTCCTGAGAGACCGCCTTCGTGTAAATGTGGGATGCATTCGTTTTGGGGTGAACGGAAATGTCCCCAGATAGTGGGGGCAGGGGAGACATCTGAAAAGCCGAATGGAATCAGCTTTCCCTCCCCAGAGGGACAGGTGGAGGGCTCTCACTTCCTGCCAGTTCAATGGAGAACAATGAGGAGAGTGAGAGGTGAGAGAAAAAAAAGGAACCCTCCCTTCTGTGTCTGGCCTTAGACATGAACTCCTGATAAGATCCTGGAAAACAAGCAACATTTCTAACGGCCTGTTTGCCCTCTTCAGCTGAGAAAACAGCGTGAACCAAAGCTAAGAACAGAGGCGACCTCTATTGTGACTGTGGCCAGGCGGACTTATTGTCGCCAAATGGCAGAGCCCGAAATGACTGAGATAAGGAATATAATAACATTTTCACATGAACCTTGCATTCTTACCTCTTCTATAGGAAAGGATATCCCTGCAGGAAGGAGGAAGTGAGGCCCTGCCCATGTCCGACCGCAGCCTGGGGACTGCATTGTCCAGGCCTTCGTTGGGGACTCAGGAAGAGGGTGCGGAAGTTTCGACAGGAAAACAGAGAAAAGTTCAAACGTAAACAGCATCCAAAAAAATTTTACCAATAGCACACTAGATTTCCTCTCTGGGTCTTTCCGTGCTTCACTGCATCTGTGGCCTGGCAGATTTTAATCTTGGCTTCTGTTCGCCTTGGTAACCTCCAGCAGGGCACCCACGTCGTTTCCCTCCTTAGTAAGTCAGGAGGATGTGTTTTCTATGGCAATGGAGACAAAAACAGCCTCTTTCCAGAGACTGCACCCTGCGTGGCCGGAGTCTGTTCTCTCTTTTCCACTGGTTCTTTCTGGGGAGGGCAGGCGCTTTCCCCAGTCCCCATGTGGTGAGCTCTCTGCCAGCTTAAACAGTCCCAGCTCCCCTCAGAAGGCAAGTGGGGCTGCGCACTTTGGTCCAGAGATGGGTTTTGAGTTTTACTCCTAAAGAACGTTCGGGTAGTTGAACCTGGTGCTCCCTGAAAGTTCCAGAAGGGCTGGGATTTCCCTCCCAGCACCCTGTGTTCTATTCTCTGAAGGGAAGCAGCATGGCGACTCTGGGTTTAAGGTTAGGGAAACTGAGGATGTGACAGAAACAGTTCCACTGCTAAATCTGAAATTTAGCAACAACAAAACAAAGTACAAGATCCAAAAGACTGTGCCTTCAGAGACGCTCCTCACTCAGTCCTATCTCTTTGTATGGAACCAAAATGGCTCCCTTAGGGGAGCTGGGAAGATGGGTGTCAGGAAAAAGGAAAAAAACAAAACAAAACAAAAACAAAACATAGATAAGAGAAACGCTATCAGACTCCTAGCTGAGCTGAGGCAGAAGGTCTGTGCAAGGGCAAAGCCTAACCGGAGGGAGTTCCTCTCCGCTTTCCCGGACACTGAAAGCCTTACAACTCTAGCTAAGAACTGCAAAGACACTTCTAAAGTGGTTTTAATGGGGGCCGCTAGGCACTAAAAGGAGCATCCGTTACTTCTCAGATAGACCCGATCACACATTTCAAGAGCAAACAGTTACAGGTAATAGACAGACTTCTTGGATGCTGCTATTATGGGAAATTAAAGCACCTTCTGTCCCCTCAAAACAGCTCTTAAGCTCAAGCGTCTTTTACAGCCCCCTCCACGGAGGAGCTCCGAGTGAGCTGCTCTAACGCTTTAAGGGATATCTTTTTCTGAATTGCCTTTTCTAGAACAAACGACTACCATTATGTTCAACCTGGGACCAATTCGTCACTTAAGTATGTAAAGCAAACTGTGGCTTGTTCTTTGGAAACGCTTCTCACTTACAGAAAGCTTTTGTGTGCGGCTCTGAAGATCATGGGAGAATATTGCATTAAAAACCC
Source organism: Pachyuromys duprasi (assembly GCA_028658305.1). NCBI lineage: Eukaryota > Metazoa > Chordata > Mammalia > Rodentia > Muridae > Pachyuromys > Pachyuromys duprasi. The sequence goes on from CM053766.1 coordinate 76,876,821, forward strand.
CAGGTGCCAGTAAGAGGGTGACCTTGAGTTATGCAGCCAGTTTCAAGCTGTTTGAGATGGATTCAGGAAGTTCTGCCGAGAGTGAGACCTGCATGCTTAGAAAACAGAACACAAAGAACTTATACCTGCCACACACACGCATATATATTGAACAACGGTTGATTCCATCCATCCATCTATCCATGCACACCTTTTTATGAGATGCTGGACACTGAATTAAATTCTAAGGACAGTTGGGGGTGGGCTTTAATATATTTAGCACTAGCTCATCAGAAAGGACCCTGGGGACCTCATGGACATGCTGTAGGAGGTCACCCTCCTCTATCAGATAGTGGCTCTGTGTCACTTGGTGCATTTTAATACTGCAATAACCACCACAGCTGTGTGGGAGCATGCCAGCCTGCTAGGTCTTGAGACCAGTGAGGTGTAATGTAGACTCCAGCTCCAGAAAGCCAACACCTGAGGACTACTCCTATTTTTTTTTAATATTTTTAGCTTTTATATTAATAACAGTTTATTCACTTTGCATTCCAGCTGTAGCCCCCTCCCTCATTCTCTCCCAATCCCATCCTCCTTCCTTCATTTCCCATGCCCCTCTCCAAGTCCACTGATAGGTGAGGTCCTCCTCCCCTTCCATCTGACCCTAGCCTATCAGGTCTCATCAGGACTGGCTGCACTGTCTTCCTCTGTGGCCTGGTAAGGTTGCTCCCCCCCCCCCTCAGGGGGATGTAATCAAAGAGCCAGTCACTGAGTTCATGTCAGAGACAGGCCCTGTTCTCCTTACTAGGGTACCCACTTGGACACTGAGCTGCCATGGGCTACATCTGTGCAGGGGTTCTAGGTTATCTCCAATCATGGTCCTTGGTTGGAGATACAGTCTCAGGAAAGACCCCTGTGCCCAGATTTCTTGGTGTTGCTCTCCTTGTGGAGCTCCTGACCCTCCAGGTCTTTCTGTCTCCCCCTTCTTTCGTACGATTCCCTGCACTCTGCCCAAAGTTTGGCTATGAGCCTCAGCGTCTGCTTTGATAACCTGCTGGGTAGTCTTTCAGAGGCCCTCTGTGGTAGGCTCCTGTCCTGTTCTCTGTTTTCTCCCTCTTCCCCTTTGGCTTTCTGAATGAGGATTGATCCTCCTCCTCCTTGCTTAGCTTCTTTAGGTGTATAGATTTTGGTATGATTATCCTATATTATATGTCTAATGTCTACTTATAAGTGAGTATATAGTGTGTGTGTCTTTCTACTTCTAGAATACCTCACTCGGGATGATCTTTTCTATTTCCCACCATTTGCCTGCACATTTCATGGCTTACTCCTCTTAATCAAAGTGTTCTGGTTACTAAATGAAATTCTTCACAATTTCCCACAAACATCCAGCATTGTGAAAACATTATTTTAAACCAATGGGATTCTCTTATAACTCATCTACTGAAATTTTTGCTTTAGCAGCTGAGAGGTCCCACTGAGGACCTGAACCTCTCCCTGCACAGCCCTGCAGGAAACATTTTGGAAGCTTCTTTCAGGGGCTGATTGCCAAAGCCAGTTTATGAGCCAGTTTTCCTCAGACTTTTATATTGTCTTGCTGTCAAATTTTATGTTGATCCAAAGTAGAAACAGTCACCTTTTCCACCATTATTCAAATGATACTGCTGTTACAAGATGGGATTCATCAGAGAATGAATATTTACTCATACAGAGAAAATAATTATCAACACTCTTCTAAGGCAAGGCCTTGGGTGTATGAGCAATGATAAATCATTGAAGGAAGAACACAGTCCCTCAAGGTGACCTTGAATGAGTCGCTACTTAGCCTTTTAGATGTGTCTAAAGGAATATCTAAATATACATGCTACTTTAAAAAGAATTATGTGTATCAATGTGAGCACATTGTAAGCGTACACACTAAAATATAAATTATAGTTATTCTGGGTAGTACCATTTACATGTGATTTTTAAAATTTTTCTTATCGATGTTAATTCAGACAAGCTCAGTGCTCATTGTCACTGGGTTAAATGTTAAGAGTGTGGCGGGGGGGGGGCTCTTTACAATTTTGTGTATAATGACAGGGTATAGTTTTTTAATCATAAAAATTAAGTCACCTCCGGAGTGAAATGGCACATTCAGCTGCCAGGTTTAAAAAAATAAAAAGAGGAGGAAGAAAGAGAACCTACCTCTGGTAGCTGATCTCTTGAGGTAACCAGTTTTCCTGGGACACCCCTCAATTTGTTCTAAGAGCCACAGACAGAGAACTCAAGCAAGCAGCAGACCACAAATTCTGTGACCTGGAAGAGAGTTATAAACATAGAAAGCAGGGAGACTTGGAGGTGTACTCTCCAAACCTGCCGTTGTTGGTGACTTTGACTGTAAATGAGGACAGTTTAGCTATCCTAGGCTTTGGGTTTTACCTTGTTCCAGGCAGTATGCATGTCGCCCCTCCCCCAACAGAATGTTGGAGCCAGGTATTAGATAAACAATAGAAATTTTTTTTTCATGTTTCTCCAAACTAGGAAGCCCAATATCGAGGGGCCAGCCTCCGATGTGGATCTTGCTACACTATCTCATGGCATATCTTTACAGCAGGAACACGCTGCTTCTTCCAAAACCTACTCTTGCAAAAAAAAAAAAAAAAAATCCACCCTTGATGACAGAGCCCTCACAACCTGGTCATTTCAGAGAAGTTCTAACTCTGAGGTATTGTCTGGGGATCAAATCTTGAAGGGCGTGTTGAAACCATAGCAGGTCCTTCGCCTGAAATAAAGGAATTGTACTTAACAGTCCCTGGCGGCCTTGACATTCTGCGGTTATCCATGTAAATCAGAAGACAAAGTATATTGTTAGCCGTGGAGTAGGTGGTGCTGACAGAGGGGCCTTCAAATTGCCAAAAAGGAGCTTGGCAGCAAGCGGAGGTGGGTCCTGCTTCCCGACAGCCATCTCTTCCCTGACCCTGGAGTGGGTGGTCGAGTGAGGGTGGACGCCAGGTAGGAAACAGAGGTCACTACTTAGGGTCAATCGTAAAAGACAGGCTTCCGGAAGGAGAAGAAAAACTGCTGTGTGCAGGAGGGTGTTGGTCACGAGGGAGAGCGATGCAGAGCAGGGGTGGGAGGCGTAGCTAATCTCCAGAAGCTCGCCTTTCCTTGGGGAGAGGGAAAGCCTGCAACAGAGACCGCGGTGCACCTGAGAGGAAGGCGGTCAAGGGAAAGGGAGGCAAGACCAGCAGTGTGTTGTGCAGGTCCCCTGAGCAAGCCTCAGGGATGGGGAGTGTCCAGGTGGCAGAAGGGAAAAAGTCAGCTGAGCTCTGCTTTCTTCTCGGAAGTTAAAATCTCCTCATAGGTATCCCATAAATCCATGGGGCAGGCACAGGCCAGACTCTCCAAAGGGAAGAGCCTCAGATTGCCTTGTTTCCTCTTGTCCTGTGCACGGTCTGTAGGAGACAAAGAAGTTCCACTAAGGCAGTGCTTCTCAACTTTCCTAACGCCGCCGCAGCAATCCTTTAGTACAGTTCCTTGTGTTGTGGTGACTCCCCCAACCATAAAATTATTTTTGTTGCCACTTCATAACTGTAATTTTGATACTGTTCTCGATGGTCTTAGGAAACCCTGCGAAAGCGTCTTTAGAAACTCCTTGAGGGTCGCGACCCACAGGTTGAGAACAACTGTTCTTGGTGCAGGCTTGAGATTTGGTGGGACAAGAAAGAACGTGGCCATTAGGCTCTCTCGTGTGTGACTGCTTAGCTGAACGTGGTCTGGCACATCCCAGAAGCAGATGCTATTCATAGGGGTTCCAAGGCCAAAAAGGCTGAGGTGCAAGTCGGGGAGCAGAGCATCAGAAGGTAAGTAGCTCTCCCAGAGCAGAATCAGAGGGGACTCCTCCCAGCCCACCCGAGCCCTGCACAACTCCTGAAACCACCCTCTGACCTTGCTGCTAGTGGTGCCTCCCTGGAGCCTGAGGAGGGAGGGAAACCAGGAAGCAACCCTGATAGGAATTTGCATCTTTGAATTAGATGATTATTTGAGGGGAAACAGATTGTTTTAAAACGGAAGAGGCTGATACCTTCCAATAGCGAGTTTAAGTTTCTCCCAACCCCCACGCCACTATAGCAGAAATGGAAGAAGAGTCTGATTTTAAAAATAAGAAAAATCAGAATATTTATTAGCCAATTTGAGCTGTGGTTCAGAAATTTCCCATTTTACTGAATTAAGTATAAACGTATGACTGTCGTGAATCCTATGAAGAAAAAAAAAATCCCTGGTGTTTTGAATGCATTTAATCAGGGCACACACGTAGACTGGCAGACAGCCCTCAGGGACAGCTTCTAGCAGGAAGTGGTATGAGAACTGTGGGTTAGGTAGGCTTGGGGAAAAACCCCAGGAGGAAGAGGGCTTGTCCACTTGAGGTTAGACCGGCTGGGGGACTGGGAAGGGCCCGCGAGCAGTCTAAGGAGAAAGGGTTAGAGTCACACACTCCAGCTCGGGTGTTACCTAGTTCTGTCAACACAGTTAGATGGATTTAAAAACAGCAACAAGAAGAGTGTATCCTCTGCAGTTGGAATCATAAGGAGACGCTCAGATGCTGCGAATAAGACAGAGAAATGGAGAGGAAACCTACATCTAGTGCAGCTGGTAGTCCAACAGCACTGCCCACCTCTGCCAAATACCACAACCCTGTTGGCCACCAGGCTATTCCCGAGTCAGACAGTCTCCCCTGGGATCCACAGGGCCTGCTTAGGATTTAGGGCTGTTCTTGTGAGTCGAAAGAGAAAGCCGGAGGAGGTTGGTGTGCTCCTGGTCAGTTCTGGGGAGCTCAGAGTACAGCATATGGATTCTCATGGGCATGAAATGTCGTCTCTGAGAAGTCTCCTCGTCGTGTGCAGAGTGCCGTGGTAGTAAGCACAGAGAGAGTGAAGCCCAGTCTAGTCTTTTCCCCATCACTTCAGCAAGGCTCCTGCTCTAAGTTCCAGAGCACGCTTGTCTGGAATATAATAATCTTTTATCAAGCCTGCGCTCTCAGTCTATCTAATTGGCATTACTTTTTTGATTTTAAAAATCATTTGTTCATTTTTATTTTATGTGCACGCTGCATGTATATCTATGTGAGGGTGTCATGTACCCTGAAATTGGAGTTATAGACAGTTGTGAGCTGCCATGTGGGTGCTGGGAATTGAACCCAGGTCATCTGGAAGAGCAGCCAGTGCTCTAAACAAGCCATCTCTCTAACCCCTCAATTTATTATTATTTTTTTGTTATGTGCATATGTGATGTGTGTGTCTCTGTGTGTGTTTGCGCATGTGTGAGTGCAGATGCCTGAAGAGCCCAGAAGAAGACCTGGGCCCCCTGGAGCTGGAGTTACAGGTATTTCTGAGCTGAAACAATGTGAATGTTAGGAACAAAACTCAGTTTTTCTGGAAAAGTAAGAAGTGTTTTTAATTGTTGAGCCGTCTCTCTAGGCCCCTCTACTCCCCACCTCTTGCCAAGATTATTTTTAAACAGCTTTTTTAAAGTTACAAAACAACTTAAATCTCCCAATCAAATAGGCCTTGGTTCATTTATTGTCTCCTCAGAAGGCTTACTCCCAAGAAACACCATCTACCAGTGCCAGAGGATTATTTCCCAGCTTATCAACATGTTCATTCCTCTCGTAGCTCTTATTTAGTCTCTTTCATTTGATGTCGGTGCCATTCACTAGCTTTTAAATTGCGTGAAGGCAGAAGCTAGTCCTTGAATAACACTTGTTGAAAGAAGGTACAGCATAAGTACCTGTCGAATGAACACACCAAGTGAATAAATTAACAGATGCCCTCTCTTGTTGACATATTTTTGAGCTATTTTATTGGTTTCTTATATCTCTACATCCTTTCCAACCTTTATTCCACCCTAATCCCTCCCAACCCCCCAACACTAAGTAGGAGAGAAAGAAGGTTCCTGCTGATTAGGGGTGCTGAATTCCTTGGGGGAAAGCCCAATCTTCATCTCATCGGGATATCTCCAACTTCTTTTTCTTTCTCTTTTCTCTTGGCCACTTGACAAGCCAGCAATAACAGCAGCAGAACCAGAACCAGAATGAGGAACAGCCATAGCCTCCTTTCTTGGGTCTCTGATCTTTTTGAATCCTCCCTAGAGTCTCCAAGATTGAAATATCTTGAGCTAGCAAAACCATCAGAGTCATGCCCCTGCCAGAGCACGCATGAGGCAAATAGTCTGCTGCTGTGAACAATCTGAAGCCGCCCTGTATCCCATACCAGGATTAAAACATACATAACATAGCGTTTTTGTTTGTTTTTTGAGACAGGGTTTCTCTGTGTAGCCTTGGCTGTCCTGGAGTTGCTTTGTTGACCAGGCTGGCCTCAAACTCACAGTGTCTGCCTGCCTCAGCCTCTCAAGTGCTCAATTTGTTTTTGGTTTTTAGATTTATATATTTATTTATTTTATGTATATGAGTGCTCTAGCTGCATGTACACCAACATGCCAGAAAAGGGCACCAGATCACATTAGAGATGTTTGTTAGTTAACATGTGATTGCTGGGAATTGAACTCAGGACTTCTGGAAAAGCCAGTGCTCTTAACCACTGAGCCATCTCTCCAGAACCAACATAACTCGTTTTATTAAGAAACCAAGGGGCTGGAGAGATGGCTCAGTGGTAAAGGGAACTGACTGCTCTTCCAGAGGACCCTGGTTCAAATCCCAGCACCCATGTGGCAGCTTACAGCTGTCTGTAACTCCACAATATGACGACACTCTCACATAGGCCTATGTGCAGACAAAACACCAATGCATATAAAATAGAGATAAATACTTTAAAGAATAAATGAACAAACCAAAAATTCTGCAAAGCAAAGTTATGGAATGACTATAAACATAAACATGGGTGTGCTGGAGCGTCAGATGGATGGGGACTTCTGCCTGCAGCCCCCTAACTGAGAAAAACACAATAGAGACATCCTCCCTAAAAACTCTAGAAGACACTCCACAGTCTCGGTAAAGCATGCTGATTTTGCCTGGACATTGGAAATATTCCCTGGATCCAAATTTAGTTCAACAGTTCTGCTATGGTTTGGACTTTGAATGTTTCCCCAGATGCTAGTATAAGAAGCTTTGACCTTATGATGGTGCTATTGGGAGATGTTGGAACCTTCAAAAAGGTTGAAATAGTAAGAGGTTGTGAGGCAATTGAAAGGGATTAAGTGGTCCTGGTCCCTTCCACCTCCTCTCCTTGGCTCTCTGGCTATGTGGTAAGCAAGTTCACCACAAACTCCCACCATGATGTGTTGACTTGCCAGAGGCCTCTAAGCAACAGGATCAATTAACCACATACTGCAACTTGTAAAACTGTGAGTAAAAAAGCAAGTCTTTTCTTCCTATGAGTTCATTGTTTCAGGTATTTTGTTATACCCTTAGGGTTTTATTGCTGTGATGAGACACTGTGACCATGGCAAGTCTATTTTGTTGGGTTTATTTTGTTTGTTTGTTTTTTGTTTTTGAGACAGTGTTTCTCTGTGCAACAGCCCAAGCTGTTTTGGACTTGCTCTGTAGACCAGACTGGCCTCAAACTCACAAGAGATCTTCCTGTCTCTGCCTCCATGAGTGCTGGGGTTGAAGGGGTGGACCACCACACCCAGCTGACCTGGGCAACTCTTATAAAGAAAAGTATTTAATTGGAGCTGCCGTACCGTTCAGAGGCTTTGTCCACTGTCAGCATGACGGGAAGCATGGTGGCCTGCAGACAGTCATGGCGCTGGAGACATTCTTGGAATTCTACATCTGATCCATAGGCAGCAGGAGAAGAGAGAGGCACTGGTCCTGGCTTGAACTTCTGAAACCTCTAAGCCCACCCCACCCCCCAGTGACAAGGCCATACCTCCAATAATGCCACTCCCTGTGAGTCTATGGCGGCCGTTTTCATTCGGACCTCCACAGCTATAGGGACATAATATTAACTAGCACATGTTCAGCAATCCAAAAACCTGGGCTTTCACTGTTGCACAATACTTTGGACACAGGAAAATGAGCACACTTGGTCCCTGTCCTCAGGGCACCCAACCAAGCAAGGGACCCAAGCAGAGAAACAGTGCATTGTATACAAAGCGATAGGTATGGGAGAAACCAGAAGGAACACCCAGAACAGCTCTGAGTAGGAAGTACTGGCCTTCCCCAGAGAGGAGGAAACCGGCTTTGTAGAAGGGCTCACATCTCATGGTGCCCTGCAACTGAACAGGAATTTTTATTTTAATATTTTTATTTTTACATTATGTGTATGTGTGTGCATCTGTATGTGGGTATGCAAATGAGGGCAATGCCCTCAGAGGCTAGCAAAGGGGGTCAGATCCCCCTGAGGCTGATGTTACAGGCAGTCATAAATAACTCAGTGTGGGTGATGGAGCTGAAACTCCCAGAAGTGGTTCTGGTGAGCAGATCATTGTAGTGTTGCTGCACCTAAGAGACTTGCTTATACATCTTATAGCATATACTACAGGCATAAGAAAAAGAAAAAAAAGAAAAAAGTCACATTTACTAAAGCTCTATGTGGTGAACTGCCTACAGTAGAACCTAATGAAATGAGATTTGGTTCTAACTCTAGCAATAGCCCGGTAGAAGAATGTTTTGGAAGTGGGACCCTCGTTCTGACTCAGGAGATTCACAGAATCCAAAAGCTAAGCCAGCTTCAGCACTGGGGCTCTGGCGTTCTGTCTGAAGACCGTTCATGACATATGGCTAAGCAGAAACAGAAATCCTGAGATGCAGAGTGGCTCAATGAACTGGCTCAGGCACTAGGCTTGGATAAAGAGTTACAAGGATACGGAAGAAACCCTCAAAGGTATGCATACCCTAGACTGAAAAGCAGGCGACCTGAGGTCCCACTCTGGCTATGACATTGATTCTCTATGAACTTGACAAACACACTTAACCCACATACGTCTTAGTCATATTAACTTAACCTATGCATGTCGTAGATCACACAGGCTTCAAGGCCTTTGCAGGAGACTGTTTGCAATGATGGCCAAGCAGTGGGATATCTCAAAGTAAAGGGATTCTCTAAATCAGGGCTAGTCCCATGATGTTATATGATATAATCAAGAATGTAGTCCAAGCCACACTATGTTTGAGTCTAAGTCAGCGTTTCTCAACCTGTAGGTCACCACAGCTTTCTCAGGGGTCACCTAAGACTATTGGAAAACGTATGCATTAACATTACAGTTCAAAACAGTGGCAAAATTACAGTTATGAAGTAGTGATGAAAATAATTGTATGGCTGGGGGTCACCACAACATGAGGCACTGTATCAAAGGGTCACAGCATTAGGAAGGTTGAGAACCCCTGCTCTAATCAATCAAAGGTTCTGTCTCCATCTATGTCTATCACATGTGAAGTGAGCTCGTGGCTGTGGGATCAAGCCTGATCCCTTGAGATTGAATCTCAATCCCTTTCAATCTCCTTGAGATTGAAAAGATCATGTGGAAAGAAGGTTCAGACACCAGCCAGTACCAACCACTGGATATGGACAATTCAAGCCCAGTTAGCTCACCAGATGAACACTGTTAGAAAGGTGATCTCTACCAATCAGCAGAACAGCTTCTCAACTGAGCCCAACCAACATTTCTGACCCACAGAGTTGCCAGCAAATAAAGATGTTTGTGCTTTAACCTACAGACTTTAGGCCTTTTGTAGTCAACACTATGAAACCAGTTTATTGCCCTTAAAGGAACTGGGCTGAATGATGTTTAAGTTGCTGTTAGGCTTGGCTGTGAAGAACTGAAACAAGGGTTAAATGACCCTTCAGCTGTCTCATCCTTGACCTTGAATGCATTTCCTTTTAACACTATTGTGTGGACTGTGAGCAGCAGTTCTCAACCTGTGGGTCCCAATTCCCTTTGGGAGGCATCAAATGACTGTTTCACAGGGATCGCCTAAGACCAACTGAAAACATAGATCTTTAAATTACAATTCATAACAGTAGCAAGGTCACAATTCTGAAGTAGCAATAGAAATAATTTTACAGTCCGGGGTTTCATCACTACATGAGGGTCACAGTGGTAGGAATGTTGAGAACCATTGCTCTGGCCCTAAACCTCTACCGTTTCCCACTGTAAGGAAATTCAACCTTTCCCTCCAAAGGCTCAAAACTATGGTCAATGAAATAAAAATCACAACAGATTAACAGGGGAAAGTCCACAACAGATTTATCAATGTCTGTATGTACAAAAGCCATGTAGAATATAAAATCTCAGGATCAATGCAGAGTTTTAGCTAAGCATGTGTAAGGCATTGGGTTTGAGCCCCAGCACCGAAAGGGAAGAGCTAAAAGTAGACAGACAGATAGATAGATAGACAAGACAGACAGACAGTCAAAGATGACATCAAACAGTAGGAACTTAGATGCTGTTCTCTCAACAACAAAGGGAAATGGGGGAGCTGTAGGCACCTTAGATGGGTAGGAAAGTATTTTTTGGAGAAAATGAACAAGCTCCAACTGCAGACAGTGGCACAGAACAAAGTGCCTCCAGTCAGGGTGTGCTCTTTGCTGTAAAGCCTTGGGTGATGTGAGTGTAGTTTCCCTTGTTGAGTGAGCAGATGGGGGAGCTGTGTTTCACTCTGGTAGATCTGGTCCTTTGTGCATGACAGACAATGGAGGAAACCTCTTGCTTTGGGGGAGAACAAGAAAAAGGGGGTGTTGAGGAGACTTTGAGGCTGTTTCTGTAATGCTGCATGTCAAGGTGCCCAGTGCCACCCATCTCTCCTCCTGCCCCTCAGCTGCAAGGATTACAGGTAGCACCACCACACCTAGCTGGAGTGTCGCTTGCCAGAGCAACTTGAGGTTGGGTGACTTGGAGGACACCACGCTCCACAGGAAATAACTTGCATGACTCAGTAGTCCTTCCTCTTGAGTCACTGACTTGCCAGCTTCTAAGCTCTACTAGTCCCATGCGGCATTCCTTCATTCTAGTTGGCCAGTGAGCAGCTGCTGTATAGGACACACTATGTCAAGGGGAAGGTGTAGATTAGGCCAGGGGTGACAGGATTGGGGCATTCTGCATGGAGAGGGGCTCACTTACTGTCAGCATCTTTATAGTGATATCACATATACTCAGAGGTGCCTCCATCCTAAAGGCACAGAATTTCAGACTTAACGAGAACTTTGTCTCCTCCCAATACCACTTGTACAGACAGCATGGGAGACAGCGGTGAGAGATCACATCAACCGTGTCCTAGTAATGAGGGTCAGGGGTTATTACTCTGGAGCCTTCACGGGATCTGTGTAGCCTTCACAAGGTCTTAGTGTATTTGGGGACCCAAACCTGAGCCAGAACTGCAGTTGGAGCTGGAGCATTGGCCTTGGCTTTGACCAGTGGAGACTAAGGCTTTGGTAATGCAGACATAGCATCCTTTAATGGCATAGGATGGGTGATGTAGGGAAGCCTACGGACTGTGTGCCTTTTGCTTTTATAGGTAAAGAAGCTGAACCTCCAAAAGATGATAGAAGTTAGTGCTGGAACCAGAATCCTGGTTTGGCAGTTTTTCTTCCTGGGCTTGACCTACTTGTTTGTTTATTCATTTATTCATGCCTTCTGTTATAATGTGGTACAAAATAGCAATGAAAGAGAGAGAGAAGAAGAAAGAAAGAAAAAAGAAAAGAAAGAAAGAAGAAAAGATTTAGATTTAGGTAAAAACAAAACAAAACAAAAAAACCCCGGATTTTAATTCCAACCCTTTTATTCCTTGAGTTTAAAAGTCTTATCGTTGCTTCTCAGCTGAAGCAAAGCAGGACTAGGAATCTTAAGTATCAACGGAGTTCATGTATTGCATGTATTTAGAGTGTGGATATTATACCTATTTCCCAATAATGATGCCTTTTGCTCCAAGCACCTGTCCATGGTATTTATTCAAGGGAGGGCTAGGAATGTCATATCGTCAAGGCTCACCCTCTTAAGAGCATTCACGGACACTTTCTAATAGAACATGTCTCTATTTCACTGCAGCTTGTCCTGCAACCTCTTTGCTTGGAACTTCCTTGGGGCCTAGAACCCTGACTAAGGGCAATGGGGAAATGAAGAAATGACAGACATCTGGATACCAAAAAGTTGGGGTTGGGTCATCTCAGTTCTCAGGAGAAGCCACAGCGACCCAGAAGCTCAGCCTTTCGTTGTGTATTTCTGAATGAGGATGTGTAGCTATTACATGCAGCTGAACAAGGTTAGATTTTTCTCAGGAGTGGCTGTCTCTGCATGGCAGCAGGCCATAGCATGGTGTGTGTGTGTGTGTGTGTAACTATGGAGGACATTTTTCTGCATACGAGGATGCACATAGATTAGGGAAAGGCTTTGTCACTTCCCTGAGCCCAGCCCAGGGAAGGCCTTGCCATTTTTTGTGGGTCTAAGGCATTCGGACCCTTGACATGGCCATACCCAGGTCAAACAGTACACATGCTCTCTGAGTTTTACTCACTCCCTACAATTTCCTGTCTTCAGATCCCTCATGATGGCTTGTGAAGCCAGTTAATTTAAGGTAGTCCAAAAGCCCGGTATCAGCCAGCATACTTACCTGTATATGTCAGGCAGCTTATAGAATGGCCTTTCTCATCATCCTTACCTAGCTTCTTATGTGTCTCAGGTACATAGGAGACCTTGAGACAACATGACATCGCTTAGCCAGGATACGCTCCTGTGGAAACCCAATACCTCCCCAGAACAGTCTTCAGAGTTATGTTTTTCTTTTTTCAAATCTCTCCCCACCCCCTGCTGTGTGTGTGTGTGTGAGAGAGAGAGGGGGGCGAGCAGGGGGAGAGAGGGAGAGAGGGAGAGAGAGAAAGAGAGAGAGAGAGATTGAGAGAGAGAGAATGTTCCCATGTGTGTGCAAGTGCATTTGTGTATGACTGTGTAGAGGCCCAAACTTAGCATCAGGTGTGTTCCTCAACCTCTTCCCCGCTTATACGTTAAGGTAAGGTTTCTCACTAAACAAGGGGCTTGCCTTTTCACCTAATTTGGTGAGCTAGTTAGCTCCAGGGATTCTGTTTCTACCTCCTGCTGGCTGGGTGAGCTGCCATGCCTGCCTGGCTTTTGTAATGGGGATCTGAATTCTAGTCCTCATTCTGAGGCCCCTCTCTTCTCCTTTTCTAGTTGTTCCCCAATTACAAGAACCAGGTTCTACAAAGTCACTGTAAAGAAAATGCTCTCCCCTTATCTCTGTGCTGGGCTCCAAAGAACAGTGCCTGGCCCTACCTACTAAGTCTCACAGGTAACAGCTTCTCTTCTTTTGATCTTCACTCTTGGCTCCTGCCACTACGGATAATTGAACCAGCCCAAGCAGGCTTTTGAGGAAGAAGGGTTCCATCACCAGGCTGGTGTTTTTGGAGTTTCTCTGTGCTCAGAAGCCCTTCATCTAGAGTTCTCCCTGAAGCCTGGTTGGTCTGAGACCTTCTTGCACCATTCTAAATAACTGCTGTCACTTGAGTGTCAGGGATCTTTTAAATGTGGCATGGCACCAAACTTCTATCCCTTTAGCTTTTTCCATCATTAAAGTGCTGGTCTTAAAACTTCAAACCACATTTTCCCCATCCTTGCCTTGAACCACAGCATGACATCCTGCCTTCCTTGCTATTTCCTGAGCTTCCGGTAATTGGAGAGGGGGGGGGCGGGAAAGACTGTAGTTTCCTGTAAAGCCTGGTCCTACACCTTCTAGGATCAAAACAAAAGAGAAAATCCTCCATTTTCTTGGCTTACACATCTAAAATCCAAACCAGCTGTTAGCGTAGGTATTCAGGGCATTGATCGCTGAGTGCTGAGTCCATTTGCACTTTTCTGGGCTTACCACACGTATGTCATGTAGGAAGTGATTTTGACTAGTCTGGGCAGGTTCTCCATTGTCCTGGAAATGATGGCAATGACTCACAGTTCAGGGACTTGCAGTACTCTGTCACTGTGTGTTTCTTCTTCCTTCTTTCTAATTATACAAATGTAGATTTGGGGGCAGGTCTGAAAGTACAGAGCACTAAATCAATTTTGATCAAATTAAACATTTAAAGTTTTGAAATTACTTCTAATTCCCCCATTAATGTTCACCCCCTGAGAGTGTTTACATCTGTACCACACCACTGTAAAACTTCATCATGTGCCATCCCTAATCTTATGAACAATAGGTTCATTAACCACCAAAAAAAAAAAAAAAAAAAAATCAGCATGGCCAGGGAGGCGGCTCAGCGGGTAAAAGTGTTTGCTATGTAAACCCAACAACCTGAGTTCAGTCCCTGGAACTTGTGGAAAAGCTGAATACCGGGGCACAGTCACCTGCAATCCCCACCTTCCTATGGTAAGATGAAAGGCAGAGAAAGATTGCCAGAATCTCATGGGCTGTTGATCCCGGACTATATAGAACAGGGGGAAGAGACCCTTATCCAATACAAGGTGGAAAGAGAGAACTGATTCTTAAAACTGATTCTTACCTAAACTATTTCTATGTGCGTACATGTAAAAGCACACAACAAATAAATTAAAAAGTTAACTTACCACTTTGTGAGTAGGTGTTAAGGTTATGGATAAAGCATTCATAGGAGAGCAATTCATAGAAAAACTCAAAGCCACAACTGAACAATTTCTCTTTCAGATGCATTCAATAAAAGGATTTATCCTTGGGTATTTGTGCTGAAACAGACTGAAACCAGAAGTCAAAAGACCATATTAGTTAGCAAGAAATTGTTCCAGTACAAGAAAGTAAGGTGTGCCTGAAAATATTATTTCCACATTGATCATGCCATATGGTCCCAGCCAAATGTGAGTCTAATCTTCTGTTGCTCTCATGGCCTGGTGTGTTGCTGGTGTTTTTAGAGTTAGTTTTGCATTGATTTGTTGGTTGAATGATTGATTGAAACAAGGTCTGGCTCTCCAATCCAGGCTGACCTAAAACCCGTGATCTGCCTGCCCTGGCCGCCTGGGTCTTGGCATTACAGGTGTGTGCCACCACATCAGGCTCGGCTCTACCTTTGAGGCAGGGAAGATGTTGTGAGTGTGCACAGCAGGAAGAGACATTATGTGTCATAATGAGGTAGGATCAGTACAGTGAACCCGAGTGTGAATGGTTGTGTATGACCACACATATCCCATGAATCAGTGTATTGTAGAACCCAGCTGCATCACACATTGTAATTGGCAGCAGTGTGTGAACAGAAGGGTTTCTAACAATTTCCTAGATGTGATGGATAGTATCTACAAGAGCCAAAAGGTCATATTGAATCTGACCCATAGGGCAGAGACAAATTATTCAATTAAAGAACTTGACCTGTAGGAACAAATTGCTCAATTGGTCCCCACCAAGCTCAAACACATATGAGTGAGGAGAAATGATCCAGGTGTTTTATCTGGTTACTCTTGGAAGGCTGCCTGGAGGGGGCTGGAGTTGAGATGAGAAAGGGAAGGCCAAGGCCTTTACAAGTGCTTTGCAAGGACAAAGGTGGTCTGGGTGGAGCTTTGGAGAAATACAGGTTCTTGGGTTTGACATCAGTCTCCTAGTGGTGAGGGCCCTGTGCAGGCAGCTGATGTGAAACCAGGATTAGGGCCATCAGGAGCAAGGCTCAGTTGAGAGACTATGAATAGAGTCTTGAAGGGACATCTCAGGGCTGTGATTGGGAAAGCCAGTTATTTTTCATTCCTTCAGAAGACCCAATAAGAGGAATTAAATGAAGCAAAGCTCTTGGTTTACTTTGAAGATGACACTCTTGGATGTGAAGGCTGTTAAAGATGCTTGGATTTTCATCTGACATGGCAAACAAAGGCCTTCTGCAGAACAAGGAAGGGGACAGTTGAAAAGGCAAGCCCTTGTCAGTATGGTGGTATTTACTCATAATCCCAACACTTGGGAGGCTGAGGCAGGAGGATCAGAAACCTGACGTAAACCTGGGCTGTGTAACCAGACCCTATCTCAAAAACAGAAAAGCAACTGGGTGTGGTGCCACTAGCCTTTTTAATGCCAGTGCTCTTGAGGAGGAGGCAGGAGGATTTCTGAGTTTGAGGACAGCCTGATTTGTAAGATGAGTTCCTGGAAAACCAGGGGCTACATGGAAAAAAAACCTGTCTCAAAAAAACCAAACCAAAAGAAAAGAAAAAGAAAAAACACTGACCCCAAAGAACAACAACAATAAAAGGATGCATAATTTCATTTGGCAATGCCAGTGGTGGACAAATGTTTCCTGCAAAGAACCAGAAAGTAAATACTTTGGATTGTACAGACCATATGGTCTCTGTCACGGCTTTTAATCCATCCCATCGTAGAACAAACACACCGTTAGCACAATGTATAAACGAATAAGCATGTCTATTTCCCAATAAATTTTTATGGGTGCTGAAACTGAATTTTATGTAATGTGAATGTTACAAAATGCTGCTCTTTAAAAATTTTGCTTTCAACCACTTAAAAATATAAATTCTTGGCTTGGGATGAAGCCCCATAGATAAGCAAGTGCTTATCTAATATGTACAAGGCCTTGGGCATGATCTCCAGCATCACAAAAATAAATAAAAGTAAATAAAACCTTATGATTTCCAGTATCTAAAAGATGGAAACAACCCAAATGCCTGTCAATGATGTCTATACATACAATTTCTGGGAAAGTATTCAGTCTTAGCCTTAGGGACATTATGTTAAGTGAAATAAGCCAGTCGAGGAGAGACAAATATTGTATGGTCCACTTACACGAAGCATCTCATCATATTCATAAAAGCAAGAAGTAGAATGAGGTTTGCCAAAGGCTTGGGGCAGGGTATGGGTGGGGGTGAGGGCTGGTTAATGGTTATAGCATTTCAGTTTTACAAGATGAATGTGTTCTGGGGTTCAGCTCCCCAACAAAGCAAACACACTTAACATGAGTGAACTAGACGTTTAAAACAGGTACATTTTATTGCTGTGTTTTCAGAGCTACAATTAAAAAGAGGTAAGTTCTTCCACTTAAGCCGGGCACATTTTGTAGTTGTTATTGTTTTCTCCAACTGTAATTACAGAGGAAAAAGAAAGTCTTCTTTACTGGCTACACAGAAACAGGCAGTGGACTCCTGACACAATCCAATACTTGCTTCTCCTTGTGTCCTCAGCAAGTCCTCCACAAGGAGGGGAAGGCCAGGGAGGCCACCCACAAGTCTATGAAACTCCTTTAAATATGCTTTTAAGTGAAATTCACTAACATTTTAAAGCCCTTAGTCCACAATGCATGTTGTTTTAATGTAAATTTGGCTTTCACTGTTCTTAAAAAAAAATCAGTAGAAATGGACACTTGTTCAGGCTCAGTAGGGCTGGATAGTTTAAAGAAACACAGCTTGGAAGCGTCCTTCAGTGAACGCTTTCCCTAGAGTGGGCTGCCCTCCGGATAGCCCATTTGGCGGTCCATTCCCAAACACTAACCCCTGTAGCACCCCTGAATACTGATGCCTCTTCAAAGTAATGGTGGCAACCACTTTAAGTCTTCTCCCCGAATCACCAATCCCCAAATACCTAATATTATTATTAATTCTGTTCTATTCTGGAATATTTTCATTTTATTTCTCCTCCCACTCTACCTGTACTTTCTTATCTAACTGTAATCCTTCCCCCCTTTTATTTTAATTTAATTTTAATTTTTGGCAGTGTTAAGGATTGAACTCAGAGCTTTGCACAGGGTAGCAAGTACTTTACATCCAAGCTAGTTCTAGTTAGTTGTGCGGAGTTTTAGAGTTTTCTGAGGTGCTGTGAAGGTGCTGTGTCCCCACACCCTGATTCCCCACCACATCTTCCTCGAGAGAGCGGTGCACCACTTACAAATGATGAACTTGCCTTAAGACAACTACTTCCTCTGAAACCCAAGGTTCACTTGAGACCTCAGTCCAATTGATAATTCATGATCACGCACACTCAGAGCTGTAGCACCACACAGAGAAGTTCATGCTGGTCCCCAAAATCTTGTTCTTACCATTCATTCATCCCTCCCTGTCCCCAACCCCTGGTGACCCCAATTTTCTTACCGCCCCCATGGTTCTGCCTTTTCTGGAAGAGCTGCGATCATACGGCATGTAGCCTCTTCAGATTGGCTTCTCCCCAATAAATAAAAATGAAATAAATGGCAACTTTCTAAAATAAAAAACAGCATGTATTCCTACGTGTGTGAGTTTTCTGAGCTGGATGGTAAGTTTACATTCTACATTCAGATCACAGGGACAGCTGGATCATATAGGATACAGTCTGAGTTTTGCTGAGTGACAAGACGAGCCAGCCTGGGGTTTTTAAATGATAATCTCCAAAGTGGTAACTTAGCTATGGGAAATCAGGGTTTGATAAACAGCCCCCTTTTCCATAAGGCCTCCTTCTCTTTCACTTCTTACCTTGATGTTCTTCACTCCACATCATCGACTCTTCTCCGAGCACTGGGGAGCCTGGTCCCAACCAACAGGTTATATACGCAAGTGAAAAATAAACAAGCGAAAATGCCGGGTGTGTTTAACAAGGTGTTCTGACGGGCACTTGCAGGTGGCATGAACTTCATGAATTTAAGTTCGAACCTTTAATAGTAATAAAAACACTTATAAGCAAGTAAGCTTTCAGAGAGAGAGAGAGCAAGTTCTAGAAGAAGAAAACAAAACAAAACAAAACAGCGAGGAAATGTCAGAATGTGGTCCTCCTGACCTGGAGACCTGATGTTGGTCTGCAATGGGTATGCTGTGGCTAGTTTTCAAAGCACCCTTCTGCTCCCATGTGATTCTGTTCTCCGAAGCTGATAATCACACCAGACACAATGGAGGAGGGGGGAGGTGCGGTAAGGTCAATTAGGGTTTTTACAAGCCCCTGTGCCCCATGCTCAACGTTCAAGTTTGAAAGTCACTGTTCTGAAAGCCCTGAAGCGTGAGGGCGTGGGATCGGAAGGTTTGGAAAGGCTGGGGCTGGAGTGCTGTGTGAAGGGTTTTTATTTGTTTGTTTGTTTTTAATAAGAGACCCATTCCCCCCTGCAGCCTCAGAACAATGACCAGCTCTCCGGTCAGATCCTGGCCATTGCCCTCAGGGGCCGGGAGTCCAGTCTGGAGTCCACAAACTGGGAGTCTCCAGCCACCTGGAGCGCCTAAGTAGGCATGAAAAGGTGCCGTCTGTTGAAGCCACTTTACACATCTCTTTCCTAAGAAATCTGCCTCCTATTTTGAGGCTCTCAAAAAAGTTTTCCCCAAAGACGACCCCCAACTGTAAATGGCTTCAAATGATTACTATTATTATTAATTATATTGCTGCTGTTAAATATGTCCCTCTATCCGACACATCTGTAGGAAGAGTATCTCCCTTTGTGTACACCCTACATCTTTTCATCCTAGTCTCTCCCAGTCCGCAGTAAATGCAGCCCGCTGCCCAGAGCATCCAAGCCCTGAACCCCACTCGCGATCCCTACTGGGCTCCCCGCCCCCAACTCTTCTAATGCCTATGGACAGAGAACAGAGCGCCCAGCGACCTCCCTTTCAGGCCAACTTTGCAGGGCACGACCTCAGGGTGATGCCCAGCTTAGGGACCCCAGGGCCTCGAGCCGACGGAGCCCCGCCGAGTGGAGGGGCGGCAGCCTGGCCGGCGGGTCCCCAGGCTCCTCCCCTGGGGTGGCCGAGCAGGAAGCGGGGCGGGCGCGGCGGGGGCGCGGCGCGGGGGCGCGCGGGGCGTGCGGGCGGGCGCGGGGCCCGGCGCCGGGGTATGCGCGGGTCTGGGCGGGCAGCCCCGGCACACAGCCGCGGCCCGGGCGCGCGGCGCGGGGCGGAAAAGCCTGTTTACACAGACTGCACACCGCCTGGGGAATAATGCAGTAAAGGAAGTGAGCAGGCTCGGCCTGACTGCTCCAACTTCCTGCTCTCACACACACCAGAGGGGGAAAAAAAAGAGAGGAGCGAGAGAAAGAAAAAAAGAGGGGGGGAAATCAGGATCTCATTACAAGAGCAACAGACCGTCTGCAGACGCCTGTCAGCATGGAAAGTCGGGGGCTTTCGCCGGGGTCCTCCTAGAAATCTCCCCAAGAAGACTCCCAAACGCTCCCCCACATCTGGGTAGGTTGCAGGACTGTTTGCCTGTTGCTCGGGTTGGTTGCAAAGTTTTCTTCTGGGTAGTTTTTGGGGCTTTTTTTGTTTTGGTTTGGTTTTTTCTTTCCTCTTTCTTTCTTTTCTTTGGCTGTTGGGGGTGGGGCGGTGGGGGCCGTGGGGTTGGTTGTGGGCTGTGGTGGGGGAGGATGAGGGTGCGTCCCCGCGGGGAGGATGCTGCGCGCCGTCGCCGCCGCCGCCGCCACTGCGGGAGCCCGTGCGCCGGCCCAGGGGCTGCGCCGCGAAGCCCAGGGCAGGGGACGTGGGGGCGTGCAGGCTCCCGCACCCCTGCAGGCTGGCATGCGAGGCTCCGGGGCTGGGGCTGGTGACCGCCGCGGGCTGACCTCCAGCCGAGGCTGCAGTCCGGATCCCTGCGGGATGGGCACCGGGTCGCCGGTGTTCAGATCCCTACCGGGGAGGAGGCACGGTGCTGGAGAGGGGCTGGAGGACGTGGGCCGGGGAGATGCCAGGCCCGGGGCTGCGTCCGCTCCCGCTCGGCAGGTGACCCCCCGCCCAGGTCACCGCCCCAGGCGCACGCCCAGTCCAACAGACGTTTAAAAGCCGGCCGAGTCTGCTCGTCCAGATTCGGATTTGGGAGATGGGTCGGGCGAGGGATGATCATGAATCTTTCAACTCTAAGTTCCAACCACTTGCCATCCCGCAATGTTACTGGAACTTTTTTCTTTCTTCCTTCTTTCTTTCTTTCTTCTTTTTTTTTTTTTTTTAGGAGGAGGGGGAATTGAATTGGGGGCGGGAGCTAAAAAAAAAATTAAATGGTCTCTGTTTTGTTGCGTTTTCTGAACCGAATCGTTCCGAGGATAAGCTGCAGTTACGCAGCGGGTGGGGGTGGAAGCAAGAAAGGCTATTTCAGAAACTGCAAAAGGGGCTTTTTAGAAGGAAAAAAAAAAACGAGTGTCGGGAGAGTTTCTGGCTTGTCTGGAAACGGCAAGACTAATTGCCGTGCGCTTCCGCTTTGAAACTGGCTGCAGACAGCATCTTGAAAATGACTCACTGAGGAGCTCACAAAGAAACTGTGGCTTGCTGCTTCTCAGGTTTATGTATTTGTGCCTTTTACAGTTTCCTTTGTAGTGTTCGGGGTCCCCCGCCCCTTCCTCGCCGGCCCTCTCCTGCCCTCCCCGTTTTGAAAGCCCCTTGCCGGCCTTAAATTCCCTGCGGTCCTCTCCCGGAGGTGGGGGCAGTCAGGGGTGGTGGGGAGGCCGAGTTGTTTTGGAGTTGGCCAGGGAGAGGTTAAAGGGATTCTGCTGCTGCAGGGGGAAAAATGTTCCTTGAATTTTCCACTGGCTGCTGCAGGAAGAGAGAGCCCCTTTAGTCATTGCTAAGTAATGTCTGCACACACACACACCGACTAATCTCATTGGGAGTTTCCGCTGCTCCGCACAGGAGGGGTTTTGTGCGAGCCACTGTCCGCCAGCTTCGCAGGCGCTGCAGAGGGAGGCGAGTCACAGCCTTATTGACTAAGAGGTGCCTTCTCCACCCGCCAGTCTTTCCAGGGCACGGTCTCAAAAAACTTGGAAGTCCCTTTGGCCGTTTTGGTCCTCAGACGAACACGCTTTTCCTCTGTGCCAGTGTGTATGTGTGCTCTGTTTTGTTCTCTGTTGTCCAATCAACCCTTACACAGACACACATGCCTGACTGTCCTCTCCCATCTGTGCCTTGGCTTTGGGGGGTGGGGGCGGGGGTGGGGGTCGGGGTGGGAAACCTAGCATGTTCCAGGAATCTATTAATGAACCTAAATCGATTTCTGAGCCTTATGGCCCAACAAAATATTCTCTGGTCTCTTTCCTCTTTCTCCACACATTTGTTTGGAAAAGGTCAGTTATGGGTTTGGATTTATGAGGATTATAAAGTTACAGATTGTGTTAGGAAAGTGTGTGGGTCAGACAGTTAAGGAGACTGTCCATAAGTGTGCCGAGATCTTCCAGTAATGGGTCTGCTTAAGAAACCCCCAGAGCATGAGAAGTGATGGCTCTTCGATGCCAAATATAGCTCAGGGTTTCTTGCTCTTTCTTCCTTCCTTTTTTTTTTCTTTTTTCTTTCTCTCTCCTGCTTTCTTTGTTCTTTGTCTTTAAATGTTGATAGAAATTCGTTGAGTTACTAAAAAGGGCAAAGAATTCCAGAGAACCCCATTAGAGGCACAGGTCTCCTTTCTTAGAGACAAGCACGCGCTGCCTCTCTCGAGAACTTCTAAGGGATTGCCAAGACGTCTCTGGTGGCAAATGTGTCCTAAAACCACCCCTGCCAGCCCACCCCATGTGAGTCAGTGGGGATGGATTTCAAGATGTCCCTCACACCTTTCCTAGTGCTAAGTGGGTGGTCAGAAAATCATTGGTGCTCAGCGTCCAGTTGGACAACAAAACTCTAGCGGATGGGGAAGTATCGGCCTGCAGGAAGGGTTCCCTGAGGTTGAGGCTGTGAACACTTTCTTCTCCACCACTGGTTCTCAATCTTCCTAATGCTGTGACCCTTTAATACAGTTTCTCGTGTTGTGGAGAGCCCCCTACCACAACATTATTTTCATTACTACTTTATAACTGCAGTTGTGACTGTTATGAGTCATCATGTAAATATCTGATATTCAGGATATCTGATAGGTGACTCCCCACCCCCAAATGCCTCCACCCACAAGTTGAGAACCCCCATTCTAATCAGGAGGGCACCAGAGTCCAAGCTGTTGAAGATGCCCAAGGTCTGCTTCTGCACTTTTCGACCAGGAATGGTTTTGTTTCCTGCAAGGAACACCTGCAGGAGTGCTACCGTCCTCCACCGAGAAGAAACCGTCCAACAACGTCCAGTTCTCCCTAAGAAATGTGTCACCCCCAACTCTGAGCAGTGATTCCAGCAGTTCTCACTCACCGTAGTGATGACAAAAGCTCTCACAGGCATTCGGCAAACGGCCATTAAAAGCCTTCAGCTGTCCTTTGCATCTTGGCAACACACTTTTTATGTCTGTCTCTGTCTCTCTCTCTTCCTCCCTCCCCCCTCCTGTCTTCTTTCTGTGCCACAGAATGACAGATACTGACAGTGTGATGGTATAGCTTGCGTGAGCTGAAGTTTTGAACCTCCCTAGGCACTGAGTCTTCACACAGCTAGTACTGATGCCTTTTAGGTGGGAAGTATTTGGATGAGGGAGTGCAGGGGATGTTCATCAGCCCCACTTGAGTTTTGAAGATACCTAAGCATTTACTTAAACCTCCCCCTTTGTCTTCTGTAAGAAACCAATTAATTCCAAACTGCTAATATACAGTAACCGCAACCCTGAGGTCATACATTAAAATTTATATTTGTCATAACTTTTTGGGAACTTAAATCTTTTCCTGAAATTGGTTTTAAGGGACTTCCAGGCAGTGTGTATAAATTAAAATATTCCTTGTCAGCGATCAGATCCTGGACTTTGTGTATTCTGTGCTACCAAACGGTAGATAGTGCTGTCAGATGTTACAAAACATAACCTACTGACAAGCTCAAAGCACCTAATTAAAAAATTATCCACAAATGTGACTTCCTGGAGTAGTCTTTTGTAAAGATGAGCTGCTCCTTACTCGTAGATACTTTGGGTGCTTGACATGCCTAGGCAATGACACAGTCTTTGCTCCTTCCCAGACCTCGGACTCCTCATCCTCATCTTGCATACATAAAAAGCAAAGGGCTCTCTGTTTTGATTCTGCCTTGGTGGCCCCTTCCTCAGCCTGCTTTTACTCACTTGTCTTCATGAGTGTCATGAAGGCCCTCACATTCATCAAGCAGCCTTGCATGTTCCGGGCAGACATTTTCCATATATTAGTTGTTATAGCTCCACTTGGCTTTTTTCAGGGTGATTTAGAGCAGGCTGGAACCACACCAGTCAAAAGACACCTTCTAGAGGTTACTTTTTCTGT
This sequence comes from Pachyuromys duprasi, assembly GCA_028658305.1. NCBI lineage: Eukaryota > Metazoa > Chordata > Mammalia > Rodentia > Muridae > Pachyuromys > Pachyuromys duprasi. Next base: position 76,900,754 of record CM053766.1, read on the forward strand.
TTTTCTTGGTTGTGAAGAATATCACAAATTACGTTAGGAAACACATAGAAAGCCACAATGACAATAATAAACATCTTCAGAAACCTGCTGCTGACATTTTGTTGTATGTTTTTGTAGTCTTTTAAAATGTGTGTTGTGTCCACAGATGCACGGGAGCATGTGTGCTCATGAGGTTTTATTTGGAGTCATGTCATACTTTCAAAGAATAGCTTATTTTCCCATAACGTCCCACAGAGTACATTTTAATGATGAGTACTGAGACTCAAGTTACCAGATATTGAGCTTGTGTTTATTGAGGATGACACAGTTTCTAATGAACTGGTTGATGTCTTGTCATCTGTAATATCTTAAGAATATGCTGCCCTCTTGAAAGATTGGGTTCCTATGTGCTGTGAAATTTGGGATTTTGATGAGTTTCTCTATGATTTAAGTCTGAGTCATGATTTGCGGTAGAGTATCGAGCTGTGGTAACAGGAAGTGAGGGCACACTACACATCAGGACAGAGTGCTAGAGGAGGGAGGAGAATGGCGGTTAACGGAAAACTACACCTTAGGATGGGCCAGCTGGGGTGGGGGAGGGGCCACGCAGACAACTCTTATTTGTTGCTGTATCCTCACTTTCCAAACTTTGGTGTTCTAATTTTTTTTTAAATTTTTTAATAGCTCAATATCACTGTTGCCCATGGCAAGTTTGAATTGAGGTCATTCGGCTTTTTGATTGAAACCATGGCAGGATACCACAACTCTAGTTTTTTGCCAATGAGAGCATAATGCTGGCAAATTAAATTACCCCTGTGTGTGTTTAGCTTTCTGTTAACAAATCCTGAAGGCCTTCAAAGATGGCAGCTTGTTCTGTCTTTTAGGTAACTGCTCTTCAAATATTTGACTCTCTGTGATTCTTTTCCACAATCAGAATTAAAATAGCCTTGTACTCATTCCTGGAAATTCACACAAATGTCAGCAGTTTTAGAATAAACTTTGCAGTGGTCACTTCAGCCAATTTGGGTTGAATTGTCACTAGGAATGAACTCTGGCCACTTTACTGATATGTAGTAATTTACATTTTCTGGGAAGAATTACTAAACTACTTTAAAAGTTAAATAGAATTCATTTATAACTTAGCTGAAAGTTTTACTTGCATATTTTTAAAAGTAATCAAGCTGATTGGTTGTAATAACATATTTGAATTTGAGTCAAACAAAATGAATTTACTCACACACTCAAAGTAACTCAAAGGCTTTTAGTACCTTTAAAGCTATTGGAGCTAAGGTATTCTCATTTAGCCGAGAATCTGATAGGAATCACGGGGTAAGTAAAAATACAAATATCTGGATGTATTTTGTCAAGACTGGTTAGGTTAGGGCTTTCAGCAATAGACAAAACAAAACCAAACAAAACAGAAAAGCCAATGCAAGGCCCTTGACATAATTTTTCACCTTAACAGAAGGAGATCAGGCATTGCTGAGCATGGTAGTGTACACCTTGGTGGCCATCGTTTGGGCCGTGGAGGCAAGCTGATCTCTATGAGTCTGAGGTCAGCCTGGACTGCACAGTGAAACCCTGTCTCAAACAAACCAAACAAAAAAAGTCATTAGCTTACATCTGTCCAAACGCACAGATCTTAAGCATAATTGTATATATCTTCTATCTTCTCTAAATGAGGAATATTTACATTTCCATCACTTCAAGATATTCCCTGAGTATTTTTATTTTTTTAATTTCAGTGGGTGGACAGTTTCATGATTCTACCAAGCAGATTTTTAAACCACAAAACACCCTTATAAAATACTGCAGTCCTTTTTCTTAATTGTATGGTTAAACGTGAATGGTTAGGATATGCAGATTTCCTCATTATACAGGAAAAGGGCGGGGGGGGGGAGGTTCTTCTAGTTTATTTGATGTAAAATAAAAATTTGCCAGTGTTACAGGAGAAAAATGAAAGTATTGCTTTAAAACTAACTGGGTTGAGAGGACATTATGTGATCATTCTGTGCCTCAGTTTCCCTGGATGGATGGTAATGGAGGGGCTGGATTGTCACGTCCCAAGACCTATAGTGATTTTTTGGAGGACACGCTTGACCTTGTGGAAGTGTGATAAAAATTTTGCTGCCACCTTAGCAACAAATATGGCAATTTCAGTTTCTCTTTGGATTTCACGTGGCCCTCTTGAGTAAGGAGGACCCAAAGAAGGGCAGTACCACCTGTCCCGCTTCCCTCCGTTCTCCCTGAGCTTTGGGACACAGCTGAGCGTTGAGCTCTTTTCTAAGGACCTTCTCTCATACTCCGGGGGTGGAGTGGGGTGTGGGCTGGGCTCTGAATCTGAGGTGGCCCTAAGAAGGTTCCTGTCTCCAAGCTACATGCTGCCTCGTCTGTTGGAGCGGGATGGTACCCTCCATCGTCTCTACTGTCCACCTTCCTTATCCCGTCCAGTCCCCAGACTCTGGCAGCAGTAGTCCTCTGCAAGCTCTCATCAGCCTGGGTTGCTTTAGCTCCCTACCCGATCCGGTGGATCCAGCTCAGGGTAAAAGAGCAGGACCCGCGACTGCAGCTGCGCACTGTTGATGCGGCCAGTCACGTCAACACGTGGTCCTCCCCTCTGTTTCTCAAGTGTTTACCGAATCCCTACTGGGCCTTTGTAAATGGGTTCTCCTGGGAACCTGTTCTTCAGAGGACTGCAATCAATAGTCATCCTTTATTTTTATTTTTAAAGTGAACTTAATTTTCCGGTTTTTTTTTTGTATGCAGAGTGGTGGGTTTCACCATGTCATATTCATGTGCATGTACCACTGTACCCTCTCACATTCCCCTTTCTTCCCTCCCTCTCCTTTCGCTCAACTGGTCCTCCTAAATACTTCCTCTTTTGCTTTCTTTTCTCTCAAATCAAGGTTCTACTTATGAAAGAAAATGTGCTGTTTTACCCCTCTCTCCATTATCCTTTCTACCCTCCCCTTCTTCTGCTTTCTCTCAGTTTACCCGTTAGCTGCGTGGGGAAGGCTGTGCTGGCTCTCAGCCTTCCCCTGGGCCCCCTGAGCCCACTCTCTAGAGCTTTAGTCCCATTCCTCATTACTCAAATTCTTGCAGTCTGAACCCAGGAGCTGGACAGTTTGGGGAATATATTTCTGGAGACTGGCTATTATTCCTAACTACCTATTAATACCCCTTATCCAAGTTTATGTGATAATATGTTGTGCAGCCCCTTGACCCAACTAGCTTCAGAGCGTGAGGGACATTTGCACGTGTGTGTGGCATGATTCGTTCCACATCTGTGGTACCCATCCGGCCAGGAACTCGCTTTGGGCCACATCTGTTTTTCTCATCCTGTGTCCACCCCTGTACTGCATACAACACCTGGCACTTGGTGAATTAAAAACAAAACAAAGGGAAGAAGCCTCATCAGTGTAGCTTGGGTTTGATAAAGGGCTTGCTGTGCACAAGCCCAGCCCTTGACTAGAAAGTGTGTAGCTGAATTAATAGTTTTTATTTAAAATTTCCGAGAAAAGTATATGTTGAGAAATCAGGTTCCTTTGTTAATATTGAGGTAAACTTCACTCTGCTTTCGGGATCAGTGTTATACTGAGAATAGCTACATTCCTGTAAAGCTCTTTCTTGTCAGAATCCCCCAACTCTAAAGACACCATAGTCCTCCAAGGAAGGTTTCAGTTGACCCATTTCTCGTGCGTGGTTGCCCTGGATAATCCGTTCTGAGTCCTGCCATGTTCATCGGTTCAAAGTCTTTCTTCACCTGGAACGGGTACACAGGTAGCGGATGTCTGTAACCATTTGAAATCAGTGATGCTTCTGCTGGGGTTTAAAGGGAGAGAAGAGGTGGCTAAAGACCAGCTTGTTTTTTGATGGAGGACGATTAGTTATACCGCTTAGCTTCACCTGGGTTTTGCCAAGGAGCCCTTTGTTGGGGTCAAGTCCTCCTTAAGCAGAATGTATGATCAAGCAGATACCCCTCTCCTCAGCCCTGCTGCTATGATGTTAACTATCAGAAAAAAAAGTGATCAAAACAACAGCAAAACAAGCTTCAAGGGCAGGTTCCCTAGTACATGTATGAATTGACGGGGAGATTGTACTGCCCACGCTGTGGCTTGTCATCTCAAAATAATGTCACCAACACTCAGAATGCAGTGCTCACCTAAGGAATACTAAGCAGGAAAAGAGGTTCTTGGTGTTGAATGACTGTCTAACTCTGTTGAGAACATCTCCCTGAAGCTGGGTGTGGTGGCACATGCCTTTAATCCCAGCACTCAGGGAGGTAGAGGCAGGCAGATCTCTGTGAGTTCGAGGCCAGCCTGGTAGACAGTGGCTGCTGGAGAGACGTTTGAGTGTAAGAGAACGTGGGATGTGACATCAAAAAAAGTGGCCCAAACAGCACTTCCCATGGAGGGAGAAGGCCTGCCTGCGTGGGCTGTGAGGCCTCCTTCTGCGCCGAGGGTGGTGCCCTCGGGAGTGTTGTTTACCGCGATTCTCCAACCGGAAGAATCATTGTTTCACTACAGGAAGTCAGGCGAGAGCCTGGATTTACGCTGTAATTTTCAGGAAAGAAGAAAGTTTGGACTCCTGGTAATGGCAGCAGGTCCCATTATGAACATCTGAAGGTGGCACCCAGGCAGTTAGTGCTGACTGGAAGGTGAAGCCAGAAGATGCGCTGCCTTGGTGTCCTTGTATGGTCTTGGACTTGAACTCTTAGAACCCGGTACTCCAGAGCAGCGATAAGGAAGTGATTTCTGCCGGTGTCCATCTCTGTTCTCCAAGCTTCACCATCAGAAGCTTTTTAGAGCAGAGGATATTAGGCTCTCTCTGTCTCTGTCTCTCTCCCCCACCTGTCTTCCTCCCTCCTCCTGTCTCTTTAAGAAAATGTATTTTAGAACGGTATTGTCTGCTCCTAGGCAGAAATACGTGCTCACACCTGGACCGCATACCTAGTGCCTGTAGAGATGCCTTGGGCGGACACACTTCATCTCTGATGGTCGAGGCAAACACATTGTTCAGCCGCTTAGTATCCCTAGGTTTTACTGGATTCACTTAATCCATCCCTTTTCTGTTGCTGACTTCACAGTAGGTAGATAATTAGAATAATGTACATAATACTGAAATTGTCTTAAAATTAGTTTTTTTTAATCACTAAGATGCCCGAATCAAATGGGATGACACAAGTGTTCTGTGGTTCTCAGAAAGTTGGGGTTTGGGTTGGGATATAGGACAGTTGGGAGAATGCCTTGCCTACCAGCACCACATTAACTAGGCTTGGTAGCTCAGGTCTGTAATCCCAGTGTCCCAAAAGTGAACGCAGGAGGATCAGAAGTTCAAAGTCATCCTTGGCTATGTAGTTATTCCCAGGCCATCCTGCCCTTCACGAGGCCCTGTCTCAAAAAGAGCAGCGTGATAAAATGATAGCACCACCAACAAAAACAGACCGGGAATTTTGTTGTTAAAGGAGCAGAAACTGTCCTGGGGAATGCTTCAATAGGTAAAGTGTTTGCCTTGCAACCAAGAGGACCTGATTTATCCCTGGGTCCCAGGTAAAAAAGTCTGGTTATGGCTGCACTTGCTTGTAATCCCAGTGCAGGGGAGGTAGAGAGAGGCCTGGGGTCCACTGTCTGCTTAGTCCTCAGTCCAGAAGATGGATGTTTCTGAGAATGGCATCTGAGCTTGCCCTATGGCCTCCGTATGCATATCTAACACTCGGACACTCTCTCTCTCCCTCTCTCATACACACAGAGAAACCTTAAGATAGGTTTGTAGAGGATTATACATTTGCTGTGGGATTAGACTATTTCACTTTTAAAAAGAATAATTTCCTTGAGGAAGGAGGAAATATAACCTAAATCCAGAACTGTTTTTATAGCTAATCTATTCATGCTGAAAAAAGAAACAGCATCAGGTTGTATGTGGGATTTCAGAGGGGCCAGTTCCATGGGGAGCAGACCCCTTCACAGGAGTTCAAGGCTTGGGGATGCTGCTGTCATCGACTTCATTGGGCGCTTCGCGTGACCTTTGTGCAGTGTCATTCATGAGATGTGAGTGAATTGGCTGCCACACTGTTTGTATAATGAATTATAATCATTAATTTTTGAAAGTTTTTTTAAAGAAAACATTCATTATTTTTATAGTTTAATTAATTAATCAATCAATTAATTATGCATACAATATTCAGTCTGCATGTACACCTGCAGGCCAGAAGAGAACACCAGATCTCGTTATAGATGGTTGTGAGCCACCATGGTTGCTGGGAATTGAACTCAGGACCTCTGGGAGAGCAGCGAGTGCTCTTATCCTCTGAGCCAGCTCTTCAGCCCTTTTGAAAGGTTTTAAGACTAAGTCATTAGAGAAGACTTCAGTTTTGAAATTACACACTGTATTTTGCAACAGTCTTCTTAAGAAACAAACAGCGCCTAGCCTGCCAGGAAGTGGTGGCACACACCTTTAATCCCAGCACTCCAAAGGCAGAGACAGGTAGATCTCTGTGTTAAGGCTGGTCTATAGAGTGAGTTCCAGGGCAGCCAGGGCTATGCAGAGAAACCCTGTCTTGAAAACCAAAAGCCAAACAAACAAAACAGCGTCTACCAAGAATACCAAGTTATTTTAAATGTGTCCCACTTACTGTCCTGTCTCACTTACTGTTGTTTATCCATGTGCCAGGTGTAGTTTTAAATAGACATTCATGAAGAGTTGAGTGGCCTCTGGCTTACTTTTACCTCAGTGCCACTAGGCTTTTACTTCAAGTTAAAAAGTGCTTCGTTAGAAGTAACGTGCCATTCAGAGGAACTCTCTGCATGTGACACAATAGCCCGGTCACATCTGGCTAGACTTGAGACCTGATGTCCATGCAAAACAATGCAAGAGCAACACATGTGTGTGAGTCAGCCGGTGGGGCTGGTTGCCACCTTCCTGACTTCAGATGCCACCAAACCTCCACACATGTCCACCATGTGAGCAATTGATGGCATACCTGAAGACTCTAGCTTCGTGGCCAAAGAGAATCTGCACAGACCAGTCTGAGGTGCGAGCGGAGTGTTTGGAGCTGGAATTTGCACTTCCTGAACTATGACAGAGCTTCGCTTTGAGAAAGATACCAAAGCTGAATGATCACGGCCTAGATTCTGCAAGCAGCTGGTTCCTGGCACAGGTAACCTCTGTGTGAGGAGTTTCCTGTGCTCCTCAGAAACCCAAACCCAATGTCTCCAGCCACCTTTTGCTCATAAACACGAGTAGCACATAACCCAGAGCAACACCGACACCCACTAGTGTCAGCTTCAGTCTCGACCCTCGCAAGTGTTTTGCGGAAGCCAAAGCAATAGAATTATGATACTACAGGCTTCCTGGTGAATATCAGTAGTTCCAAGGTGCCATCAAGAAACATTTTCATCTCCTAAGCAAAGACGAGACCAGCCAGCCAGTTTCTTCTGCTTTATCTTCGTAATCGATGTACCGTTAAGAACCAAGAGATTTCAAATAGCCGCAGCGGAGTTAGTCCCCGGAGAAAGAAAGGTTGCTGTTCTAGGAGGGCTGATATCTGTCTCAGACAGGCTTGTTGTTATTCCATTGATGATGATGATGGTAGTGGTTGTGAGAGAGAGAGGGAGAGACAGACAGAGACGAGAAAGATAGGCCCTTTGCTATTGAGAAATTGTCTTAACTTTTGTGGCAAACACAAGAAGGTTCTAATCTTCCCTGGTAGACATGGCCTTTCCCCTTTGCCAGGGCTTTTGTGGAGGAAGCTGGAAGGATCCAGTTCCCTAGAACACTGTAAATTAACGCAGCACATGCTTGAGGAGCAGATCCCGATGAAAAGCTGGGCTTTGGTGGTGATGGTTAATGACATGGAGATAAACCTCCTGTGACACTCATGGTGGCTGCGGAAGGACAGCGGTAGTCATGTTCATATGGAGACAGGACCCAGGAGAAAGCAGAGGACCTCTAACCATCTGCAAGACTCTCTAAATGCAGATGTCAAAGGAGGCCAGATCAGGTGCAGCCCGTCAGAAGAGGAAGGCACCCAGATGGCAGGGTACCTCTCTACCAGGAAATGCCTGGCTGTCCCTGCATCAGATCTAGGATGTCCAGCCCAGCTGTGCAGACTTCCCTTGCCCAGAATCCCTTGGGGGGTCCCTTAGACAGGAAGGGATTGTGAGGCTACTCACAACCCCACGAGGGACTCCTTCCTTCCTAGGCTTGAACCATGCTTCCCTGCCCAGCCAGTGTGTGTGCACAGGAGCGAGAGAGGGCAGATGATGGAAGAGAGAGGGCCTGTAAGCAGGGTGCTGTCGGTGGAGAAGGATCAGTTCGGGGACTCAGTGCCCACCAGCCTTATAGCTGGACTAGCTGACAAGACTATTTCTCTTACTAAATGTCTCAGTGTGCACACACGTCCCCACCCCTCCATGTTTCCACTGGGTGGTGCTGCAGGAATTCCTACCTTTGCCTCAGGAGCTTTCCCCTTCCCAGAAAGACGCCCCTGCAGCATAATAGGAGGAAGTCCTGATTTAGAAAGGTTTTACAGTTGCAACACAATGGACGAGTGGAGGATGCTCCGGCAGGAAGAACCCGGTTTCAGGATGTGGAAAAACCGCCATCATCTTGTGCCTTGCAAAGGCGTTCTTGGCGCATGGGGCTTGTATTTTTTACTTCTAGCAGCTACCCCTGTAGCACAGTAAAGCTTTCGAGTTTATCTGAAAGTTTCCAGTTTTCCATCTCCCAGAAGTGGCATGGAAGACTGCCTTTAGTTTGAATTTTTTTTTTTTTTTTTTTGGTGAAACCTTCTTTGGGAGTCTAAGGGAATAAGCCCTTTCTAACCATAAGTCAAGCACGGATGTCAGAACACCTTTTTGTTAAGGGGTCTTTGAGGCTGAATCTGGTTGGTCTCAATTTACTCGAAAGATTGTGGATTGCTACTTTGTTCCTATTTCTGGTGCTTTAGGGGATTTAACCCAAGGTGCTAGGAGTTAATTATTTAATCAAGTGTGCTAGGAGTGCTCTAACATTTACTCAGGTGCTCAACCTGTATTATATACTTTTTACTTGCAAAATACTTTCTATCGTCAAAACAAACATTTCACTTTGCCTCTCCCTTCTTTAGATGGGGAGTCTGAAGGAGAGTTAGCAGCACCCCTATCTCAGATCATATCACTTAAAGGCCAGATAGGCAGGAGGGTTTTTACGTCCTGGCTCCCAACCTGAACACGCAAGACTGAATTTATTAATAGTGTAAGCTAGAGATCTGGGGGAAAGTTTGCCTTTCCAGCTAAGGCCTGTGAAATACACAGATATAGAGTGTTGTAGGAGCCTAACTCGGAGCCTGAAGTGGTGGCACATGCCTTTAATCCCAGCACCCAGGAGGCAGGGACAGGCAGATCTCTGTGAGTTCTAGACCAGCCTGGTCTACAAAGCAAGTTCCAGAACAGCCAAGGCTTCACAGGAAAACCTGTCTCAAAACAAAAACAAGAACAGACAAACAAAGTGTTATCAGCGGTCCTGCCCACTGCTTTACATTTAAGTTCAAATTTAAGGACAGTTTGCAAGATTTTAGTAAGCTGAGTCGCTGTATCTGTTTGATGGACAGTCACAGAGGCTGCTCTGGGTGCCAGGTCCCTTTCAAGGGCTTCCACACACAAGACAGTGGCTCCCAGGCTGTCCCTCTCCACATGGGGAACAATTCTCATGACTCCTTTCTGAGCACCACGAAATGCTCGTGTTTGGGGCTCGGTTTCCTCTAACTTCCGTTTTCAGGTTCCACACATCAAATAAAAGGACCACGTCAGAGGAGCAGCAGAGTTCTGCACTTCAACAGAGGCTCATGTTCTGTTTTGTCACTAAGGGCCAGCCTTGAGCTAGGTCTGGTGGCAGAGGCCTGAAATCCCAGCTACTCAGGAGGCAGAGGCAGGCAGACTGCAGGTTCAGTGTCAGCTTGGTCTCCATGGTGAGCTCAGTGTCTGCCTGCCTCTTACTCAGACTTTGACTCAAAAATTTAAAAAGTGAACAGAGAGATAAGTTACAGCCTACCTGTCACCGGTTGTTTGCCCAATGTGACCAACTAGATTTAATCACCCATTAAAAAAATCCCATTAGAGCCAGATACCGTGGCACAGGCCTGTAATTCCAGCACTCCGGGAGGGAGAGGCAGGCTCATCTTTGTGAGTTGGAGGCCAGCCTGGTCTACAAAGCGAGTCCAGGACAGCCAAGGCTACAGAGAGAAACCCTGTCTCAAAAAATAAAAAAAAAAACAAACAAAACATAGAAAAAGAAAGAAAAAAGAGAAAAACAAATCACCTTAGGTGAAACTGGCATATCTTTCTCCTGTCTCTGTTGCTCTGTCCCTCCCCTATCAATCTGTCTGCCTGTGTGTCTATTTCTCTCTGTTTACTGAGGAAATTGGCCAAAAGAAGAGGTGACAGAATGGCTCAGATTCTTTATTTTTCTTTTCTTCCTTTCTTTTTTTTGAGACAGGATCTCTCTGTGTAGCATGGGCTGTCCCAGAGCTCGCTCTGTAGACCAGGCTGGACCTCACAGAGATCCACCTGCCTCTGCTTCCATGTCACAGAAATCCACCATGCCCAGCTGAGACTCTTTTATCAGAACAGAACCCAGTTGGAGTACCTGAAGTCACAGAGTGGTGAGATTGGAAATGAAGGACACTTCCTGACTTCATTCTGCTGAGAATATCACTTTGTCTTTTGACTAACTACTGTCTTGGCAGCAGAGAAGTGTAGGAAATAAGCCTCTAGTCCTGCGGTTCTCAACCTTCCTAATGATGCGACCCTTGATACAGTTCCTCATGTTGTGGTGACCCCCAACGAAGAAATCATTTTTGCTGCTAGTTCCTAACTATTTTTGCTACTGTTATGAATCACAACATAAATATTTGTGTTTTCCAATGGCCTTGGGTGACCTTGGTGGAAGCAACCCACATGCTGAGAATTGCTGTTCTAGGGTGACAATGTGCCTTTTGATTAGGGACCTGGACCTGGGGGCAGCTATTCTTGGGTCTTTCTACCATGTCGTGACTTCATGTGAGTGTAAACTTGAGACATGTTCTCAATGCATTAACCATAATGCTTTTTGCATAAATGACCATCAAAGGTTAGCATTTAAAGGGAAGGCTACTGTAAGGGTGGAAGATTGGGCCTTGACCTTGTTCTGCAGAAGCCCCTGAAATCTCAGTATTGGCAGAGGTGGACAATGCAGCTACTGTTTCCTCAGACTATGACTCTCTCTTTTTTTTTGATTTTTTTGAATTTTATATGCATTGGTGTTTGCCTGCATGTATGTCTGTGTGAGGGTGTCTAATCACTTGGAGCTGGATTACAGACGGTTGAGAGCTGCCATGTGGTTGCTGGGAATTGAGCCTGTGTCCTCTGGAAGAGCAGCCAGTGCTCTTAACTGGTGAGCCATCTCTCCAGCCCCCAGACCAGGACTCCTGATTTGGAACTTATAGGTTCCCTTTAGAGCTTTACAGACCCTATTGACATGATATGTTCACACACATACATGTTTATATCTATATGCATAGACATGTATATAATATTTTTTCCTGAGAGAGTTCTGAAAACGATTCATGGCTCAGATACACAAGGAAGGGCCTTGCCTGTGGTTGTGATGATACACATATTCACACCTATTTTAGGTGTGCGGTTACATGTTTCAGATGGACCATATGAGATTGTGGCTTTTTAACAGCTTTTGGTCCATAAGAACAATAATTTCATCCAGTTCAACCCAGTAGATCCTGGTACTGTGAGGAAACATACTTTGGAATAGCCTCACAATGGGCCTGGCTGTAGCGAAGTGTATAGCTACAGCTTCCTCTCCTGTTTTGCATCAAAGCCTGGCAAGTTGAAATTCATCAGGCAGCTTGTAAATCTATCTATCCAAAATGACTTCTGTTGTGTGTGGTGTTACGAAGTCATCTTGACTTTCCGCCGAAGACTCGGCTGAACCCATGGGACTAGCTGCTTGGGAGAAGCCGAAATCTCACAGGAGGGTTCTCAGCTGGGGACACATGGGTGCTCTTTCAGAGAGCAGTCTGGCTGTCCTGTGGAGGGTTAAAATAGAGCTGGCGCATAAACCGAATGAAACCAGAGCTGCAGTTACAAAGTGGGACAGATGTGGGAGGCCAGGCTTCCTGTGGCCCATTTTCCAGTTTCCTGCCTGCAACCTGTAGAAGAAGAGGAAACGGAGTGTTTGCAGGCCTGAGAACTCTCCGATGGGGGCTGTGCCTCCAAGCCAGAAATAAGACTCATGCGAAGAGCCTGGACAAGGAAAACAATCGCATAGAAAGCAATGTTCAGGTTTTCATCCAGGAACGTCTGGAAAGGAACAGCCCTTCTGTTTAAAAGAAAAACACGGTCCAGGTCCCTGGGGTGGGGGTGGGGCGGCTGTGCCGACCACTCAGGAACTTCTGTGCTTACAGCCCTGCTCGTCTTTCAGGACGAGGTCTGCTTTGTTAGTGCAGTTGGTTACCTGGTATGATTTTCGCCCCCAAGTGCTATGGGTTCTCACTCTGTCTCCTGGACTTATTGATAGACAGATGTGGATAGCCCAAGTGGCTGCAGCCTCCTTTGGGAAACCTGGTTGGTTTCTTTCTTTGATCTTTGATCTAGCTGCCCCCATGACATTGTGGTCTGATGTTTTCAAATAAGAGAGTAAGTGGAGGTTTGTGTGTTGAAAGTGCCTTGCACGCGCTCTTTGTGGGGCTGGGGATCTGGAGAGCGGCGGGGAATGGTGCAGGTAGGGCTGTTGTGAGCAGAAGGCACTGGAAGTGTTTAATACCGTATTTCTTCCAAGAGGGCGATTGCTAAACATCCATGATCTTTCACTTTTATTTAGCATCTATGAAGCCAAAATACTTCAATCCTACCAGAAAGAAATTAAGATGCAAAAAATTGGGTTCATTAAACACCTGTTTAGTGAGTGTTTTTCAGCATTGGCTTTGTTGGATTTGTTGGGGATGCTAATGAAATGCCGGCTAAGAATGCTTAGCCCGTTTGTGGAAGCCTTGCTTCCCATAAGGCAGGCATGATGGCAGCATGCAAGCTTTGCTGCAGTCTGACAGCACACAGGATACCATCCTGAGTTTTCCCTGGACTATCCCAATTAGACTTGAGTTGCATCTCTGAGGTACATAAAAGGTATGTGCCTCTTCTCCAGGCCCCGAGGGAACAAATTGTACCGTAAGAATCTTTGGGATGTTGTCGTACCCATGTGAGGCTGTCTAGAGAGGTCTGGAAAGGTTGGATAACGCAGGGCTGAGTTGTGCCCTGCTGGGGTGGGGTGGAAAGTGGATGAATTTTTGGATGCTGAAGGAAGTAGAGTGGCCCAACGACACTGGCCCAATGGAGGCAATGTGGCCATCCATTTAGTTTTCCTAAGAAAACACCTTTGTGTATGAGCCACCAGCATGCCAAATTGAGTCACTTCTAATTTACCCACAGATGACATAGTTCCAGGAGAGTCGGGCAATTCGTGTACGCAGCGAGTTGCAATTCCATTATGACAGTGGCTGTCAGTAATTCCTCCTGAAAATTTTCTCCTCAGAGGGAAGAATGATTTTTAAAACATGGCAAACTGTCTTGTGTAGTCTAGAGGGTAAATACTAGGGGAGCAATGCCCTCCTCTCCTGTTCTCTCCTTCCTTTTAAAACCACAAATAATCTATAGGTGATTCACAGAACAAATGAGAACCCAGACATTGGCTATCCCTTGGAAAGAAGTCTGAGGGAACATGGACCCTCTGACTTCATCCGTTTGTTTTTCACTTGTGACAGACAGTCAGTCTGTCACTTGTGACAGACAGAAAATAAATTGTAATAATCTTAGGCTCCTCTCAGAAAAAGAAAAAAAAAAACCCTACCCCCCAGTGGTTCTCAATCTGTGGGTCAGGACCCCGGTGTGGAGGTTGAATGAGCCTTACACAGGGGTCTCCTAAGACCATCAGAAAACAGATGCTTATATTACAATACACAACAGCAGCAAAATTACAGTTACAAAGTGGCAACAGAATAATTTTATGGCTGGGTCATCACAACATGAAGAACTGTATTAAAGGGTGGCAGGAAGGAAGGTTGAGAACCTCTGCCTAAGACAAAGACTTTAGAATTCTGTAGGTGTTGTGTGTCCATGTATTTATCAACTTACCCTTTCACGCCACCTTAAAGTTACTTGTCATGGGTTCTGGCCAGAAAACAGGATGTTTTCCTGTCCCTTGATTTCAGTGGGTTTGCGGTTTCTGCCCGTCCCCTTGGACAGCAGTGATGCCATGAGCCCTTTCCTCACTGGACAGGAGCAACCCCCCTGGAGAAATGTCAGCAAGAGCTCAGGTTCTTTCTCATTTCTGGACCCACAAATTTTAATAAAAAGACAGCAAGCTTACTGCGCTTCCCCTCTGCGTGTCTCTCACACAGGAGTGCCCCTCTTCTCTTCAGCTCCTGTTTCTGTATTTTCTTGTCTCTTTTCTTTAGTTTCCATGTGTAAACTTAAGGAAGTCATGTGGTGGCGCACACCTTTGATCCCAGCACTTAGGAGGCAGAGGCAGGTGGATCTCTGAGTTCCCGGTCAGCCTGTCTATATAGTTCGCGGGGCTACTTAGCAAGACCCTGTTTCTAATAAAAAAATGAAGAGAAACATCGAAGAACATCTCTTTACCCTCTCAGCTGTTGCCTCTGTACAATTTCAGAAACAAATCTGACAACGTGCAAAGAGAAGCGTCAGATGTCAGTCAGCAGGGGAAAAAATAAAAATAAAAGAACAAGCCAGTGACCTTTTGGGTTTCTAAGAATGGCAGCTCAAACCTCTGGGTGAGGAGTCTGCAGTCAGCTCACAGAAGGACATCTGGCGCCACCTTGTGGCAGAGGGAGGTAGAGCGCCCTCTGACCTGAGGCCCTGCGTTTCCGAGGAGAAGGTGTGGGCGGGGCGTGCGATGGGACCTCTCGAAGCCCGAAGGTCATCTCAAGTAAGTAGTCTCCTCTTGGTGTATGTAGGTTGACAGCGAGAGTGGCCAGTTTGTTCAATTTTTCACCTAGTTTTTTTTTTTTAAGCAACAGAGCAGATTTTAGAATAAAAACCATTTCGTGTTTACATTTTATAAAAAGCTGAGTGTTGGAAACACAGAGGCAGGAAACACTTGGAATATACAAAAACGTCCCTCTCCGACAGGGCCAACTCTTGTCCCGTGCCCACAACCACCTCTTTGCTCTGTTTGGTGTCCCCTACCCCCAACTCAACAGCTCTCGTCCATTTGACTCCTGGCCTTCTCCAGGAACACAAGCTCCATGGGACCAAAAGCTTTCCCGGGGCAGCGTGAACAGCAGGGGGCGCTCTCCGCTGAACCGCCCAACTGGGAGGCCTCAGGAGTGAGTAGGGTATGCCAGAGGGGAAGGATGGAAGCCAGGGCTGTCTGCAAGGATGTGAGACCATAGCCTTAACAATGTATATATTTGCATTCCCGGTCTCCTTGTAAGCCAACACGCACAATGTAGCTGACCCCTCATCTGGGTTTCAGTGATTGTGTGGAAGCCACTGTCTAACGACAAAAACCAAAGTACCTGCCGTATCTGAACGACGCCCTTGAGCTGGCTGGAGGCCGTCAGGTGTCGCAGCATCGTGTGTGAAGAGCTTTCCTTACGGCAGCTAGTGATTACGTAGTCCTTGCTATAGACCAGAGAGAGGCTATTAGCGACTTTGTAATATTTAACAATAATCCCGCGAGGCAGGTATTTTTCTTTGTCACCACCAGTTCCAACCACCATCACCCCCCACTTTGCATACATGTGCAGAAGGGTGATGTGACGCCCCCAAAGTCCTGCAGGTGGATAGGGCAGATGCTCATAGTTGAACCCAAAGATGCTCCTGAATCTCGTTACCTACGGGGTAGCCTTCCCAGTGTGCACGAGTAACCCTTCACCAGCGTCTTCAGGCTGTGTGAAAGAACCCCACTTCAGTAAAGCCGTGCAGTCTCTAGGTTCTGGAGAAGACCCCTCTGGCCTGCCACATTCTAGTTTTTATGGAAGCTAATTTGCAGTTTTGTTCATTATAAAGAACTGGCTGTAAAATAATTCTTGTGCGTAAATACTCAGCTCTGTCCCACAATGCTTCATTTCCCTTCCCCCCTCCATTTTGTCTCCATTTGCTTATTCATTTCGGTCTGTAAATGCTCCATTAGTCAGATTTTTGGTGCCGTTATAACATCTAGTTTCCCTTGCCGATTAGTGAGTAAAAGAATGTCTTTGGCCTGTGTTTACTGTGTATCTGTCTGGCAACTATGATTTTTAATCCTTGTGTGAAACTGCTATTTTTTAACAATGAAATTTCTTCATTTTCACCATCTTAGCAAGTCCTTCTGTGACCCCTACACCCGGACCCCAGCCCGCATGCATCTCCTTATCCCCATGTCCCCTCGTCCAACTTTAGTGATTTTCCATAGCCCCTGGCTTCCAACAGACTGTATTTTAATTCATCATGCATTTTGTTGTTCACAGCCTGTCTCTTTCACTGACGTGTGTGCTCAATAAGGACATAAGTCCTTTTGTTTACTGATGTGTTCCAAATAAGTAGACAGCATCTTGGCATGATACTTAAAAGAGAGAGAGAGATAAAGAAAGGAGAAGAAAGGAAAGGAAGGAAGCGAGAGCTAGGGAATGTAAGGTGATGTTTTCAGTCAGGTACAGTATACACACATCTTAGTTAAAATATTGATTTTACTCAGTAGCATAGCTTGCAATTTATTTTTATACAGTATTTATTCTCTCTGTGTGTGTGTATGCGTGTGTATCTGGGAATGCATGTCACAGCACGCATGTGGGGGTCAGAGGGCAATTTGTTAGAGTCAGCTCTCTCCTTTCACTATGGGAATCTTGGGGTTAGAAATTGGGGTGTCAGGCCGTCGGGTAAAGTGCCTTTCACTGCCGAGTGTTGTGCTGGCCCTGTCTTGTTTTGTTTTGTTTTGCTTAGTGAGTTGTGGACAGGTTTCAGCAAACATCGTCTGCCACTTGTGAAGCTGATCGTTAATTTGAATAGGTTGGGAGAGGATTGGCTTTGGCTTCTGAATTTCATATCATCCTTCAGGAGCTGCCTGTCCCGAGCCTTTTCTACCCAGCTTTGCCTTTTACATGTAAGGGAGACGACAGAAAAAGTGACTTTACAAAGGATAGGTTGTCAACACCACTAGTGTATCGGTCTGCTTCCTGGTTCTTTCCAGGGGTTTCCAATCTGAGAAGCCATTTTATTTTGTTATTTTAATCATTTAATTGACATGGTAACTGTATGTATTTATGAGGGGATGATATGGTGTTTTAACACTTGTGTACTGTGTAACAATCAAACAAGCAACATTAGTACCTTCAGTGCACAAACATTTACCGCCCTCCCCTCCCCCGGAGGCCAGGGACACTCAGTAGATGTTCTAATGGCATCAAAATCTAAATAATGGAAGCATGCAGTGCGTTAGTACTGGCCTCGCTGATCTGCTGTGCTGCAGAGCCAGGATTTATTCATCATCTGTTGTGACTATTCCAGCTGCCCCCTTTCCACAGTGTTTTCCCTAGGGCTCTGATAACTGTTCTTCTGTGCTCCCCTTCTTTGAGGCAGGCTTCCTGAGACTACAGTCTCAAGTAGTGGCGTGAAGTGTGCTGTCCTAGACTCTCTGAACCTGGCTTATCCACCCAGCATAATTCCCTCCAGGTCCTTGATGAGGTTTTACCTTTTCAGTGACCAAATAGCATTCCATGATGCATGCAACCTATCTAACCATCTGTTGATTGACACGGGTGGTTGGTTCCAGGTCTCGATTATGGTGACTAAGGCTGCTATAAACACAGAATCGCAGGTGTCTCTTTAATATAATATACCGGTGCTGTTTCGCGTGTATGTGCACCTCATAGTGGGATGGCTGGGTTGAGGCTTTTAGGCTCCTCCGTGTGGTTTTCAACTCCGTAAATGTGTAAATGTAATGTGTAAGTGTTGGCATTTCTGCACACCTCCTGCCAGCACTGGACAAAGCGATCTGACTGTACCCCACCTCTCCCACCCCCAAAAGATCTAGCCTGGACATTCCAAAGTGAAAGGAGGCCCTGGAGAGGGCTGGTGAGCTCGGGGGCTTCTGCCCTTGCCCTTTCTGGTCATCTCTGGCAGTGGTGGAGAAAGTCCCGAGAAGGAAGGACTGTGCAGGCAGCCGCTGGAGGTGAGCTCAAGTTGGGGCAGCTCATCCTGAGAGAGCAGGGTGCCTCCTAACGCTGAATGGTACGGTGTAATAGAGAAGTGCACAGAGGGCTCCAATGAGCTGGTAGATGAGGTGCTTACTGGCAAGCCTGGAGACTCGAGTTCTGTCTCTGAGAACCGACTGCATGAGGCTTCCACAGACTTCCATTCATGTACTTTTACACTACGCTGTGCATATGTGCCCCCAAAACACAAATTTCAGATATTCAAAATAAGATCTGGGCAGGGCAAGAGGAGCATTTTCTAATTAGCCAACAAGCAAACAACAACAAACTGTGTTGTGTGTTCTCTTTAATACAGGGAAGTTTTTAAAAAGTGACTTTGAGGGTAAAGTCGTCATGACTAGAGGCTAGGAGGGCGGAGGTACTGGACGAAGGGAGGTTCTCCGGCAGAGACCAGTGTGTACACCCAAGGAGCAAGTTCCGGCAAGTTCTGATCTAGGGACCTCTGCTTCGCAACACTCTATTGTTTTTCTTCTGAAGATCTAGAATACAGAAGTCTGAGTTTCCAAAAGGTAAAGAGGGAAAAGAACTTACCATCCTGATTTGATGGGTGCCCTTTGTACACGCTGACATAGCCCGAACCAACAAAAACCAAAGTGGGAGAAAACATTTGAAAAGCCCAGACTGCCCGGGAATGGATGTGGGAGCATTTGTCACATTTCTAACATTGCTTTCAAGTGTTCTATTCATTGGAAGCTGGCAGCTCTGGGCTGCCAGCCAAATGAATGTCAGCTGACGACACACTGTAACTTAAAGTAGGCTCCACTGCCAGGACATTGTATCAATGCAGTGTTACAATATGATACAGTCTCATAGATACAATGTGTCCATATAAACATTTGCTGTGATGACTTAGGGAACAGCCAGTCCAAATCACAAGACTTTCCTGAATTCTTCCCTCATGAGTCCCACAGTAAGCTGAATCAAGAACTGCACCCACGGTTTTCACAGCACACCCCCAGGTACATACCTCAGACATTTTTTTTTCTTTCTGGACATTCTGGACATGACAGGTATTGCGCAGGAAGGTGGAGGGCATGCACGTGACATGATGGATGGCTGTGTGAGAAAACAACTTCAAGTTACAAAACTTGATGCTGTCCTCATTAAAATGAACAGTAGAAATGGAGTCAAAGAAATATAGCCTGTGCCCTGGAAGGCAGGCAGCAGACAAGAGTAGTGTCCTCCCCTGGTGGCCCTCCTGTGCCTGGTCTTGTCTCTGTGGCTCCACGGTGAGGGTTCAGAGCCGCCTTGTGCCTCTGGGACACCTCCCTCCGGAAGAGTGGCTTCTATCGTGATTCGGCCGTGAGTGGTGTGTGGCTTGGGCTTCCCACGCTAGTAAAACTTTGTGTGACTCAGTCATCAAAACTGGGACATTGAGTAAGGCAAAGCAGTGGCTGGAGTGAGCTCGGAAGAGGAGTGAGTATGTGCTGGATGGAAGGCTTTCCAGACATGAAACCTGAGTACCTCCCGGCAGCACAGTTGGTCACAGCAAGTCTGGGTGATTCTCCCGTTCTCCAGCTTACTGCCTCACAAACTGAGCTCTACCCTAAGGGTTGTTGGCTGGCTCTGAGGTCCTTATCTCCGGCCCTTGCCTTCTGTGGGCCCATTTCCTCTGTTCCAGAAATCTGGGAGTCCCTGCAGCTGGGTGCCCCATGGACTCCTGGCCCCTTTCCTTTCTGTCCTTTCATGCCTATTTGAGCTCCAGAGGGTATTCTAGTGAAGGGAGGAACAGATCCGTGTGAAGTTGTAGCAGTCAGCTTTTGCAGCAGGGGCGCTGTGTCACAAACTGCCCCAAGAATTCTTGGCTCACTATGGCATTTATTTTACTTCTGCTTCTTTGGACTGAGTTCGTGCCAGGCTTTGATAAAATCCAGGTCAACTCTTTGCATCTCACCACTTCAACCCAGTATTTCATGGACTAGATCAAGACACACGGCTAAGCGCAACTCTCAGTGTGCTGAGGCTGTAGAGATCCACCACAGTGCAATGATGTCTGGTCCCTTAAAGGACAAAGTAGGGAAGAACTGGGAATAAATGCCCTAATTTTCTTCGTGTCTAAATTCCCCCTAAATCTCTCCACAGTAGCACACCATCCAGCACAGACTTCCTCCTCTTCCACGCTCGCTCCAGCCACTGCTTTGTGCTGCTCAGCCATGTCAAGGGCTCTGCTTCAACAGGCTGGTTTGGAGGTCTGTACAGAGGGAGCTGGAGGGGCAGAGGAATCCACGTGGCACCCCACAGATTGTGCTCACAGACCCTTTTCCCTGAGTGGAGCTTGCGGAAGGGGTTCTAGGAAACCCAAAGCCTCCAGGGCTCTGGTGTGCCAATGGCATCTAATACATAACCATCTCTGCTCTCATCCTGTCTCTTGTGGAACATACAGGTTCATGGCAGTTATAGGTCGAGGGGGCTGCTGGGTGCTAGAGAGAGAGGCAGGCCGAGTACTTCCCTCTCTGCAGAACTCCACTGGTATCTCTCCGTCTCTCCAGGAAGGTTCCTCAGAGTGACCACTAAGTTTCAAAGATATTTCATAAACTCACTGCCAGAAGGTTTGGCTGGAGATGCCCAAGAATTTGAAACGTGTGTGGCTTATTTGCGCTCATTAGGAGCCGGAGCCCATAAATGCTCGGGGCCTGCCTGCAGCCTCACCGAGCCCAGCAGTTGCTGGTGTGCTTTGAAGTCAGCAGCGGCAGGGCTGACTTACAGATCCAGTGGCTGCTGTGGTGAAGGCTGAGCTCCTTATGAATGCCCCCCTTTAAAGAGTTATAAATAAAATACCCAGTGGGAGTTTGGAGTGCATTCTTAGTCTGGATTTTCTTTCACAGACACACCCGTGTGGCACCCGTGGTACTCAGAAGAACAATAGGATTCTTTCTGCTGGCAGGGCCTGGGAGAAGAAACAGGAAGTGAATGCTTGTGAGGGGTGACTGGGGGCTTTCATATGGTGGCAGGGGTGTGTGGTTCCAGGGGTCCAGGGGGGATATGATTGCTGCCAGGATCCCAAAGCTGCTCCTGGTGGTGGTAAGACAGGACCCAGGTTCCCTACCATGTCAGTCAAGGGCTCTCCCACTGAGCAATACTCCTGCCCTCTGGGACCTGCCTGAAAAGGCAGAAAGATGTCAGCTAGTTTGAAGGTCTGCCCCAGTCTGCCTCTGTTTCAGTTCCTAGGCCACCCAGAAGCTGCTCTATGAAGAGCAGTGGAGAAGAGGAGCTGAGGCGGACTCTTTGTGGAAAGCTCCCCTTACGGTCATCGCTCTATCTTCCGGGCATCTTTCTCACTGTCCGTCATCGCTGTCACCCTGGGCAGTCCAGAGGACCCCAGTGGCCCCTTGCCGTATAGGGTGCTTCCTCACTCTGTCAGGCTTGTCTCCACCTCACGGCTTGGCCTTTGTGTGTCCTGAGGTAGAAACCCAGTCCTCTGCTTGAGATCTTGGCTGAGCTTCCCCGGCTTAGCATCAAAATCTCAACTCCATCTGCCCAGATCAAAACACCCGAGCTGTTCACTCCCAGTTACGTGGATGTTAATGAAATAAATGGGTAGGGCTGGCTCCATGGGTCTAACGGTGCCTGTCAGCAAGCCTGACAACCTGACTTCAAACCCCAGGACCCAATGGAAGAAAAGAACAGACTGCTGCAGTTTGTCCTGTGACCTCCACACACATGTCATAGTATCCCTGGGTGTGTATGTGCGTGAAGACACATGCTCAATAAATAAGTGTAATAAAACATATATGTACTCAAAATTCAAAACCTCCAGCAATGCCACTGTCACGGTTCAGTGTGGATGAGCGGGAGTTCACCTGGCTCGGAGAATTAGAGAGGAGGAGTCAGGAGCCAACAGCAGGGTTTATGCTACAGGCAGCATCTTTTATGGGATTTCCTCTCCTGATGGGAAAACACTTCACCCCTGCATGCTTGATTGACACTGTGGGGCTGGATTGCATAACAAGTGCCTGGGAAATTCAAGTGCTCAGTGGGTGACAACTGATTCTTTAGCCAGTGCCTACTGACTGGGCATCTACACTTAGGGGAGCATTGCCCTGGGCTCTGAGATCGTTGACGGGGCAAAGGGTAACTGAGTCTCCTCCTTGCAAAGCAAAGCTGGCTATGTAGTGTGAAAGGATGGCTCAACCAAGGGATGCTATGGCTTAATAACCCAAGGCCCCTGTACAGGGAAACTCACTTAGCACTGACAGGTGCTCATGGCCCCATTTCAGCAAGTGATAGCTGGAGAATGATTGAAACACACTTGATGTGATGAGTAGATGACGCTAACCAAGAAGCATTGAACGGGGACTTCCACATAGTTCCCAGTGTGGCTGGTGTCTGCTGGTTTGTGTGTGGCAAATCTCAGGATCCTGGGGCACTACCCATTGTGTTTCTGGATCAAAGCCACTTACAAAAGTACACCCTGAAAGCCTGGCATGGTTAGGCCGTCCATTGGGAGATGGGGTGGAAAATGTTCTCCCTTATGTTCTGTGGAACAGAACCATGCCCAGCCCCAGGCCTGCAGGCCCAAGCTCCGACCTGCCCTCCTGCCCCCTCTGACCTGCCTCCTGTCCCCCTCCCAGGTATGGAGAGTGCAATCACTCTGTGGCAGTTCCTTTTGCACTTGTTGCTGGACCAGAAACATGAGCACCTTATCTGCTGGACATCCAATGATGGCGAGTTCAAGCTCCTCAAGGCAGAAGAGGTGGCCAAGCTGTGGGGCCTCCGCAAGAACAAGACAAACATGAACTACGACAAGCTGAGCAGGGCGCTGCGATACTATTACGACAAGGTAAAGCAAGCCTCGACCGCATGGGGGCAGTGGGGGGGACCCTCAGATGGCTGTGCTCGGAGGCAGCTCAGTCAGTGAAGAGCTTGTCCTGCAGGCGCAGGATCTGAATTCAGTCTCTGGACCCCAGGAGGAGGTATGGTGGAATGTGCTCGCTCTTCCAGAGCCGGATAGGTGGAGATAGGAGGACCCCTGGGACTCATTGGCCGGCCAGCCTAGCCTAATTGCTAAGTTCTAGGCCATTTAGAGACCCTGTTTAAAAAAGGGGGGGGGCTGATGGTGGAAGCTTGGGAATGACTGCCGAGGTTGGCCTCTGGCTTCTCTATGCACGTGCCTGCACATGGACAAGTATGCCAAGAACACACAGAAAACGCAAGAAAACGGAACACTTTAATACCTTTAATTTTGAGAAAAAGCGCTGAGGATTTTCATTCCTGTGGAAACCGTTAGTGTGTTACTGGGCTCAGAGCTTGGCCCCTACCTCTTCATGTGTAATTTGCTGAAGACGGCTGCTGGCAGCCGTGGTAGGTGAGATGCCAGGTGGCTCAGTGGACAGAATAAGAATAAGGTGGTCTGAGCCAGGTGTGGTGGTGCCCGCCTTTGATCCCAGCACCTGGGAGGCAGAGGCAGGTGGATCTCTGAGTTTTCAGCCAGCCTGGTCTACAGAATGAGTTCCGGGATAGCCAGGGCTACACAGAGAAACCCTGTCTCAGAAAGCAAGCAAGCAAACAAACAAAGACTACAGTCTGGAAAGCTTGTCTGCTCTTTTTGGTCGGGAGTTCAGTCAGAGGGTCTTCCCTGGTAGTTTGGGTGCGCAGTAGTTTACCCCTGTGTGCTGGGGACTTACCCCAGGGCCTTGCTTATACATGGCTAGTGCTCCAGCCCTGAGTGGCGCTCCCAGCCCCAGACACATTACTACTATTAAGGATCTGATACTTCAGCATCCCTGTTTGTGAAATGGGAAACAGAGCAATTCCAGAATCAGGGTCTCTGTGAGAATTCGCTGAGCCATTGCACACTAACTACTTAGATTTGTGCTTGGAGGGTGACATTTAACTTGTTAGTAACCTCCCGAATTAGCAAAGCCAGTTTCATTTCTGTACTATGGAGGTCAGAAACAGAGCGCTGTAATTTAAACATATATCTATATCTACATATATATATATACATATAAACATGTGTATGTGTATTGTGTGTGTGTTTCACTTGCATTTATGTTTATGCACCACATGTGTATATTACCCATTGAGGCCAGCAGAGGCATTGGATCCCCTGAGACTGAAGTTACAGCCAGCTGTGAGCTGCTGTGTGGATGCTGGGAATTGAACCAGGTCCTCTGGAAGAGCAGCCATTAACCATTAAGCCATCTCTCCAGCCCCTAGAGTGCTTTTTAAGGTGATCACAGCATAGTTGTCAAAGCCAGGATGATGGGCATGAGTTTACTTCATTTCTTTAAAAAGTTGTTAGTATGCTTGGTAAGGCAGAAGCCCTTCTGTTTAGGATAAACGTATCAGATCCATAATTATTGGCCATTTCTGTTTGAACCCATGCTAGCTGACTACTTAGCTTCTGGGACATAAAGGCTTAGAATCCTAGTAACTTTAGCGAGCTTTTGTTCTGGGTTCACTATTCATAGGGAAAGGTGAATTTACAAGTGATTTAAATATTAGTTCCAGCTCTATATTTAGTACCTTCTGTCTGCAAACCTCTTTGGAGCTGAAGGCAGAAGGATTACACATTTCAGGACGTGAAGACGTCATTAATTATAAAGTGTCTTCCTATGCTCCTAATTGCATGTGATTATGTCATTGGAGCGATAAAGGTGCTTCCCATTAGCGTGGCAATTAATTAATCCTGACTTAACTCAGAGTCCTACGAAGACGTAAAGGCGCTTCTCAGCTAATTGCACTTCCGGAAGCCAAGCAGATGGCATCTTGCTTTGCATTTTCCCCAGGTTCTGTGTCCTGCCGTGGGAACCGGGGCCCCTGCAGGAAAACAGTCTGCCTTGCCTGTTGGCAGAGAGCCCAATGCTGGGCCTTTCCATTGTTTTAAATCAAGGTGTCGAAGGGAAGAGGGCTAGCCCTGTGCCTGGGACCAGGGTCACCTCCTCATGGCCCAGGCACTGCCCCTGAGGGTGTACCCATCAGCGTGAAGGGATCTGTGTCCTGTGTAAATGGTGGACGGAGCCTTTGTTCAGACAGCATGTGAACTCAGCTCTCTAGAAAGAGCAGCTTCAGGCTGGAGGGACAGACCAGCAAAGCAGGAGGTCCTGGTCTCACAGGACCCTGGGGGGGACAGACAGCAAAGCAGGAGGTCCTGGTCTCACTGGTCTCCAGAGGTCTCCTGGGCATGATGGCTCCTGCTCGAAATCCCAGGGCTGGGAAAGCAGAGACATGCAGGTCCTTGGGGCTCACTGGCCAGCCAGCCTTGCCTACTAGGTGAGCTCCAGGCCAAAGAGAGACTCAAAGAGAGACACTCTCCAAGGAGGTGACTGACAGGTGTTCCTAAGGTTGACACCTGAAGTCCTCTGACCTCCACGTACATGTGCAGACACACTTGCACACACATAAGAACACACATGTACACACTTACTTACACACAAGCACACCTATATATACACACAGGAACACACAAGTATAATTCATAAACATGCACACATACAAGCACACACGTACATACAAGTACAATATACATACTTATGAGCACACCTACATCTGCACACAATTCACATACACTCACACACACACAAATATATGCACAGAAACACACATGTATACAAGTACAATATACATGTAGACATGTATACACAGGTATAATTCATATATACACAAATAAATTTCTGTTTGTTTGTTTGTTTGTTTGTTTTTGGTAAAAAGCAGTCTCATAGCTGCCAGTCTGTTAGAAGTTTGGGGCTCTGTCCTGGGCACTTCGTATTGTCTCCTTTAAACTAGATGACACTCTCATGAGACAGGTGCTGCACCGGCCTCCTATACAAAGCAGAGCATGCAGCTTTGGTTGGGAGACCACTCAACCCCAGAGTGACAGGGACTGGGGACATTGAGGCAGCCTTGGAGCAGTGAGCTGGGAGCTTGTAGCAATGGCAGGAAAGCTCTATTTTCTGTTGCTAGTACGAAACAAACGAGGCTGGGTAGTGTGTCAAGAAAGGAGTTCTGGAAATTCAGAAGCACAGCGGTGGCTTTGGTAAGGGCTGCCTTGGCTGTGTCATAACTGAAGGATGTTGTCATGCCTGGGAAGGAGACTTTTTTATAAGCACCCACTCTCGTAAGACTCATCCAGGCAAGAGCATCTGTCCACACCCTTAGTGACATGACCCATGATTATATGACAGAGTCCTCAACTCTAAAAGGTGCAGCATTTCCATGCTGAGGACTTGTCTTCGAGGACACACTCCAGCCGAGGCCAACCACAGACTCTCAATACAGTTTAAAAAGAAACGAAGAGGAGGGAGAAAGGGAGAAAGAAGGGAGGATGATGAAAGGGAAGAAAGGAAGGAGATGAAAGGAGGTTGAAGGCAGATCAGAGGAACCAAGAGGGAAAAGCAGGGAGAAACTGCTCCTGAGTCATTATGATAATTTATTTTGCGTTCTCTGACCGGCGCTTCCACTTGGCGCCAGCAGCACTTCCGATGGGCTGCGTCCGTTGAACTGGTTTAAACCTCACAACATTAGACTGGCGATCATGGTTGACATAAATGTCAGACCTCTCACTGGAGGGGCAGCTTGGTTCAGGGTCTTTATGGATATGAAGCGCTTGGGCCACGGAGGAATGGTGTGATGCAGTAGTCCTGCTCTGTGTCTCAGGCAGGGATGGGGCCACGGTCCCAGACTCAGGCTGGTCCCCTCTGCTTCTCAGTCTCCTTGTGACTTCCATCGACCTCCTCTCCCCTCTCCTCCCTCACTCTCAGCCTGTGAGTGGCATAAATCTGTCTCACTCGGTAGCTGTGGTCATTTTTTTTTTCTGTTGTCTTTTCTGGCCTTCTCTAGCTAGCATCCTTTCCCCGGCGGCTGAAAATGCACATCCTTCGGTTGTCCTAATAGGGAAGTTTCTCTGCCACAGCAGACGAGCCTGCGAATAGCATTATTTTTATATGGTATATGTTGTATTTTTAGCTCGTTTCAGCATATTAAAAGTGGGCAGAGGAGAAATGTGGAAATGTGTGTAAAGCTATGCAAGACAGAGAGAAAATATTTTATGCGCTTATGACATCTGGTAGGGTGATGGGCTAAAATCAGTGTCCCTTCAAAACATGCGCCCTCCAGCCCACAGAGGAGAGGTGGGCATGGTGCAGGCTTCAGACTAGATGTCTGGGTTGGGATCCAGCTTCGGGTGAAGCAATCCCTCCGGGCCTTAGCCTCCTTTTGAAATCTATTTATTTACATCGGAGTATGTTTGTATGTGTTAGGTTTTCTGTGCACACGTATGTGGGTGCTTGTGGAAGCTAGAGGTCAACGTCAGGTCCCCACCGTATATTTTGAGACCGGGCCTCTCAGTGAGCGCCAGGGAGCCTCCTGACCCCACGTCCCAGCACGGAGGTTACAAACACACACCAGGGATCCGAGCTGAGGGCCTCTTGCATGGCGAGCACTTTACTGGCCAGGCCATCTCCCCAGCATCCCTCCCATCCCATTTTTTTCTGTGGCACTGAGGATTGGGACCAGGGCCCTCACAGGCTAGGCAAGCACACTCTCCTTTTTATGTACAACAAGAGTGACAGCGGACTCAATTCCACGGGTTATGGTGGATAGGGTCCTGGCACCCGTGTCCCCTGACACAGAGCCCCGTACGTGATAGGCAGGATGAGGCCTTGAACAGCGTCGTCAGGTGGGCAATTGTATTTCCCTGCCACTAGGTTTTAAATCTCTGGATGAATGCAGAGGAGGAAAAAGTCAAGCCTTTGAACTGGTTGCTTGTTTCTACATAGTCAGGCTGTTCTGAAAATTCTCCCACATTTCAATCCCCTTTTTGTCCCCCTGAGTCAAATCCTGCAAACTTCCCTGTACACTCAGAGCATCTATCTCCTAGTGCCCTTGGTATCAAGATTTTGGATTGAGGACCGAGGAGGTAGGAGGCCAGCTGTTTCACTTCCACCGTCACACAGCAGAGTCTTGGCAGCGCCTTCCCTCCCTGGATCACACAGGGATCTGGAGTTGAGGGCGTGTGTTCCCAGCAGCGTTAGCCTCTGCAGCGTATGTGCTCAGAAATGCGCGCCATTTTATAATTCATGTTAGTGACTCTTGAAGCATTGGTTACTTGGATGTCTTCCTCCCAGGACCACGAGTCGCTGTTAGCATTTCTTGAGATTGGGTTTGGCCATGAATGCTGTTACAGGGATGACACTGGGTTCAGTAGTACGTGTGTCACACTGTGTTCCATCAAATGCCAGCACCCAGGCCAGCTCAGAGGTGAGGGAGCCGAGCCCTGCCGTGGGAGATTCGGAGTTGCTGGGACTTCAACAGTTCCCTGAGCTCGGACACTAAGGCTGAGAGGAAAACTGCACCCCAGGTGGCCACAGCACACACACTGTTAGGGAAATCTGGGTGTGGGGGAGGGTCAAGATTTGCAATGATGAGCTCCAGTGAAGAACCCCTGGGCCCACCAGAAGCTTTTGAAGAGGGTGCTGGGCAGATCCCAGTAGTATTCCAGTACAGAGGGACCCCCAGTCCAGGGAGCAGACTGCTTTACTTCCTGGGAGGGCAGTAGGGGAGGGGGAGAACTAAGGGGCACTGGGCCAGAAACTCTTAGGGATTGAGGGTCCACTGTGTCTGAGCCTTGAACCGTGGAAGGCAGAGGTGGCAGAAACCTGAGCCAGACCCTGAGTGTTACTCAGCCTCTTGGGACAGCTTGCTTTCCCTGGTGTTAATTACTCCCTGGATGAGCTTCTCCTTGCAGCTCTGAGAAGCTGAAGATTCTAGATGGTTCCCCCCAGTTAGTTTTAAACCATCAGTCCCAGAGACATAGACCCGATGATGTAATTATAAGGATGTCTGTCAGAGATTTTTGTTAACAAGCTGACTTCTCACTTTTTCAGGAGGCTTTCGTTCACTTAAAAAATGAACTTATTTTATGTGTGTGAGTGTTTGACATGCACGTATGTCTGGAAGAGGGCAGCAGAACCTCGAGACTGGAATTACAGATGGTTCTGAGTTGTTGGTGTAGATGCTGGGGATTGAACCCAGACCATCTGGAAAAGCAGCCTGTGCTCTTCACCACCGAGCCACCTCGCCATTAGTCCTCCTTAATGTTTACAGCTTCATATTGATGACATCCTGCTCTGTTTCTTCCTTTCTCACCTTCTCCGGTCCCTCGGCCATTTCTCCGAAAATGTCCCTCCCTCCCCTTGCACAGTTCAGCAACTATGGGGCTGGAGACAGACACACAGCTCACTCCCAGCTCCCAAACTGCGGAAAGTGACAGTACTGACGTGGTTCCAGGCCTTTCAGAAGAGGGTAGGGAAGCCAAGAAGGGGGTCAGGCTTCTGGGGATCAATTCGTTTGCTTTTCAGGGGCTTGTGGGGCTGAACCTGAGTCCAGTGGGTGCTAGGCTGGGAGACGTTAGGAAGGAATACCAAGTGGGGGACAGCATGTGGGAAGGTGGGATGTGTGAGCATTTGACCTTTCCAAGTGCAGAGTATTTATTTAGGGAATGAGGTTGAGATGAGGCTGGGAAAGGAGCGTGGAACAGCTCTTGTTATACTTGGTGCTTTCTCGTGAGAGCCAGTAAAGTGTGGAAAGCAAGAAGAGGAACCATGATTCGATTTGCATTTTAGAAATAAAAATCCACATCTCCTGTGCTTCTTGGCACCGGTGGTTTCACACTCAGCTACCCCTGATCTGATCTTTTTGCCCAGTTACGGAGAATGCGTTTTCCACACTGAGTGAGAGTGAGTTGGCCTCATCGTGACATCAGAACCAGGGCCCAGGGGGCAGAGAAGGCAAGTGACACTGCCTGGCACTCCTGTAGGTGCAGCTGCTCATGGGACGCTGACCTGGGTCTCCCCAGATGGAGACCCGGAAGCTTACCCAATCCCTCGTCCTTTTCTGTCCAACAGACCTTTTTGTCTCTGTTGTTGTTGGCAGCGAACGTTCATCCCAGGGGGAGACTGGGAGCCTGTCAGCTCTCTTCTCATCCACAGCTGAAAACGGTGACAGGATGAGCAGCCCTGTGGTCTCCACGGCAACGTCCCAGCTGAGCCTCATGGGGCAATTGGAGGGAAATTAGGGGAGAGCAGTCAAGACAGAGTCAGTGGCACCGAATCCCAGGAAGTCGAATGCATCACCTTCTTAGCTTAATTGGGTAATTCGTCTTAAATGGGGTGTGCAATCATGACAAGGAAATGGTAGTATTAATAATACGCATCTGAAGTCAGCTGCCTGCTCTAAAAAGCCTTGGCTCTAGCGGAATCCTTTAAGACCCCAAAGTAAATTTTCAGAGGATAAAATGGTCGCTCTTCAAAGTGGAGAAAGAACAAGAGTCCAGCAAGAGCAAGTGTTCCTATCCTCCAACTTTCTAGAATGCCTATCTGGGCTGTTGTCATAGTGTTCTGTGTACGGTTGAGAACTTTTCTGCCTGGCCCTGGGCCTGCGTATGGAGCGCTGGGTGTCTTTTTGTACCATGTCAGCTGCTCAGCTCGTTGGGGGACAACAGATGGCCCCTGGGCTCTTGTCCAGAAGCCAAGAGGGTAACCAGGACGTCCCTGCATGAGTTTGGCCCTGGCTGCTGCCTGGAGACCAGTTTGGTAGCTGTGTTCCCTTATGGAGGCCTTCCAAGATAGCCACCTTGTCCCAGGAGATGGCAGCGTAAGGTAGCAGTCCATGGGAGTGCAAGGGGTCGGATACCACGTGTTACTAGGGGGTTGCTTCCTATCTTCCACATGCTTCCAAGCCAGTGTCCCTGTGTCGCTCTGCATTCCCCCAAATAGGGCGGTTGCTAAGGAACAGGATGAGGCAGTCTTGAGAGCACAGTGAACATGTTGATGGGGCTGGCTGCTGCGGTGTGGTACTCAGCTGCTGAGGCTGCCATAGACCCTCCAAATTGCTGCATCAGACTCTTGCCCAGCCCACACCGAGTCCCCCTTGGCAGGCATCAGCATTCCTGCTCTGGGATCTTAGCTGCAGGAAAATTTAGGGATTGTGTAGACAAACTGACAAAAAACGCTAACATTCACCTCCCACCTCCCACCACCCACCAGCCGCCAGCCGCTCCTCCGGGCGGCCTCTTCCCACTTTCCTCACAGGCTCAGCTCGTATCCCAGATGGGAACGCCAGGAGGGAAGCTCACGTGTGTGGGGCATGCTGTGTTCGGCTCTGTGCTAGGCATTGCACATTTGTTAACCATTGTCTGACTCTCTGGACACCTTGTGGCCCATGATGGACCCATTTTAGAGACGAAGACACAGAATCTGGTGTGGGGGCGGTTAAATAGCACAGCCAAGATGAAACAGATACATTAGGTTAAGCACTCATGCTAGAAGTTTGGGCCTCAGCTCCATATCAGGATCAGTGAAGCTGTGGATCAGATGGGTACAGATTGCTGGGGACCCAGTCTGGAGTCTTCCATCCTTCATGTGGTTGATCTCTATCTCTGGGGCAGGTCAAGAGAAAGAGAAGTCCCAATACGGACTCCTCAAGATTGCTCTGAGCTCCATGTGCTGAGTGCTCTGAGCTAGCTGTGGACGGGAGAGGTTGGGTTGGTAGCTTCCTAAAGGAAGCCAGGACGAGGGCTGGAGGGATAGTTCAGTGGCTGAGACCCCTTGCTGCTCTTCCAGAGGACCCAGGATTGGTTTTCAGCACCCAGATGATGGCTTACAACCATCTGTAACTCTGGTCCCAGGGAATCTGATGCCCTCTCCTGTCTTTGGGGACACAAGGCATACATGAATACATGCAGGCAAAAAAAAAACAAACAAACCCTCCTACATGTAAAATAAAACAAAATGAGATTACTAAAGCTGGACATGGTAGTGAACAGCTTTACCCAATATACAAGGAGTAGAGGCAGGCAGTTTGGAGCCAGTCTCATGTGCATAGTGAGTTCCAGGCCATCCAAGGCTGCATAGTGAGACAGAGGGAGAGAGAGACAGAGAGACAGAGACAAGACATTCGGGCAATAAAGGTTGGAGCCCCCTCCTGCCTGCTTTTGTATCACCCTAGCCACCCTAGTGGCTGTGGGAAAAGCCCCAACTGTTTTTACCATCTGGCCTCACTCTACTGGTTCTGAGCCTTTCTACCTCTCAGCCTCATTATTAGCCTGCCGTGCCCGGCTGCTTCACGCCACCCTGAAATTCAAGTCTGACGTACCTCCTCAGCCTGTGTTTGCTGTCTGTCTTCCCTGGTCCATGCTCTCGCCACTCCCATCCCTGCATCTACTTTAGCGAACCCGACAGTCTGTTCTTTTCTTAACACCAGTGTCATCTCCTCAGTGTCTCTTATGGTAGCTTCCTGCAACTGTAGTGTGTGAGTGAGGGACAGGCGGGCATCCTCTGTAGCACGGAAGGGAATCTGTCATTGTGAGATATCAGCCCTGGAAAAGACAGAAGAAACCACCTTGCCCTGCCTGCTGCATCTCTCCCAAGTGAGGGTCCAAAAAAGAAAGTACTTTGATTTGTATTTTTTAAACCATCCTCCCCCCTTTTTTTGTTTGGTGATCGTCGTTGTGTGCTTTCTATTACTGTAATAAAGCACCGTGACTAAAAGCAACTTGAGAAGGAAAGGGTTTGTTTCTGTCGTGAAGTCAGGAGAGGAACCTGGAGGCAGGAGCTGATACAGAGGCCAAGTAGGAGCTCTGCCCACTGGCTTGCTTCCCATGGCTTACTCAGCCTGCTTTCTTATGCCACTCAGGACTTCCTGCCCGAGGGTGGCCCCACCCACGGTGGGCTGGGCCCTCCCACATCAGTCATCAATCAAGAAAATGCCCCACAGATTTTTCTGCAGGCAATCTGATGGAAGCGTTTCCCCAATTGTCCTTTTTCCCAGATGACGCTTGCATGATTCAAACAGACAGAAGACAAAGCATGACTGGGCCCGAGGCTGAGCCCAGTGCTCTATCTCCAGTATGAAATGTCAAAAATCTGGCAAAGACAGGGGGGGGAGTATACTTCTCCACCTGTGGCCCTAATGTCCCCATGCGGACTGCCATCATTAGAGTTGGCCACTCAAAATGGAGAGCCATTGTTGTTCATGCCCAGCCCAGCCCAGGAAGGCCTATGCTGGCAGTGCAGTCTTATGGTTCAACTTATTGAGAACAAACACCTTTAGAGGTGTGTTTAAAGGAGCCAGAATGGAGTGAGAGCCAGACCCGGCAAGAAGTGGCTGCAAAGAGAGCTGTGGGGAGAGAGAAATACCCTCAGTGACCAGCTTGGGTCTGGTGTCCAGTCTGGCGCCCTGCCAGACCTGCAAGAAGGAAGGATTCCTCTCTGCAGAAAATAAAGACGTCTTAACCCAAACCACAAGAACACCTCCCCGCTGGGAGCTGGTGGAGCAGGCTAGCTCTGAGCCAAATGTAAGGGAAATGGGTATTATTCCTAGATGTTTGTAATGGCACATGCACGCGCGCGCATGCACGCTCCAAATGTAAGATTTAGACAAAGGGTGCCCCATCTCTGCCTGGCCAGGTGCCTAGACCAGCAACCGGTGTGGAAGATACTCTGGGCTCTCCACAGAGGCGGTGAGCTCTGCTGAGCAGAGGTGATTTTAAGAAATCCCCCACAGCTTCTCTAACAGATCACCCTAGACTTGGTTGCTCAAAGCAAAGGAACCTTGTTGTCCCCCCGGAAGGCAAAGGTCTGAAGTGAGGTGTCAGCTGGGCCCCTGTCTGGTTTCAAGGAAACTCCTCCCCCACCCTTACACACAACTCTTCCAGCCCCGGTGGCTCCCAGGAAGTAGTCTTTGGCACTCCATTGCTGAATCCTCCATTCTCTGTCTCTGTCTTTACACGGGCATCCTTCCTGAGTGTCCCTCACTACCCTCTTTGCATAGGACGCTAGTCATGTAAACTTCCTGCTTACCCCGAATCTCGACACCCTTGGCCAGTTTCATCTGCAGAGATCTTATTTCCAAATAAGGTCACATTCTGAGGTTCTGAGTGGCCGTGAGTTCTTGGGGGAATACCACTCACCACACTGTGGGAGCAGAGAAGGCGTCCTAGTTAGAAGTAGCTCTGGTTGGTAGGGTTAGGGAGCCTTTTGTAAGTGTTCCTTGGGAGGCAAATGTGAGAGGACCTTGCTTAAAACAAATGTATAGGTGATCCCAATCAAGTGCTTAGAGCCCCTGACAGGCCGCAGGCCACAGGCCCCGGCTGAGGTAAGGCAGGGCCTGCACCGTCCACCTACGTAACACTTGGAGGCCTCCCAGCCTCACTCCAGTTTGGTTCCTCAGAGCCTGGGCATTTCCATAGGAAAGTATCTCTTGGGGTTTGTGGGTCATTTTCTGGTTAAAGGGCAGGCAATACTGGGCTTGAGGGGACACCTTGAGGATTCGTGTCAGGAGAATGAGTCAGGCCTCCAGTCTGGACATGACCTCAGAGGATGAACTTATAGGGGGTGTTGGCTGGGAAGCCAGGGACTTGGAGCCACGCCAGCCCTGCTGCTAGACTGTGGGAACCCCGCTCCGAGCCTTGGGTCCCTCACCGGTAAAATGGGCATTTGAGTGTGGTGAGGCTCCCTTGCAGGATTTGGAATGAGGCGCAATCTACAGAATTCTGACTGCAGAGCAGAACACTAAAACTGTGGTATAGTGACCCCTGCTGGCCAGGCAGAGGCCGGCTGTGTCCAGCCATGCTTCAAGGACTCTGTGAGCAGGGTGCTGACACATAGGAGCCCCTAAGAACAAACTGTCTCATAAGCTATTTTTCTCCTGTTTTAGGGAAACGGAGGTCTACGGAAATGAAATGATGTTCCCAGGCTACCACTAAGTAGAGACGCTGGGATTTGAACCCAGGTCTGGCTGTACCAGTGTGATTTCCTGTAATGTCGGCCATCAGTGCTGACCTTAACCTGGGAGCCGCTGGTTGCAGAGCTCTGTGTCACAGGAGTCAGTTTCCTTAGGCGGTGTGCCACTTACAGGCTGGCTGTTGATAGCTAGTCAAGGCTGGGATTACGGGAGCCTAGGGCTTCCTGCCAGCATTTCCCATCAAAGCAGGTGCCTCTCTGCTCCAGGGATGGGCAGAATGGGCGGGGATGGTTGTGCTCATAGGGAATGAGCCTCCTCGCAGGGAGCCAGAAGGAGCTTTTCTTCAGCAAGGACCTTGCTTCCTTGGCAAAGAGCCCTGGAATGCGGTGGTCCCGGGCTCTGGTGCCTTAGCATTAGTAGCAGCCTGTGGACCTAAGGCAGCTGCCTTCTGGAAGGGGGTGTGGCTGCTGGGCCAGACTCCTTCAGGCCCAGCTGTGACTATAGCCCAGTTTAGAACTCAGATGCAGTTACAAGCCACGTGACTTGGGCTGCTCCAGTTTGACAGATAGGACATACTAAATCCACATCATGTAGAAAATGCAGATTTAAAAGAAAACACTAAGCCGGGCGTGGTGGGGCCTTTAATCCTAGTGCTTGGAAGGCAGAGGAGGGCTTGGTCCACAAAGCAAGTCCAAGACAGCCAGGGCTACATAGAGAGACCCTGTCTTAAAAAACTAAAACAAGCAAACATAGTAGAATGCTATAATTGCTGTTACATTGTATTAGCCATATTTTAAGATTAATTTCTTTCTCCTTTAAGGATACATTCATATGTATACACATCCCATGGGTTCTGTAATTTTCCACCTAGGGTATACGTAAAGACACAAGGAAGTGAGAACTGTTCTCTGAGATAGGAACAGGATACTCCATTCTATGGCTGCCCTAATAATTTCATTCACCTCTATGGTGGAAAATTGGAACAAACCTCCCTGTGTAGACAAGAGCAGTGACTCTTGACTTCTTCATCTTTAAAGCAGCCAGGCGGGTCTTGTAAGGTGGCTGTGTTCATGGTACGTGGTAGCTCGCATGTGGGCTTGCTGCGTTCATTTAGCCTTCCCTCCCTCAGCTCATTTCATACAAAGCACTGACTGGGAGAATGTGCCCCGCAGGAATCCGTCGGGATGTGTCTGCTAGCACTCAAGCTCCTGGTTCCCTGTGCCAGAGACTTAAGTAACAAGCTCTCGGGGCCAGCAGCCTTTAGTGGCCTCCCGTTGGAGCCACAGCCACCATCAAGAAAGCCAGGCTGTGCCTTGTCTGGCAGCTCATTCCCCACCTCAAGAGGCGTCAGGCAGCAGTTGGCATCTTCTGGGTGTCTGGTTCTTGTCTGCACCTCCTCCTAGGACTGGAGTGTTTCTGCCATCCATGCTGCAGTTGATTCCTGATGGTCACTGTTCTTGCCCCCCGCCCTGCCCCTCTCCCTCCAAGAATCAATTGGGTCGTGTGAGGTTTTCTTCATGGTGAATGCCAAATGCTAGCCATGTTCAGTATGATATACTGTAGACCTCCCTTCTCTTTCTGGTCTGAATCCAAGTAAATAAAACATCATGTTCCCCTGCTTAGTTGAGATATATGTAATGTGCCTCCTGAGCCACGGACCACGAAACCCAGAACTGTGAACAAGGCGGGTAGAATATGCACAGCCACTTAGGAGGTTCATATTGGTTATTACACTGTCATTTGGGCTGGGAGCAGATCTTGTTAATGGGTTGATATTGGCTAAATGGGAGTAGAAAATCAGGAAGGCAATGCTAAAGTTGATAGATACGGGCTTTTCATACGTGGGTTTACTGGGTATTTGGCTACAAGTGCTAGGTGGGTGGGTCAGTCCCGTTCCATCGAGGATGTCGAATCATGTAGCTAGCCTGAGACTGGGTGGCATTTGAACTTAATCCAAGCAGTAGTATCAAGCAGATACTGATGGGAAAGGTTCTTCCACGTTGTCCCCTTTGCCAGCTGTGCTCTCAGCATGAGCCTGAGAAAAACCCCAGTTGGTGTAGGAAACTTCTGTGTAACTTTCCCTCCTGGCCATGTGAACTGCTGACATTTCTCAGGACAGCGCGGGGCAGGGAAGTGGCAGGGTCAGAGGGCAAGAGGCTGCAATTCCAGGAAACCCCGAGAGGATGGGGCGTTAAGGGAGCTGGGCCAGGAAGAACAGTGAGAAGCCCATCGAGAAGGTGGGGTTGGATAACAAAAAGTCTGAGCGTATGAAAGTCAGACATGTTACTTGAGACCAGAACGGAGGTGCCAGACCCTGTTCCACACATACGTGCTGAGTCAACAGTCTGATGAAACCGAAGGTTTTTTTTTTAATTTATTTATTATTTATACAGCATTCTGCCTGTACACCAGATCTTACTATAGATGGTTATGAGCCACCATGTGGTTGCTGGGACTTGAACTCAGGACCTTTGGAAAAACAGCGAGTATTCTTAACCTCTGAGCCATCTCTCCAGCCCTGAAACCGAAGTTTTAGAAGCTCTCCAAGGAGGTGTGACATTGTAGGGTTGTGCATGTGGTGATGGTATCTGTGCAGAAGGTTTTAGCTTTAAAATGCTGTGGGGTACTGGGTGTGGTGGTACATGCCTTTAATTCCAGCACTCAAGAGCTGAGACAGGCTAATCTCTCTTGAGTTCCAGGGCAGTGTGGTCTAAATAGTGAGTTCTAGATATATGCAGTCATATATCTTTTTTAAAAAGCCATGCTGGAAGAGGAAGAGGGGGCAGAGAGACTGCAAGAGCCAGAGTTTGGAAAACATTGCAGTAAAAATGTCTTCTGGGCGTGGCTAATGCACTCAGGAACTCACATCCACTGTGGCTACCTGTACAAGATTGGGCCTGTCAATATTTCATCATAAAAGGGAAAAAAGGATCGTGAAGCTTCACCCCTGCCTGAGGGACTGTTGATAGTTACCACTGGCTTGGGGAAAAGCTGTCCATAGCCTCTGATATGCTGCCCATTCTCCAGTGATTAACCTCCCACCCACTGCTTCACGCAGGCAACTCTTAAAGTCTGTAGACTTCGTAGGTCATACCCACATACAAAGGGCAAGAGAGTGGGGGAAGGGTTTCAATAGGAGGAGGGGGGATGAAAGGGCAATAGGGAAGGAGATGGACTAAAATTCATAATAGATATGTAGGAAACCATCAAATAATAAAAATTCACAGTTATGAAAGTGTCGTGAGGTAAAGCACACATAGACATATATATATGAGACATGTGTATGAAATTTTTGGTGGCCTCTGGCTTCTTGAGAGGGTCATTGCTCTCTGCAGTCAAATTCATGTACTACACAAATGCACAGTGAGCTTATTTGGGTATTATCCTAATATAACTAGGAATGCAGATTCAATCCCAAAAGCAAGTTACCTACTACTATTTGTATGTGCACACACACACATATGAGAGCTATGTAGGCTCATATATGCATATATATTCAAGTCATAAAAGTTTAGGAAAATTCACACCTGTCCATTATCCTTAGCCATGACTTTGAGGATTCAGCAGATACAGAATGGAGATGATTTAAGAAGATGTGCCTGTATTGAACATGTGTACTTTTCTTCTTGTCAATATTCAGTATACACATACATAACACTGACATTGAGTTTATGGAAGAGACTTGAACATACGCAGGGTCCAGATGCCACCCCGCCCCAGACAGTGAGTTATGAGATGATGGTATTTGGGATCATCTGCATGGCCCTGTCCTCTTCATAGAGAGAAGGCAGTGCTCACACCCGCGCACTGAAGCACACTCACGGGCACACCTGTTCTTGCAGGTGTCCAGTCAGGGCTGCTGCAGACGAAAGTCAGTTTATTGGTGAGGTTTTCCTTCCCATCGGGGTGAACTAGCTGAGCAGGGAGGGGAGTGGGTTGGGAGAGCTGTCTTCACCCTGGCATCCTGTGCTGTTGTCCGTCAGACTGCTCATACTTTCAGGTTCCTGAACCATTGAGACGACATGACAGTGAGGTCCTTTTCCAACCCCAGCTTCCGTCTGCGGGGAATCACTGCTGTATCTGCTGTAGGGGACTCTTGCTCCCCTTTCTCTGAAGTTGTCCTTGTCCTTGCTGCCTGGAGCTCACCAGAATGGGTGCAGAGTTGGATCTGGCTCTGGATCACATTCCACATTTCGTGGGAGATTACACAGCGGCTAGTTCCCCACATAGAAAAGAGGCAGATGTGTGCAACTGTCTCTTTCAAACCACAGAAAGCCACTTGACTCAACTGGACACACATCGGTGTTTGTCAGGTTGCCAGGCAACAGGGAGTAATAAATACTTGTGAGTCTGGTACTGAAGGGGTGAAAAGCAGACATTTTCCAAATTTCTTCCATCGCTTACCATAATAAGAGCCCTACCCAAGTGCTGGTTTGCCTTGGTGCCGATTTAAACTACCTTCTACCTTGGCCAAGAGCTCAGGAGCCAAGAATGATTTCGACGGTGTATAATTTATAGTCCATGGACCTCAGTTTCCTCATCTATCATATGGAGTAATAATTTTACAGATTATTAAATTAATTACTACTGTCAAGCTCTTAGAGCAGTTCCCAGTGAGTCCATGCTCAACAAACCCTAGTTATTATGGCTGCCCACACAGTTTTCCTAGACAACTTAGTAGGAAATGCCCTTCTGGAATGGCAGAGAGGTCTGCAAATATTCATGGTCCCTCTGATTCCCAGGATCTGCTCTGGAAGTAAAGAAAGAGCTGCTGTTTTAGCTGTTCCCCAGCTTGCCTTCCTCGTCGTGCTCTAGCTGTGGAGATGTGTTTGACTTTCTGTGCTAGTTTCTGTCATGGCAACAGAAACTTGGGCTGCGTTGAGCCCCCTTACATGCCAGCATGCATGTCTCTGATGTTTGTACTCGGTCCTTCCTCCCTTCTCCTTGTTCTGTTTCAGGCTAGCCTTCAGCCCTTACAGAAGTTTCCCTGTGGCTAAAGAGCCAGATGGGGTCCACTTTGCAGGCTTGTCTTTAGAGGGGTGAGCCCATCCTGGCTCTTTCCAGCAGCCAGACTGCCTCCTGGTGGTTTCTTACCCACTCAGGCCCACCCCTGGGGCTGGCAGACTCTCCTCAGCAGCCCTTCTAATGCCCTGCCGTGGGGTTCCAGAGCAGTGATTGTCATAGGCGCTTTCTGGTTTGAGATGTGTGTACGTGTGTGTGTGTGTGTGTGTGTGTGTGTGTGTAAATGCACTTAGTTGTATATGTACACGAGGCCAGAGGTTGACTTAAGGTGTCTTCCTCAATAGTTCTCCACCTAAGGTACTGAGACAGGGGGTCTGTCAGAACCTGCAACTTGCCAGTTTGGCTGCACTGGCCAGTGAGCACCGGAGAGCTTTCAGTCTCTGCCTCATTTCGTCAGCACTGAGCACATGGGAGCTGGGGATATGAACCCAGGCCCTCGGGCTTGCACCACGAGCCCCTCACCCATCGAGCCACCTCCCCAACCACTCCCAGCCCTTGTGTCCACCTTTGAATCTGCAGAGCAGATTAGCACTTAAGGATGTCACCATGGAGCAACAGAACATGCCCACTGTCTACTGCTGAGCGTGCACAGCAGGTTCTTCCCTTAGAAAACAGTTTGATTGAGACATACTCTCCACACTGTTCCCCTGACTCGTGAAAGCTGTTGTAACTCAGTGGCTGAGGCTTGTATCCAAGAGTGACCATTGCTGTGGTCAGTTCAAAACCCACACTTAAAGAAGCCACCCACCCCTTCCCTGGTGAGACCCTTCCCTTCTCAGACCCGGGCAACCATAATCTACATTATGATCAAATGGTCTGTTTTTCCTTTTCCTTCCTTCCTTGGTTTCTTCCTTCCTTCCATCGTTCCTTCCTTCCGTCCTTCTTTCCTTCCTCTTTTGTGCCCTTTTCTTGTTTCCTTTTTAGCTTTTTAAAAGTTTCAGCTGTGCAGCCCAGGCTGGTCTCAAACCTCCCGTCCTTGTACCTCAGTCTCCCAAGCCCTAGGATCACAGGTCCTCAGCTTCCCAAGCACTAGGATCACAGGTCTGTGCCATGCATCAGCCTGTGTGGATATTTTCCATACCACATCTTTCCTATAATTAGACAATATGACACACAGTCTTTATGATCAGTTAGCACAGTGACCTCTATCCCGGTGGCAGCATGGTCTTGGTCCTTCCTGTTTTTGTTTAGTTTTCTTTTTTTTATGTTGGGTAATACTCCATTCTCAGTCTGTATCATGTTTTCCTGTCCTTTGTCAGCCAAAAGGCATGTGAGTCAAGGACCAGCAAGCTCTCCATCTGTGACTGGCTTTTAATCCCCGACCAGTTTTTTGAAGAGAGACTTAAAAATGGTTTATTTATGTCTGTGTGAGTATATGCTACGTATGTGGGTGTCCAAGGAAGTCAGAGGAGGGTGGCAGATCTCCTTGGGTTGGAGTTACAGGCAGTTGTAAGCCATCCAGTGTGGATGCTGGCAACCTAACTCAGGTCTTCCCAAAGGGCAACCTATGCCCTTAACCATTGAGCAACCTCTAAAAATGCCATTTTTATAACACCCCTTAATTAGTTGCTGGCTTACTCATAACTATAGTAATCATTTCTCAGATATAATAATTAAAAATGAAACATTATTTTTTAAAAATTAGTTTGTGAGACTGGACACAAAGTAACAGTTTCCTTCTGTGTAATTATTTAGGCTCAATAAATTCATTCAATTTAGGTGAGCATTCAGAGTAATTGAAAAGAAAAAAAAAATAAAGTTTTCTGCCAAACGGCAAAGTATTATGAGCCATAAATAAGATAAAATGTAATGTACATGATAGAAACACTGGCCGTTTTGGCAGAGAAAGCTCCATACTGCGTACTCCTTTATGACAAGAACAGCTCTGGGTCATGCAGGCCGAGGACGCCCTTACTTCCCCTTACTTCATCTTTTTCTGTGGGGAGCTGGTTTTCCTAGCATGGTCTCTACCCAGACCCTGTGCTCTTCTCAGTAGAGAAGCCACTCCCCAGCAGCAGGGGGAACATCTTTGTTCCTCCCCTCTTCTCTGAAGATTTGCCAGCATGGGGTGTGGGAGTGAGGTCAGCTAGGGACATGGGATTTGGTGGGGTGAGTTGCAGGTCAGAACCCCCAGCACACCAGCCAAGAGACTGTTCAACTGACCTCTCCCTAGCCATAGCTGCACCCGTATGCTGTGCTGGGCAAGGTCTCTCTCTCTCTCTGGGGCTCATGTGGGGAGATTTCCTGGGCTGCATAGGGACCCTTGTGTGTCTCCTATAAAACCCTGCTCCAAGGAATTTCTTCTTGAAAATCCGAGTAATGTGGCAAATGGGTTCTCTCCTGTTGTTAAAAGGCAAAACCCTAACGTGCTCGTAACTTAGGACAAGCCATGAGCACTCACCGAGGGTCAGAACTTAGAGATGTCACCATTATGGGGTGTTGTGCTTTGTTCCCAGGCGTGTGGAAACATGGAAAGGCTCTGGCTTTAACAGCAATGGGTCTTGGCAGTGCAGGGCCGTGGCTGCATCTCCATGCCTGCTCGTGTTGGCAGTGGAAGGATGCTACCTTTCTCCCTTCGTGAGGGCTGTTGTAGGATGGCGGGACTTGTAGGGCTCTCAGTAAAGTGCTTCTTCCTCAGATGATTTCTTTCACAAGATTTGGGAGGAAGAGTTCGTAAGGAAACCTTCAGGGCTCTTTCCCCCATAGAATAGTGATGGCTTTTTGAGCCAGCGGGGGGCCATCTTTCCCTCCCTGGAGTACCTAGGACTTTGAGTCAACCACAGGGCGAGACCCGCGGTGAGAATTTGCAAGGCAGTCATGGATCTGGGGAGGCTCTGCAGGGACTCCTCTCCCAGGACTCCTCTCCCGCCTCCGGACAGCATGGTCTTCCATACAAAATCTACTTTCTCGTGGACTGAGAAAAACGTAGGCCTTCATTGCGATTTTCATTTTTCATTTATATCCAAACGTTGGCGGATGAAGCCTCAACTGAAGAGCCACAAGTAGACACTTGACAACTAAGAATAGGAACCAAATGCCATAAATATCCTAGCAGGCAGCTTGTTTCCCTGCAGTGGCGTCCTTGCCAGAAATGGCTGCCTGACTGAAGAAAATGTTGCATTGCTGGGTAGTGATAACTTACATTTCTGCACTACTTTCCAGCAGGCTGCTTGCCTGTCATTTCATTGCATTCTGTGTTAGGGTGAAGGTACAGCTTTCATAATCTTGGATGTGTGAGTCACTGCCACGCTGAAAGTTTATTTCTTAATTCTTAGAACTTTTAATTTTTTGCCTGTGTGTGTGTGTGTGGTGCGCATGCGTGTGTGGGTGTTCGTGGTATGTAGGTGCATGTGGACGCATGTGTGTGTAGGCACAAAGTTGACACCAGGCATCTTCCTCAATTACTCTCCACTTCACTTCCCGAGACAGGGACCCTTGCCGAACCCAGAGCTCATGGATTCAGGCTGGTCTGGCTAGCCAGCTGGCCCTGGAGATTCCCTTTACTCCTTTACTGCCACACCAGCTGTTACCTAGGTACTGATGATCTGAAGTTCAGGCTGCACGCTTGCAGGTTATGCACTGAGCCACCTCCCCAGCTCTCCTTTCTAATCGTAAAGGGAGAATGACAAAACCTGCTTGTAGGCTCTCCATGTGAGTTAAGTGAGCTCAGGTATGAATCAGCCCAGCTACACAGTGAGTGCTGACTCAGTGCTAGCTCTTACTATTCCATAACTGTCACACGTCACAGGAAATGAGATGGTGGCCAAAGGCTGGAGACCACACCACTCCTGGTCAGCAAGACCGGAGTACAACCGCGAGCCTCCAGTGTCTGCTTCACTCCCCTAAGGCGCCCTGCGGACATCAGGAATCTGTTGGTGCTTCTGCTGCCAGCAGTCACCCGTCCAGTGCCCCCTCCCTCCAGCTCACCCATTTTAAGTGCTCGCTTTTGTATCCACAGAACATCATCAAGAAAGTGATTGGGCAGAAGTTTGTGTACAAGTTCGTCTCTTTCCCGGATATCCTCAAAATGGATCCTCACGCGGTGGAGATCAGCCGGGAGAGCCTCCTGCTGCAGGACAGCGACTGTAAGGTGTCCCCGGAAGGCCGGGAGGTCCACAAGCATGGCTTGTCTGCCCTCAAAAGCACAAGCCGCAACGAGTACATCCACTCAGGCCTGTACTCATCCTTCACCATCAACTCCCTGCACAACCCTCCCGAGGCCTTCAAGGCCATCAAGACAGAGAAGCTGGAGGAGCCCTGTGATGACAGCCCCCCTGTGGAAGAAGTCAGGACTGTGATCAGGTTTGTGACCAATAAAAGTGACAAGCACACCACCAGGCCTGTGGTGTCCCTGCCTTCCACCTCCGAGGCTGCGGCGGCTTCCGCTTTCCTGGCCTCGTCTGTCTCAGCCAAGATCTCCTCTTTAATGTTGCCAAATGCTGCCAGCGTTTCGTCTGCATCACCCTCCTCATCTCGGTCCCCATCCCTGTCCCCCAACTCTCCCCTCCCTTCTGAACACAGAAGCCTCTTTCTGGAGGCAGCCTGCCATGACTCGGATTCTCTGGAGCCCCTAAATCTGTCATCGGGCTCCAAAACCAAGTCTCCGTCTCTTCCCCCAAAAGGCAAAAAACCCAAAGGCTTGGAAATCTCTGCACCCCAACTGTTGCTCTCCGGCACCGACATCGGCTCCATCGCGCTCAGCAGCCCGGCCCTC
Source organism: Pachyuromys duprasi (assembly GCA_028658305.1). NCBI lineage: Eukaryota > Metazoa > Chordata > Mammalia > Rodentia > Muridae > Pachyuromys > Pachyuromys duprasi. The sequence goes on from CM053766.1 coordinate 76,945,393, forward strand.
CCCTCGGGGTCCCTAACTCCAGCCTTCTTCACTGCACAGGTAAACACTATTCCCACGATCCTCGGGGGAAACAGGAAGACACCCTACTCTCCTAGAGAGATACTGCTGTGCAGTGTCACGGAGGGGCACACAAGGAAAGGCTTGGTATCCTGGCTCTTTGTGGCCTCCGACAGATCATACACACACAGGCTATGAGGGTTAGGGAGACCTCTAGGGACATTTGTACTTTGGGGGGCATTTAGGCCTTAGGAAGTTTTTAAGGCATATTTTTCTGGAGGCACGTGTAAGCCGTTTGCTTCCTGATAGAAACATCCGTGTTCACAGGTAACAGTGTGGAGCCATGTGTGTCACGGTGACCTTTAGCAAGAAACACCAGGGTGACATGCAGAAGGAAAGGCCCCACCAAAAGCGGGATTGCTGTGGGGAAGCTCAGGTCCCACCATGGGAAGAAGAGAGCAAGCTCATGGAGTGGAAAAGTCGTAGCTGCTGCCAGCCCCCTCCCCCCCAGACGTGGCCTTTTCCCCTTTAGAAGTGCCATAGTATTGTCTGCTTCAGCTGCAGGGCAGACAGAATAGATGGTCCCAGCCCAAAGCAGATAGGCGCTAATGGCGGAGATTAGCAGACTTGGCCTAGATTTCCTTCTGCCTCCCCAGCTTCCTAGGTGTGGGACAGTGGGCAGCTGCGCTCTGAGAGTTAGGCTGTGTAGTAACGGTACATCAGAATGGTTGGCCTTGCTACCCTACCTAGCCAGCTCCAGCTAACTGGCAGGCATTAACATCCTGGAGCTTTGTGGCTCCGTGTGGGGGCATGGTGTAGGTGGGCTGGAATCCTGGGCTCTGCTTCTGTCATTGTTATAGCCGTCCTTGTTGGGCCCCAACAGGAGACACCAGATCCTTTGCATGCGCCAGACACTGGCCGGCCATACATCACACGCCTTGCCATCTGTGTCATAAGAGCGCCTCCCCCTCCCCCCTCACTTGTGTGGATGCTCTTGTCACCGTGACCGGCTGGCTGAGATGACCGGGGACAGGAATGAAGTACCTTGACCCGGTTTCACAGCTGCAAGTAGGAGGGATGGGTTTGGACTCATTTTGTCTGCTTTCAGCATCCACTCTGAAGCCAAACGCTCTATGCCATCCCTTGGGGACTAGCCCAGCAGCTGCTCTTATCTCGACAGCAGCAGTCTGTGGGGTCTGCAGACCAGCCTCGAGCAACTCTTTGCTACTTTGCTTTGCAAGGCTTCCCAGGGGCTGAAGTGACAGCTAAACTCTTGTGAAGTGGCAGGAAGAGCAGCTCTCCTTCCTGAGGAGGGGCCCAGGACTCTGTGATAGGTTGGAATGGGCACGTGCACTCCTAAATTAGCATTCCCTAACAAAGCACAGTTGCCTAGCAACAGGCAAGAAACTGCTTCTGTGCTGCTGCTGAGGCAAGTTAGAGCTGCCAGGTGGACAGTCTGGCTTAGTGTTTATGTTTATGAAGGTTGAGAGTGGTCTAAAGTCAAGTCAAGGTTACCTCCGGTTTTGGTGTCTGTGTTCTCTGTGAGCCTGTATCTTCTCTGAGCAGAGAGGTGTGCAGGGCTGGTACCAGCCCTGTCCATCTCCGGAAAAGTTCTCCAGGTTTCTACTTTGGCTTTGGTCCTGGAAACTATGAACTTCAGTGGGGTAGAGGCTCTCATTGGGGCTGAGGGTGGCAGAGCAGGGGTTAGGAGTAGAGGGCCCTTGGCATTCTAACATGTGGACAAAGCATTAATCCCTGGAGATGGAACCTGCTAGAAACGGCCTGGAGAGAATGCTTGGGAAAGCCTGGCTTCTGTAACAGAGGGCCTGTGTCCTCAGGCACGAGAGTTTCAAGCCGAGAGGATGCTACTCTCATTGAGTGGGACCAGGAAATCCAAAAATGGGGCCCAAGCTTTTTGGGAGAAAGAAACAGGGAAAGGTTTGAAGGAGTCACACGGGTAGTGAAGTAGGCTGCGTGGGGACACAATGTAGCCTCAGGGCCTAAATGCCACGAGACACTCCATGTTCCTGGTGTGTGCACTCTGCTCACTGGGCAGCTGACAGAGACAGAAAGGCAGAGGTCCCGTAAAACTCAGGCACACCTGCCTCCTCTCAGACAGGACCCTTGGGGAGGAGGGGTTCCTGACAAACCTCAGGTCCTTCAAGATTAGGCTCTGCATGAAGCCTGTGTAAAATTTTGATCTACAGGAAAGCTCCCCGAAGCAGGTTGATCCAGGGGTGCCCAGAAGCTTGCCCACCTACGGTTAGTTCTCCCGCCCACCCAAAGCAATCCCTCTTGGGGGGCAGGGCCCAGAAACAAAATGAGCATCTCAGTGAACGCTTCACAAGGGAGGACTCACTACCTGGCTCACAGGCTTCCCTGCCTACCTGAGCACTTCCCCTTAACCATGGAAAGACTCGCTTCTCCTGTGGGGTATGCTTGGGGAAGTGGGCAGGCAGAATTTGGTCTTCTGTGACAACACCCACCAAGCCTCCCCACCCCCAAAACCTGAGGGTAAGCTTTCTTTACAAGAGAGGAAGTGTGTGCTCTCACTAACCCACGGTGAGCCTTGATGTGACATGTTGCTTGATCACTGTCCTTTTCCACATATGCCGTCAGGTCCAAATTCAGTTTTGAAAAATGTCATCTTCAACTTGGTGTGCAGAATTGAAAACCAGCATGATTCTGCCATTCCCTCAGTGCCAGAGCTGCCGCATGTCAGGAACTTGGGAAAAGATGCTGATAGGAGCCATAAAGAGCTAGGGACATCACCCTTGGTTTTCAGTTTATAGTAAACAAGCTCTAAAGGGCTGGGGACTTCACCCTTGGTTTTCAGTTTATAGTAAACAACAGTTGCCAGGGCACAGGCAGTCTCCAACAAGAGACTGAAAAACTTGAAGTCAGCTGGGTAGAGAGAAGTGATGACATCAGAGCTCAGCCACAGTGGTCCCATCAGAATCTTGCCGAAAAGCAGGTTGCTTGCTGTCTCTCTGTTGGCACAAGCTACTGAATTTAACACAGAGGGGAAGGCGCTGTGTGAAGTCCTCCTGGCCTCCAGCCAGGCACCTTGGCAGTGCCAGGTGCCAGCTGGAACTTCTGATTCTGTCTTTTGCATGTCGGTTTCATCTGTTCCCCTCTTCCTGACATTTTCCATTTGTGTTCCGTTGCTCCTGTCTCCTGTCTTTCCAAGGTGAAGTTCGTTCAGAATCCAAGGCCGATGGATGCATTGTATTTCTCATTTATGCCAAGACTCGTGTTCCTCTCACCTGTGCTGTGCAAGACGCTGAAATCTGATATGTTTTAGCACTGGGCTTGCAGTCACCGTCAGAGTCTGAGTATGCATGCCTCAGGGTGTTTGCTCAGCAGTAGCCTGGGATTAGTGGCTGCTTGGAGACAGCCTGCTAGCTTGAAATGCTGAAGCCTACTTCCTTTATCATGGGGTGGCGAGACTGCCAAAGTCAAAAGTGGGAGTCTGGGGTAAGGTAGGACCACCAGAGAGCTGGCACCCTGTCCCCACATCCCACTTCTGGGGTGGTTTCCATCTTCCTGTCTATTTTACCATTATCAACTGAAGAAAAACATTTTTTTCCCCTTCCTTCTCTCAAAGGTTGTTCAACTTCCTTATTCTGGTAACAGAATTCTAGCCAAGCCTCCAGGAATAGTTCATAATGACCTTTCCTACAGGCAGAGAACTTCCTTGTAGAAGGTCTTTACACTAGAAGATGTGATGGTTCTTGGCTCCCAAGTTGTGGGTTGCTCCAGGTAAACAATCCAATGGAGTCCCTTCCCTCCTCATGCCCTGGGGTCCCTTTGTTGTCCCCCTTCTGTTGACCATTTGGTTCTCTCATCTCATTTCATTCTTCCCCACTGCCTTCAGTACTTCCATTACACGCATGAGATTTTCCATGTCCTGTGCATGATTCCTCCAGATTGGGGCTATGAATATTCTTGTGGGATTTTATTTCTCTTTTGAAGCCTTAAAAACTGTTTGTTTGTTTAATTGAATTAAGACAATTTTGTGGCTTTTTAGAGATTCAGTCACTTTTGAGCCTTGAAAAAGAATTCTATTACAGTTATTTATTGTGTGTGTGACGGTGGGGCATGTGTGCCATGGCACATATGTGGAGGTCAGGGGACAGCTGTGGGAGTTAGTTCTCTCCTGCTATGTGTGTTCCAGAGATCTAACTATGACATGGTGGCCAGTGCCTTTACCACTGGCCCAACTTTTGAAAATAATGTTTAACTCTGGGGTGCCAGGATCATGGAGACTGTTGGCCTCTATGTCACTTTTAGGGTATATGTGTTGGGGATTTTCCTTTACTTTTCCTAAAATCTGAACAAGTTCCTGTGCCGCAAGCACCCACTCAAGATGGCAGCATATACTAGCCACTGAATAGATCACGCATATTCTCTTCTCTCGTTCATGCAGTAAATGCCTCTTTTTATCAGTTCTCTTAGTTCTCTTAATCACTCAACACCCTGGCACTTGCTTCCTGCCCGGGGACACCTAAGTTAGCATGTAGACATCGATCTTGTCCTCATGAGCTTAAAGGTGCTGCCCAGGAGGTAAAGAATACGGGCCAATATAGGGTACAGGGTCAGGAAAACTGCCTGAGAAGTTGAGACCTGGTTATAGGAAATTAACCGCTTCTGGAGGCGTAAGCCAAGTGGAACACACATTCCTCATTAGAGTTAATAAATAACCACCGAACATAAGTTTTTGCAAGACATAAAAAGGACATGAAAAGTGACCAGTTTTACAACCTTAGGACCTAGCCATGATGAAGTGTGCACAATTGGCTCGCGTGCACACACACACACACACACACACACACACACACACACACACACACACACGGCAGTTATGTCCTGCACAGGAGACCTGAGGAGCACAAGGAGCAAGAACATTTGGCTTAGTTCTCCAAATCGGAAGGGAGCACTCCCTCCTGCCTCCCCACCCCCACCCCAGTGTAAGCTACTGTGGAGATAGGGTTACCAAGCCTGGGTGGGACAGTTCCCGAGAGCCAGGAGGCACAAAAGGAATGTTAAGGAAGAAGAAGGGATTAGCTTGTCCAGAGGGGTGAGAGTTGCCATGGAAGGGTCAGGGGTTGAGGAACCGGCAGGAGTCTTTCTGGCAGACAGGGTGAGAGCATGGCGGGTGGAGAAGAGCATGAGGCCAGGATGCGGAGCGGCACCGGCTAGTAGAGGAGGTGCTGCAGTTGAGTGAGACAGCAGGGTGCCCTCCAAGGTGACAGCAGCAGTGGGCTGAGGCAGGGGGAGACCCTGGAACGGTGCAGTGGCCGGACAGCTGTGGCGGAAGTCACCCTGATAGTGAAGATGCAGAAGGAGTGGCCGTATCTAGTTAGGATACTGTGTGATAGTCCGGTTAAAGGACAGTGAAGATCTCAGGCTGGAACACACAGAGCCAGAGGAGCTGGGTCCGAGAGAAGCTTAGAGAATAGCAGCCATAGGACTTGGCGACTAGCCTGAGGGGTGAGAGCGACAGAGGTTGAACACAATGACCGTGGGAAGCTACTGGCGAAAAGCGTTACAGGTTTGGACGAGGATAAATCAGAGAGGCCTTTGATACATTCAGGTGAAGATGGACCAGCTCAGGAGAGAATAAAGGGACAAAGTTAGGGCGTCACCAACGTGTGAGGGAAGGTTAAAACCATAGGAACCATGGCTGGGGAGTGAGTAAAGTTGAGAGTGCAGACTGGTGAGTTGTAAATCTATGAATTGCTGCATGATAAGCCCAGGACATATAAAAGTAGGAGGGCTCACAGAGGCAAGTTAGGTGTGTAGTAAGTTTAGGAGACTTAGCATTGTGGCTAAGGAGTCCTATTTTTTCTTTCTGAAAGTGAACGGATTTTGAATGAGGTGTTTTAGAGTGGCTGTGCTGGCATTGTGTACAGAATAGACTGGGGCGTGGTCTGGCCTAGGTGGCTGGTGTAGAATGTCACTGGTAAGCGGATTAGGTCTTGAATGCAGCCCTGAAGGAAGTAAAGAGATATACCGAAAATGAGTTCAGGGAAGGTACCATTTGTATGTTGGTGACCAGGTAGGTCATTGAGTGGTGGGTAGGGCCTTGTGTGCAGAAAATCATGTCTTATGTTCGTGTTTCTGCAAGTATTTTCGGTCTCAGTGTATGTGTTGAGATATACAACTGATGGTACTGCCGACAGAAATGCAAGTCTTAACAAGTGGTGGATATGAGAAAAAATGAAATAAAAGAGGACCTGATGACTCTAAATTATGGAGAATTTTACCGTAGATATAAGGGAGAAAGCATGCAGAGGAAGAGTCCAGGCTGAACATGGCCATGAGCGAGGAGAAGGGGAGGGAGAGCGAGAGGAGCGTCTGACCAGAGAGGTTATAGGGCCCAAGAGATCAGCCCAGAGCCCAAATGGCTGAGTTCCATAGGGATCAGGCTTGGGGTCTGGGGATAGTGAAGCCCCACCCCTGGGAGGGAGGTGTTTAAGGTAGGGGGTGGGGTGAGAAGTACTGGGAAGAGCCACAGGTGTTGAGTGGGACTTGTCCTGGGTTTGAGACCTAACGGAAGTCAGACATTGAGAAAGGAGGACACAGAGCTGCGAAGTTCTTCAGCTCATCAAGCACTTGGGGCCTAAGTCCAATGAGCCAGTTCTCCAGTGGCTGGGGAAAGAGTATCAGAACAATATGCAAATTACGAGGCTGAGCATGTTAAAAGTTAACAGGGAGGAGTGGTCCCATGGTATTTTAAAGATTCGGCAAAATAAAAGAAATTCCATCCGTCTGAAGGGAGGCCAGGAGTCTGCTTTGAGGAGGTGGCATTTCTGGGCAAAGGGAGCCAGAAGTAGAAAAAGTTGAAGGACATGATGCAGACAAAGGGCCATCGACCAAAACACACAGGTGCAACACATCTGGATGGGTTCAGCTTCTGTTGTTAAAGGCCACAAGTATAAAGTCTCTAAGAGACCCAGTTTCAAGAGGAGTTGAATGGGGAGGAAGAGAAAGGAGATCTTGGTTGGAAAGCCCTTCTCCTTGCAAATGAATGCCCACTGACCTTGGGTGTCTCTTCAGCAGAAAGGAGATCAGGAACTCCTATGGCATTCCCAGGCAGAGGAAAGGAAGCGTGGGCTCTGCTTGTGGCTCCCCCACCCCCACACTGCCCCTCAAAGTCTCCCCTACGGTCAGTGCTCCCTCCAGGTCATCAGGCAGGCACAACATGGAGGCCCTCGGCAATGTCCTGAGATAACCCAGGCCAAGCTCTTTAGGGAATTCCCCTTCAAAGCTACCAGGTAGTTCTTCCTTTCCAGCCACAGGCTCTCCAAGGAGCACGGCAATAGGAGTGAATGAAGTCATCACACAATGTTCCTTTGCATCACTACAGAAGACATTTCAAATGTATTAGCCATGAGAAACAGAAGGCCACTGCATTCTGAGTACACCCTGTATTCCTTGGAAACAAATGAGCAAATACCTTTAATCCAGAGGGGAATGTAAATTGGAAACTATGGACATAGAAATCCTCTATTTTACCAATTGCCCAGAGGTCTGAGTTTGTGGCCTTGGGAGAGAAAAGAGTAATTGTCCTTTATGGTTTGGAAGATTGTGTAGACTTTGAGAAGTCTCCATTGAGGGTGAACCAGAAAGCCCTGCCGTTGCTTGTTGAATGTTAATGTTGACACACTGTGGGTCAAACCTGGCTGTGGAGTATCTCAGATCACAAGGGTCTGTGGGCTGCAGCCCAACACACCCACCTAGTTGGCTTCCCAGTTGAGAATGTCTCCCCCCAATATATAAAGTCCATTTAATGAGCATGTCAGGTACATTTTATATTTATTACTGATTCACTAATTTTTAAAAAATATTAAGATGTCACATGAGTATCTTAGACTTGACATTTCCGTGTTGGTTGTGTATATATTAAGAGTTTCAGGTGGATTATCTTACTATCTTCCATGCAACCATGCAGTAACAGCATGCATTTTCATTCTCCCCAGTCTTAACAGATTAACACTGAGGTCCAGAGAGAGTAGTTTGCTTGCCTGAGGTTGTCTAGCTAGCGAGTAAAGGTTCTGAAGAGGAGAACGCTGGCAGAGCGTACGCTTAGCTATTAATTTTAAACGTGAGGCCAGCTGGCCTAGCATACTTGTCAAATTGCCTCCAACTAGGGAAAACAAAAGGAGACTGATTCAAAACACGTATTTATCCTGGTAACCTCATAGGCCATTCCATGTGTAGAAGGAAACGCCATGGAACCAAAGACTCAAATAGCTCGGTCTGAATTTGTTTACCTTTCAGCACTTCGGCTGGAAGACCACTGGATGTTTGTCCCGCTCAGCAGAGCGGACCTTTCAATTTAGGTTTAAGCTCAAATGCTCTTGATGATTATTGAAGCTGCAGAGGGCCAGTTCTAGGAAAAAACAACACGGCAGCGTCCAGCATGATGCAATCTGAAATGCTGGCGCCTGCGCCCATCTTTACACAAAGAGTCTTATTGAGGGGCTCCTTCTGGTCACCAGAGGTGTAGACACCCTGGGCCAGGGAGTTTGCCTCTGCGGAGAATAAAAGCCTTGCAGATTTCCTGGCTTGGGCGGGTTGTTTCTCCTGCCCTTTAGCTGGCTGGTGGGCCAGGACTCCTGCTGAGTGTGGGCAAGCAAATGCCAGTCCAGTCACTTCTAAGAAACGCAAAGTTCTGGCTCCCTAGCTCCACTTTCCATTGCCAGGGCGACGAATTCTTCCCAGCCCTGCATCCACAGGGCTCACCAAATCAGCTCACGGCTTTCTGAACAAGCGGCTGCAGACTATGCTAATAGAATTTCAATTATTAAAGGGTTGTTGATAATGGAGAGCGAAGCTTGACACGATCTTTACAGACGTGTGTGTGCCCGTGGGGGTTGTAAACTTTAGGTGTTATCCATGGGGGTTGTAAACTCTGGGTGTAATCCGTGTCCACTGTAGCCAACCGGTTTGATTAGAAATGAAGCCCCTCCCAGGGATCCTGTTTTGTTTGTACATTTCTTTGTTTACTGGGAGCAGGGTGGAAGGAACTGTGTAGACAAGCTGCTACAAACCTGACTTTTCCACCAAAATGTTTTACGAAGGAAACTGCCTAAGAATTGTGAAGAAAATTAGTTTGAAGAAAATGTAGCTACTCCTTGTCATTTAGGCAGAACTGAAGTTGCCTGGTTTTCCCGAGAAGGCGAGACTTGATTCACTGGCAGTGTCCCGTGCATCTAACCACTTTACTGCTTTTAGCCATGGCTAGCGTTAGGTTGAACCCCTATCAACATCTGCCTGTTGCCTTGTCTTCTAGACACCAAGTGGGCTTCTCCTGACCCCGAGTCCGCTGCTCTCCAGCATACATTTCTGGAGCAGTCTTAGCCCGGTCGCTCCGCTGAGTCCTGCCAGGCTGCAAGGGCCCAACACACTTTTCCAGGTAAGTGTTTGCAAATGAGCTTCTACACATGGGTCATCCAAGAATGGCTTTTCCCTAAACTCCACTAAGGTTTTCATGGTACCCTCTGCCACACATTGGGTTACTGTCTTAAGTTTCTAAGGGGAAATCATAAGGATTGGGTTGCCCTTTAGAGGCAGGCATTCTCACTGAGGCAGAAATAATGTACCCATGTCAGGAATCCAAACATGAAGAGACTCCAAGTGTTTTGGATACTTCAACATGACTAGGAAAACTGAAACTTTACTGCAAAATTATTTAAAATAAAAACAAACCAATTTTTGTAAAGGCTCAATAAAAGACTTTAAAATAGAATTCAACTAGTCAAATATACTCACATGAAATATACATTAAAAATAAAAATAGTGATAAATTTTTTTCCAAACTGGAATAGAAAAGTTACCTGCATCATTCTATAAATTATAATCAAGCTCTAATCTTGTAATAAAACACTGTGCAGGATATGGTTAAAGAACAATGAAGTCCTCCCTGAGGTAGGTGGGCACATTCATTATTCATTTGTGTTCTGGAATCTTCCAGGAACCTTACTATCATATGGAGATCAGTATTTCTTCTGAGTCTCTAAGACTGCGACTCACCAACTGAAGGTGTTACTGTCTTGAGTGTGTGAATATAGGCATGGACAGGAAGGAAGCCCAAGATGGACACAGTGTCAGCTCCTTACTCCCCTAATTCTAGCATGGTCTTAGCCGGCCTTCTTCCCCTACTCTACGATGGCTCACCCCAAACTGGCTGTCGCTCCTGTTCCCACTGCATTTGACATTTTGTATTATGACTGCCCATTGATCTGGCAAACTCCACCAGAGAGTACCTACCATCCTAAGGATGGGAACCGTGCCCTGTTTCACTGTGCACATCTAGCACATCAATTGGCACACAAATGTCAGTCATTTCTGGTGACCCTATGACAAGATGCCAAAGCAGATACCAATAAAGGATGTTATGAGCTCAAGTCTCTCATCTAAGTCGTTTTGCTTACCAAGGTTAGTTTTTGCTGAGCACCTCTCTGCAAGAACACAATGTATACACAATAGGATTTGGGGTCTCACTGGAAGAACTGGGGGAGCTACAGAGGTTTTGATTGCTATCATGTGCCTCTGGTTTCCTAGCTGGCTTGGTGTAGGGTGTCATGGTATGAATATTCCCTGGAGTGATCGGGTTTCCTCTTCTCCCCAGCCCTTAGTTCCTCCTCACAGCTCAGTTCTAGTCATGCACAGTGAACATGCTGCTTCTGTCATTTTAGCCTGAAATGGCAATATTTTAGTAGGAGCAGAGCAGGAAGGAGTTGCATGAATACACCAGCTCCTTGGGGGTAGGATTGCAATACCACAGAGTCTAACATGGCATTTCTGCAGAGTTCAGTGTTTGAACAGTAAACAGCTTCTCTTTTTCATCGTTATTGGAAGCTCTGCCATCTCATTGGTGCAGGGCTTGGAGACCTCCTAGGAAAGCCAGAAGGAACCAGTGGAATTTTATGTTTCTATTCCAGTATTCCCAACAGTAAATATAGTTCATACCCCAGTGGATTGATAGCTAGGATTGCTGGTTGCTGGGAGATGTCCATACCACAAACCCAGTTGGTTCTACCAAGTCTGCATGCATCACGGTTACATGGATAGTGTGTCAAATAAAGACGCTAGGCCCGCCCTAGGGCTTGGACAGGGCCTGAAGAAACATTTTCACTCGTGTTTCTTATGGTGTTCTAGTCTAGGAACCATATTCTGAGATCCTTTGCAGACTAGGAGTTCCTAATTTACATTTAGAATTCTGCAGATTACTGCATAGAGAGGTCACCTGCAAAAAGTTTCAATTTTAATTTTGGCAAACAGACTCCAAGAGCCATTCAAAAAACAGCCGGGGAGGGTAAGAGGGGACTACAGTTTAGTTTGGATGGCCGTCAGGTTGTGTGGCATGGGGTTCTCAAGTTATGACCACATCCACGAGGCAAGGAGAAACAACTCTGGACCATTTAAATTATTATTACTCTTGGCATCAAAAAGGAGCAATGGAGTATGGTAAAAGGTGGAGATGGCAGTTTTAAAAATGGTAAATGACAAACATGCCAAGAGGACCGAGATTTCTAATAAAAAAACTAAGACATCAAAATGGATTTCCCAGAATTCAGATTACTACTGTGCCCCTTCAAAATTAATACAGACAATAAACCTCATTTACATATGCTGTGTTGCTGAACAAGAGAAAACATGGCCTAAGCACATTCTGAACAGAGCGGGCAAGTTTCCTGTGTGATCTTTGGAAAAGCAAAGTAAAATCCTTAGGTGGATGGTGCTGGGTTGTTCCTGTCCAGATCCTGAGACAATGATCTGCCTCCTTTTCTATCTTAGAGGGAAAGGGATTGGCACAGGGTCGCACGCTGTAGCTCTAGCTGGCCTGGAACTCACTTTTTAGGCCAGGCTGACCATAACCTCACAGTTGTCCTCTTGCCTCAGCTCCCTGAATGTTGGGATTACAGGTATGTGCCAGCCTACTTAAGACCATGACTAGAGCAAATGAGAGCAGATATGGCAGAATTCAGCCAAGAAGGGGTAAGAGCTATACTTTCTATTTGGAAAGTGTTTTTTTGCAAAGTAAAGAGAGAGAGAGGTCAAAGCCACGGCTGAGCATGAATCTAGAGAGCCTGATCTACAAACACAGTGCAGTTCAGTTTCATCTAGCCTGCTCACCAGATCTGGACTGGACCTCACAGGCAGGTACAAGTGGAAACAGGGCAGAAGTGACTCAGTTTCCAACTGATAGTGCATTCTGTAACTTTTAAGCTCGGTACATTTTTACATCTGTGGTGGGCGAAAAGCCAGTGAATGCGCCAGGGGAAGAAAAAAAAGCTAATCAAAAGAGGTATGAAAACAGTGTGTACAGAACAGACAGCAGTCCATTCTAACACATGGAAAAAGCTCCAATAAAATGGCAGGAGAGTACCAAAAAGAGAGAAGATGCAACCATTTTTAAAATATGAAGGCTTAAGGCCAGCTCTTCTGTAATTCACCTTAAGTCACCTTAGGAGTAGGGGCAAGGACAAGGGCCTTGGCTTAGACAGTATAAACTGCATGCAGAAAAACCTGAGAACCCGACTGAAACACAGTCCCACAAAACATAAAACTCGCAGAGCTGTGGTAAATCTTACATGTGCCAGTTACCATTAAAGGATTTAAAATAGGAGCTGGGCAGTTTTGTATAGCTAGAGATAAAGCTTGGTTTTGCTTAGGAGCTATGACCTTTAGCTAATTGGAACCTCTGAGTTGTTTTTCTCGTTTATAAAGTAAGGAAAACAGAGATTACTTTATATCCCAATGAGACGGCAGCCCCGGAGAAGCAAAGGCACAGGATGTGTTACTGAAATAGTTTAGGGGGAAAAAGAATTTACTCATTCTACAAATATTTATTGTACTTCTAATGTGTGCCAGGCTCTGCAGTTTGATATTCAGTGCTCAAGTTTAATATTTAACTTTCCTGGACTAAGCAAGGATTAAGCTAAAAGGGTACCTAGGAGATCAACTGGACACATTTCATCTTTGGCACTGTAGAACTCAAGCTGTGAGTGAGCAGCTGCTTATTAGAAGGATGCTTTTTCTCACCCTTCTCCATTTGGGCTTGTAGCTGAAGTATTTGCTCAAGTTATGAAGTTAGATCATAATGCCTTCATTCTGTTTACCATTCCAGTTACCGACAATACAGCAGGCTCACTGTTTGCCTGTGTGAGGATGGTTTAATTCATTGATATTAAATCAATGAAAGTACTTTCTCATCCCCCAAACGCTCTCCAAAATTAAGACAGTCTTTCTTTTACAAAACCTATTCATTTTATTGTTAATTATGCACAGCCATAGAATACAGGACAACAGATCTCCTGCCACTGGAATAATTTTGAGCCATGTGCTCTGGGTGCTGGAATCGAGCTCAGGTCCTGTCCGCAGAGCAGTCAGCACTCTTAATTGCTGAGCTCTCCGTCCAGCTCCCCACTCCTCATTTTAAACAAGTACTAACAACTCCATTGTGCTGCGGA
>CM053766.1:76958973-76977758 GCA_028658305.1 Pachyuromys duprasi
CACAATTACTCAATGCCTCTTGTCCCTTGCAGTTCCCCTCCCTGCTCAACGGTCACATGCCGGTACCTCTTCCCAGCCTGGACAGAGCTCCGTCCCCGGCCCTGCTTTCCTCCAGCTCTCAGAAATCATGATGACTGCCATCAGCAACTAATGGACTCAAAACTGATGAAGCCAGTTTGTCCCCATGGGCTAGTTTACCTGTGTCATGAGAAGGACATTGTGAAACCATGTTAATTTGGTTTGCACTTTTCATAACACGGATAATCTAGATGTATGTTAGCATTTTAAAAACCATTTTTTATATATTCAGCTATATATGAAAGTCTGTTTTGCATTAAGTGGATTTTAATGTTTGTGTTTTTCTATCCTTTTAGCTCTGAAGTGTTGAACACTGACAGTGAAGAACCTTTCTTAATGTTTTCAATATAACTAATAAGGATGTGAAGCCTTTTATCGCTTTAATTCTGCATATGCTGAACTCTGCTTGTACACGCTATAACCAGCTGTGCCTTCCTTTGCATTTAGTCTTATGTACATGATTTATGTATTTCTAGTATTAAGAGAAAATGTTTGAAGCTCACGTTAGCATCAAACAGCTCTCGGTAGAACATTATTTTCTCAAGTAGACAATATCTAAGTGTACTCCCATCGCTGTAAGAATGGCCTTAGGACCTCTTTTGAACTGAAGTACAGTAAATGTAATGTCCAAGTAATGTTTTTATAAGAATGAACGAAGCCATATTTAGACAATAAACATTCTCTAAAGTACATGTTCTACAGTGTGTTTCTTTTCTTCTTTCTTTTTTAAAGATGAACATTGAGAGGCCAGCTGCTTAGCTGTTTACAGTAGCCTTTCTACTCCTGGCGAAGTCCGGAATACTCAGGCTACGTTAAGTCCACACCTGCCAGACTCTCAAGGGTACTTCCCAGGTTTATGTTTAAAAGAGTGGGCCTACACTTTTCATTTCCTACAACCACAGCCATCTGGTATCTTTACTGGGAGTTAGGGTTTCTTTAGATTACTGGCATGACAGTTAATAGTCAAAAACCTAATGCTTTAGGGATAAGGATGTAGCTCAGTAGAATGTTTGCCTAGCATGTGTTGAGGCTGTGGGTATAACCCAACAATCTCTCTCCCTGTGTCTCCCCAAGAAGGGGGTGGGGGTTGGGGAGAACAAACTAATATAATAATCTTTTGGAAGATGCTCACAGATGATGCATTCAAACAACCAAGAAATTGTTATGTAACATATTTCTTTCTGTGTGTAGGCACAATTTTTGATGGGTTGAACAAACTGGAGGGGGCCGGAGAGATGGCTCAGAGGTTTAGAGCACTGGCTGTTCTTCCAGAGATCCTGAGTTCAAATTCCCAGCAACCACATGGTGGCTCACAACCATCTATAAGAAGATCTGGTGCCCTCTTCTGGTGTGCAGACACACATGTAGTCAGAACATTGTATACATAGTAAATAAATCTTAAAACAACAAAAACAAACTGGAGGAATTGAGGCCCTGCTTGTAGAAATCAGCACCCAAGAGACACCACTTTCTGTATTAAACTGATGAGTATAATCTGACAAAATTCCTCAGGGGCTCGCTGTGGAACTGATGACGCAGTCCCTCGGATGCTCTGCAGCAAAGGCTTCCTGTGGGGTGGGGCAGGGCTGGGCAGGCAGCAGCCCCTCATCTGGTCAGAACCCCAAAGGGGAGCATGGGGGGAAGCTCTAATCCAAGACCACGGACTTTCAATTTAAGATCAGATGAGCTGTAACACTCCTCGACACAGTAAAAAACCTAATCTGAAAGGTGCCTCCACAGTCATTCCAAACTAGGTACTGAAGGATTAAAAGTAGTAAAGCTTGTGAAAAACGGCATCTGGATTTTTAAAAGTCTAAAATTATGGTTACTTACAAATTGAGAATTTCTTCTGAAACTGACTGTCTAAGGGGCACGTGTCTTCACTAAGGGGTGAAAAAGCCCAACTGTAAAGCCATGGAAATAGCTACATAAATAGATACCCTGCCACTCCCTCACGGCAAAGAACAAACCCGTACTAAAATAAAAAGCTGGTTCAGGGAACTATAATTACTGAACACAATGTCAGCCAGGAGGGGCTTTGAGATTGCTTTCTCCCAGCTGTTCCCTGGTCAAGACAGGCACACAGGACCAGGTGGGAGAGCCTCGGAGCTGCCTGGGGCCATGCCATTCACTGAGAGTACAGTCAAAACCTAAGAAACAAAGCTAGAGTGTTTAAAACTGCTTAATGAGAATGGAAGATTCTTACAAAGAAACTAAAGGAATTAATGTGCAGGCATCACAACAAAGTTATCTTTTTGTAAACCTTTAAACTATAAATGCTGTTTGGAAATGTTCAAATGTTTCTTCCAACTACTATGGTTATCGGATATTCTAGATTTGCTGACTAGGAATGGGAAAACACTGTAATTCTTGGTAGATCCAAATACTCATTGTGAAGAGAATTGGAGGTATGTAGAATATTAGCCTTACTATCTTTTAAGTTTTAAACAGGATTAATTTACCCAGAAAATAGGCTCCAAAGAACACTAACATCTCTTAGGCTTGCTTAATCAGTGTTAGGTTGCTACAGCTGGTGTCGGTGCTCTAGATCCTCACTGCAGAGCCTGAGCTCAGTCTGCACACAGCTGGAGAGCTTCTTCCACTTCCACATGGTGTGTTTACTGTGATATTCTTTCATCGAGTAAATACTTTATAATACAACGTGTTAAGAGGCAAGTGGGTTAGTTCACATCCACTCACTTACAGTGACTCAAATATCACTTCTATGTAAACAAGTTTCCCAAATACACTGTTTCCTATCTCTCAACATGCTTTACATAGACACTAGGAGTATAGCACAGTAGCAGAGTACCTGCCTAGCATATGTGAGACTCTAAAGTCAAGTGTATACACACACACAACTACCTCAGCACTGAAGTTAAATTGGGGGATAATAAAATGGGTCTGAGGTGATCTGATCTTTTAACAAGAGGCTGAGAAGACTGCTTAGTAAGACACACAAGGGCCTAACCTCATCCCCAGCACCCACGTGAAAAAGAGCATGACTGTGCATGTACCTGTAAGTCCAGCACTGTGTAGGCTACAGACTGAGACCTGTTGGCCACCCGTCTAGCTGAAATGGAAAGGCCTAGATACCGTGAAATACCCTAACTCAAGTAAGTAAGGCGTAAGGCAGAGTGCTGAATGGGGCATCTGATGTAACCTGGCCTGTGTCTATGCACCTGCACCTCTAACACCCACACACCCCATCAGCAGCAGCAACCACCACCACCACAAAAGGATATAGGAACTACAGACTTGTTAGCAAAGGTTTTCTTCCTTGTTTTACTTCCAGTGAGCTCAATGGAGTCAGCAGGTGGGTTGGGGTGTGTGTGTGTGTCTGTGTGTGTAGGAAGGAAGAAAAATAGTGGATACAGAGAGTACAGTTTCAAAAAGGGACATAGATTCACAGCTATATAGGGTATAACACTTGTAGGTATGATAGAGATTCCCTTACGGAAGAAACATGTGAAAACCAACTATGTTCCAGGAAACACTGCAGAAACGCTCCAAGAAGACAGCACGTGTGTGGTGCTGTTTATCTTAGTCCGCTCTAAAAAAATGCCCATTTGCTTTAATCTTCACCTCTTCTCTGTACCCATACTCCCTTCTAATTAAATCCCCTTGGCTTGTGTGGCCCCAACACAGGACTGACACTGTATTCTGGTACCCTATTCCGAATGAGTCTGGAACCTAAGACCCACTTTCATTTCATCACATGACATTTTCAGTTATTGAGAGCAACTATTTCCTAACTACTTCAGTTGTACTGAACACTGTTCAAGGTCAGGACCACTCTCACAGCTCTCAGAGGGAAGTAACATTATAACTAATTTTACAAATAAGGGAATGGAGACCTATTGAAGTTAAATAACTGACTCAAAGAAACAGCCGGTCAGCTTTCAAATTTACACTTTGACCGTAGAGGACATGATGTTGGTCAATATGTTTAAAAGATTTAAACTAGTAACCCACATCTTTACATTGTGCCTGGAAGACACCACTGTTGCTTCCAAGATTCCCAGAAATTATGTGCCCTGCCTGGACATCTCCTGTACTAACTTTATTCCTAGTCCTGTGTGTGATCTCTTGATTTCCCCTCTACCATCTGTGTATGTGTGTGAGAGAGAGACAAGAGACAGAGACAGATGTAGAACAACTTAAAGCTTGACTACAGGTTAGGTTTTAGGTTTTGACTACTGCATCTGTCTTTAGTTCATTAAAAGATGAAAGACAAGGCCAAATTAATGTAAATGATGAGTTTTACTTGCAAACATGGACTTCCTTACTCACGTGTCTTATATCTGGTCTAAGACATAATCCTTTCCTTCACAGGATGTACAGTTTAGTAAGTGATGATAAAAGGTGGATAAGTATCACTGTATTTTGAAGTACATGGACAATGGACAGGAAGGCAGTAAAACAGGAGGGCACATAACCCAATTTGTGGTAGGGTAAAGTACACAGAAGGACTTCCAGAAGAAGAAAGAGTTGAGACTCAAGAATAGGCAGGAAAAGAAACATTTTGGAGGAACTCAAGAGATCAAAGAGTAAATTGTGGTAAGATACTGTAATGTGGAATAGTTAGTAGCAATCAAGCATACATTCAAAAGGAAGGTGGTGGTTTCTAGGTAGCTACGAAGTAATGACAGAATGGTTGGGCTAGTGGTCTGGAAGACCCAAACAGCTGGATCACTTCCAACGCAATCTTCTAATGAGTTCCAATGTTTCCACAAAAAGATGCATGAACATCAGCCCCAAAAGACCCTCCATAGTTCAAACCACCACAATCTCATCATCTCATACCTCATTACTTAATAGCCCAGGGGAAACTGTCACTTCAGCTGCAGATGGGCAGATGCATTTGTAGCTCCTCACTACATTGTTCTAGGAAATCAGAGCCTTGCAGGAGTCAATGCTATGTTCACTAGGATTTCATGTCCTGCCCACAGTCCAGCTGAGCATCTGTCAGATGCTGAGCTGTCCTCACCCAGAGGTGCTAAGATCAGGTGCTCCTCAGCCACATCTTCATGCATGTTTACCATTCACCCCAGACATTACTGTGTCTGCGTTGCAGTAGGATTGAGGTGGAAGAGGAGCAGGGAGAGCCACACTCCTATGCCAGTCTTATCCATCCGTCTTTTCTCACAGTGTCAGTCTCTAAAGTGTCAGCTGTCCAAAAAAAAAAAGTGAAGTTTTTTTCCCCCAATAAATTAATTTCTCTCAGGGAGAACCCACAAATGAAGAGGCCTTTGAATCACTACAAGTCAAAATTTTACATTCCTTTCACATCAAAGTAGTTTTATAATCAGTAATTTACTTATGTTCTTCCTGTTTTGGAGGGTCAGATGCTATCAGCAGTGTTTCGAGGTCAGAAGTGTGAACTCTTGCTGAGGAATAATGGTAAAGCCTCCTGACCATGGAAGTCCATTAGACTTAGCTTTAGAAAAAGTTCCAGAAGGAAGACATGTATTTCTTTATGTCTAAATACATTAATTTTTAAAAAATTCTACAAAGCTTATGAGCTTGTATTGCCACTTAATATTTTGATATAGATGAATACATAAAACAAAGAAAGAACTGGTTTAAGAGTCTAGATGAGAATATTTAAGTAGAGCCACTGGCAAAAATATAAAAAGGGATGACATCTGGGGATAAATCTCTTAAAAACCAAACAAACTAAAAATAACTAATATATGTAAAATTATCAAAACAAGTATATATACACACACACATATGAGAAAGGAGGGAAGAAAATAAAAATGGTTTCCTACAAAAAAATACAAAATAATACAGTATTAGGGGAATGTTTAATTCACTCTGCCTCTGACGCCAGCAATGCAATAACACCATACTGAAGTAGATGCTGCAAGCCAACAGTACAGGCCAAACCCATTGTGAGTTCAGGCAAAAACTCTCAAGAGAACACCAGCAAACTGGACTTAGCAGCATGTTAAAGAATTAGAATGTAAACATGCCTAATGTGAAATCTAAAGGGTTTTGACCAAATTTGAAGCTTTTAAAATGACAATCTTCAAAACACTTTCAGATTTCCTAATTTTGAAGCAGGGAGGTTCAACTACCACAGGCTGTGCAAATATTCCAAATAGAGGGGAAATTCCTTGAAGTCGGAGTCACTTTTGGTCTCAAACATTTTCATAAAAGATCTTCATAAAAGCTTTAATTCATCACCAATGGGGCCCTTCCCAGAAATGCAGTGTTAATTTAACATACAAAAATCAATGAAGGTAACGAATCAAGAAAACAACATGATCATCAGAAATGATAGAGAAAAAGCTTTAAAAAAACAAAACAAAACAAAAACCCAGTAACCTCCCATTATAAAAATACTCAGTAAACTAGGAAGAAGGAAGTGCCTGAAAGGTCAGGGCTATATAAAAACCCACCACTAGTTGCACCATGGCTCGTGAAGGTCTGAAAGTTTGTTTTCCTCAAGAACAGATGTACATGTTAGTGACCTTCTCTCACTATGCAATAATACTGCAAGTCTAAAAGATTAATTAACAGAAGAAAAAAATAGCAAAAAAAAAATTAAAGGAAAAAGTAAAATTTTCTTCAGATGACAGGATTTTGTATATAGAAGATCTTTAAAAAATAGACAAAAACCTTTAAAGTCAACAAAATCAACAAAGTTGGAGATTACAAAAGTCAAAACAAAAATCATCTGTACTTCCAAGTACTAGCTGTGAAAAAAATAATAAAAAAGAAATTAAGAAAGCTATCCAACCTAAACCAGCAGCAAAAAACACTAAGGAATAAATTTAAACATGGAGGAGTAATACCTATATGTTAAACACTACCAAATGTTGCTGAGAAAAAGTAAACAGAGAAAGTAAACAGAGAAACAACTCAAACACATGGACTGTGAAAAATGCTGTTAGAAGAACTCTACCACCTGAAGGGGGGCACAGGATTTAAGGTCAATGCTATCCCACGGTAATCCCAGTTGTCATGTGACTGTGTTTTTTGTTTTAGTCCCAACTGTTTGATGTGGGAGTGTTCCCCTCCCTCCAACACAAAACAGCCCCTGAGAAAAGGCACGTGATGTTTGTCAGCTGGAAACTACCTCGATCGAGGGACATGGTTTTTGTGATCCTCATGTGAACTCTGAGAAGGGATAACTAGAAGCCCATAACACAGTGAGACAGCACTTTGGCATCTCTACATTTTGCAATGGTTTGCATCACATTGTGGTTTTTCAACAGAGAAGAAACATTCCAGAAAACTTTTCTTGCTGCTTTGGAGGAGTGTTGCCGCTTCAGGAGACTTGCGCGGATTGGACGGAGTCTCGTCACTTTTGCTGAGTGGTGCTGCTGCTGCGGTTTGTTGCTTTGCTGTTTGACTGGACTGCTCGCATCCTGACAACTGAGATTGGTAATCCCCAAAGAACCCAAAAACCCTTCCCAGAAGGAAGTAAATAAAAGAGGTCTATCACCCCTTTCCCTACCAATCTTCTTCCTAAATGGAATGGGGGAGGGGACAGGTTAGAAGGGGCAGAGGTGTTTAAGAACCTTAAATAAAGTAGGTGTTTGAAAAGCTAGGCCTACAGTTTGTTTTTTGTGGAACTGAGAAACATTAATCTAAAATTTGAAGAGTTTCAAGTGATTCTGGATAACCTTAGGTTTTGCATATCTCCAGCCTGCAGCCTGCCAGCGGCATGGGGCCAAAAATGGTTATGAATACAGCCCAGTACAGAATCATGAACAACTTCAAACACTGTGAAAAAAAATTTTCCAGTTCATTTTATGTAACTTCGTTGTAGAACTCTTAAGTATGAATTTTGTAGATAATGATATCCTGTTATAACTGTCAAAAGGCTGGACATATCTGTTCGATAACTCATTTTCTGATTTCAAAATTTACCACCACCCCTGTCAAAACAAACAGAAGGCTACACTGAATGAAACCCTGTGGTAGTCTCTGAGGGCCAGTCTACAGATATATGGACTAACAGAACAGAACGGAGGTCCCAGAAGTAAACTATACCCTACTGCAACTTGATTTCTGGTAAAGTTGTGAGGATCATTCAACGTGGGCATCTTCTCAAGAAATGGTGTCGGAAAAATGACTATACACAACTCAAAAGTATAAAGCTACATACATATATAGAGTTTAAGACTAAAACTTTAAGATCTTAAAGGAAAACACTGGGGCAAATATTTATAATCTTGGAAAACTGACAACAGGTTTTTAAAATGTGATACCAAAAGCACTGGCAACAAAATTAAAGATAGATGAGTGAGATATGAAAGGAAAACTGTAAGGCATCACAGGATATCTTCAGGAAAGTAAAAGATAAATCATAGAACAGGAAGAAATAACTGAAAAATGGTGCTTTATAAGGAAAAATTAAGAATCATAACGAACCCTTACAATCCAACAACAAAAAGACCTTATTATTAAAACTAGAAGAATGCTTATGTGAATAACTATTCTTCAAAGCAGGTGTACAAAACAAAGCAAAAACCAACCAAACCAAAGACACTCATAGGTAATCGTTAATAAATATAAGCATACCCTACAATGGACTCCATCTTCATGTCATTAGAATGACCGTAATGATGATACTGATGATACCAAGTGTGGAAAGGATAAAGAATTCTCACACATTACTAGGAATTTCAAATAGTGCAGTTGCTGTGAAAAACAGCTCAGGGCTTCTCAGAAAGTAAAATACAGAATGATGTCTGACCAGCAATTTTATTCCTAGTGTATATACACTCCAAAGAGATGGAAAGAGAAATGCAAACGTGTGGACACCAGCACTCACTGCAGCAGTATTCACACTGTTCAGTCACAACAGAACATTAGTCAGCCATGAAGAGAGACTCTGAAAATATTATGTTGACGAAATAAGCCAAACATAAGATACAAATATGGCACGGTTGCATATATAGAAAATATCTAGAATAGAGAAATTCATAGATTCAGAAAGTAGATGAACAGTTATGAGAAGCTTGGGGGAGGAAATGGAATTATTTTTTTAATGAGTTCAATTTCTGAAATAGTAAGACAATTTTGGAAATAAATCAATGTAACTATTGTTTTGTGAATGCAATTGATGCAATAAAGAGGTAACGAAAAACCAGTATGAATTGTAATGATAGATTATAGATAGATTATAACATGCTAGCTATTAAATATTCTTTTAAACTCAGCTGATGAGATGCCGGAGTGGAGCCTCAGGACTCACTGAGAGTGGCCTCACACCACTTACCTTCAGAACTCTTGTCAGCTTAAGGGGCTTGTGGGAGTCCCAGGTTCAGCCCTTCCGGGTTTTAAGTGCTGTCACTGCGGCTTCCAGGATCTGAATGAGGCTGAAATGTCAACAAACCAAAGCAACCTACATGTACCTATTTCCTTGCTGAATTTCTTAACAAAAGGTCCCTGGACTCCCTAAAAAGAATTCTAAATAACAACTGCATGTATCTCTTTAATTTTTATATGCAAGCATCAAAATTACTGACAACTAACTGTGGTCAATTTGCAAATCAAATTGACAAATCTGATATGTCACAAGCAAAGAATGCTATATTGTCAGATTACACAAGAGATGGCTAATCAAATGGTCAGCACAGACATAAAGCTGCTGTCACTTTCAGCACAGTAAGAGTTCATTACTTTACAGTGACACCATGCAAAGAAAATGACCCAGTGTGCACAGCTTTCTTCCCCAAGAAAGGCGACTCAACAAAATCACATTTTATATAACATGGAGATTTAGTTATAAATTTCAAAACAAAATGAAGGAATTTTCACATAATATTTATAACCTTCAAAGTACAATATTAATACATGTCTGTCAGTTAGAAATAACAGCAGTTAGGCTACAGGGCTTAACATAAAACCAGATGACAAATGTGAAAAGCAGTAGTGGTCCAATATTCACCATTACACATGAATCTGTTTCTTCCAGAACTTTTTTTTTAAAAAATTAAATTTCAGTATCATGAAATATTAAAATAACATCCCCGAACATGCCACAATCACTATTCACAAATAAAGTTAAAATGAAATATACAAAAACTCACTTAATACTGTTAAATAATAACAATAAACTACAGGATTTCCTGAACAGAAATGAGAGGACCCTGAATGTTTACAGTGAACGGCAGGACAAAAATTAAGTTATAACTATTTTCATGATATAAGGCAAAAACTTACATGACCATTTCAAAATATACCAATTAAGATTTATAGTTGTAAGATGCACTAACCAATAGTCCTTAAAAATGAACACAAATGCCTAAAACACTGTTACCAACACCAAAGTGTTTGTGATGTTCAAGGAGATGCATAATTCAAGTTACACTAGTTAGTGTCTCTGATGAGCAGATAATACCCACAATGCTTTAGAGCAGTCTTCTGGGTTCTTATTTCTCATTTCTAATTCATCATGGCTCATTTTAAAGACATAGTACAGCTTTCAGCTGATTCCAAGTGAATGTTATTGAAACACACACAGCCCACAAATGAAAGAAACTGTTTTTCAAAATGAAATATCATCTAATAACAGAAATGTGCTTAAGACACACAGCAGCAAGGCCTTTCCTTTTTGAATGACTCACATGGTTAAATCTTCACTAAAAGCACAGTGTAATAAGAGTTAACTAAGTGTAGTAGCACACAAGTATGCAGTAGGCATTTCTAAGATGAGGAATAGGTAAAAAATAAATAACTTGGTGTTTTAGTTTATTGGTGTCTAATGTGAGGATCCAAAATGTCTGATACTCACTTGTTTGAATCAACTCCTGCATTGCATGCTTCCTAAACACACTGTGCTGTCAATGTCTCAGCTACTCTATTGGCCAATGTTTCTAAGAAATTATATGCAGCACAAACTTAGAGTGTTCAAGATGGCTCACTTATTTTACTGCTAAGCAAAGCTAAATATACATTCCAGGAAACACTGCAGTTTAATTTTTAAAAACAAATGAACAAACAAAAGGCAGCAGTAAAACAATTTGTGAGGAGAAACAGATGCGTTCACACATAATAAAGCCACTGCGACTTCTTCAGGCATTCAACTGTTGTGTTAAATAAACAGACAGTAGTTATTTAGCAGCAATGATTCCGCAATAAATAATGCACTGTGTTTCTCAGTCCTGCACAAATCTGCAGCTACAGTTACATTGATAGTTGTAACCTACTGGCTCTACTGGCAGAGAAGACCTTAAAACCAACTGTACAAAAAAAAAATTGTCACACTGTGACAACAAATATCAAAACAATCTGTAGGTCTGAAATAAAAAGACTCCACTGTGAAGAGGACAGTGCAGACACACGGAGATCCCAAGTCCAGCACAAGAAATGACTGCCTTCAGCTCTGAGTCCATGGCTGCTAAGAAAGGCTGGGGCTGGGCTTGAAACCATGTTACCAGACTTAAAAGAGCATGCTCTGTCTTCTGTTCTTCCCATGTCCTAAAATATAAAGTCATCTTATGAGGCAGTTCAAGGTTCAGTTTTTATCCCATATACAGTACTTGGTGACTCTAGGAAGCTAACCTTCCCACCAGCAAACGCTAATGTTCCGCGGTAAGAGTGATCAGCACTGTCTTAAATGACCCTTGTGTTGATGGGGTCAGTCTACAGCTTCTAGGCTTCGAAGTGATGAACCTGATGACTAGGCAAGCACAAGCTGTGTCTTCTGCCTCAGGTACCAGGGATGGCGTGTGCAGTGATCAAGCCAGGCCACTTGTAAAAGGTCTCTGCGCCATCTGCAGTCAACGATCCCTGACTTGACTGAGTCAGATCTGAGGATTTACTGAGCTGCCCACATCATACAGAACAGTAAAGTAGTATGTGCAATTCTAAACATACAGAGTTGTGGGATGCACTGTACATTGGTTTTTACATCAATAATTTTACTGATCAATCTGTAAGCCCAAAGCTTGGTTCCACGCAAAAATTCATGATCGACTCGTGAAATGGTTTATGACAAACACACCTGTCTCTGGATAGGAAGAATTTCGAAAACCCGGGTCCTTTTGCAACTGAATTTCTTTCAAACTGAATATTGATACGCCTAAAATGGACAGACAAGAAAAAAATTCACCAGATATTAATGAGAAATCTTTATCAACTGTAATTATTCAAAAAGCACACAATGAATATCAAACACCTACACTGTGCTCCCAAGATTACAGTCCTGCTCAAAGACTGCCTGTTTGTCTCTATGTTCTAATCTGAAATCCCATTTCAGAATGGTTCTCTGTCTAACTCTGTCTTTAAAAAATTATCTAAGCAGTCTTCCTTTGAAAAATATTGTTTCAGGACTTACTGGGGCTGGGAGACCCCAATGGCTTACTTAAAATGGATTACTCAGTTCTTATTCTCCATGATCTTTGTTCCTTATGATGACCTGAAGGAATCAACTCTTAAATAATCTTCAGATACTTTTAGTAAAGAATGGAGTAGATATAGAGAAGAGTAACTAAATCAAACTGAAACTTGGTATGATAACGAAATACTGACCCTTCAAAGAAAGGAAGATGCAGTTGCACACATCTGTAATGTAAGCATTTGGAGAACGAGGCCTTGCAGAGCACATACACTCAAGGCCAGCTGCTTTACATAGTGATTTCTAGGCCAGCCAGGGCTACAGAGCAAGACAATGTCTTAAAAAAGATTTAGGAAAAAATACACATCACCTCTCATTTCTAATCTCTGTCACAGATAGTTTTTCATTAAAGAAATAAAAACAAATTCTACATAAGTCTTGCAGCTTTTCTAACAGGCTTTGCCACTGACTTGTTACATGAACCTCAGCTAACAAGGGCTACCTAATAAAAAAGAATGGGGAATTAATAATAGCTCTCATGGCTGAGTTCCCAAACATTCTCCTATTTCCTATCTCATTCTATTTTAAAGTCAAGCATTACCTCAGGCCTGGGAAAACTTCTATTCTAGTGATTTTGATAATGACATACTAATTTCTTAGGGATAGTACAGCCAGAGTGACCACAACAAAGGAAGACTCCTGGTGTCTTCTCAGGAAGGAACTGCACGTTTCTGAAGTGACTATTTTGTGCTTGGACTGCGCCTCACTAATCTTTACAGAAGCCCGTGCGTGCATATGTGTACACTCACTATTTTTATTAGGCTGTCCAGTGAGCTCTTGAAATCCCTAGCCTGCCAGGCAGTGGGGTTTTCCACTGACATGGCCCAGCTTTTCCCAAAGGCTGGGATCTGCAGGCTTATGCAGTAAGCACTTTAGTCAAATGGTCACCAATCCAACCTAGAAATTCTCTTTTAACCAACAAATTGAACCAGATTATGCCTAAAGATGATGTCATCAGCATAGTCCAATTTAAATCAAGTAATATTAATGATTCATACTCAAATGTTACTGACTTCTTAGTGAGTAGATGCAGTATGTTCAATGTTGTAAGACATAAATCAAGAGAATCCTTCCTTGGAAAAATTATGATCTAATTACAAAAAAGGACTAAAATGTTAGGCATAAAAATCAACAACACCTCTTCTTAACTTCCTAACCCTCTAGTTCTCAGTCCTAGACGAATGAAGACAAAAGGGAACGGCTTAAGAACATCTTACTTTCTGGCAAAGCATGTATTCTTGGTCCTAGACTTCGGAAGTACACATGTTTCATGGCCTCTTCTGCTGGAATCCTTTTCTTAGACTCATACTGTAAAAAAAAGCAAAGAACAGCTTCATTAGACTTTTCTCTAATTATTGTAAAAGGCCAAAAAATAAATTAGTATTTAGAGCTATTTTTAAAAATTCTTGATTCCTTAACATGACGATTTTTCTAGTATCAATTCAAAGCACTATGAATACATTCGAAGTATCTCAATTCCACATTTCCTAGCTCAACCTCCTAATAAAGAAGAAAATCCCTTGTATTTCTCTGAAGTGATGAAAATTAAAATATTCAATCTTTAATGTTACTTTTCCTTGTGAGCAGCAATGCGCTGGTGGAAATAGGCAATGCATTTACACTAGACACTCTTGACAACAAGCCCCCTGCTCTTTTCTCCTAAATGTTACAACTTAGGCTTGTTCAAGATGCTCATCTTCCAACTCCAACAGACAATACATGAATCATGACTATTGTAGGCTTAGGCTAACTCTCCAACTTCAAGCTGTGTGTGTGTGTGTGTATCTGTGTGTCTGTGTTGTTTTGTTTTGTTTTTACAATTAACGTTCTGGCCGATGAGACTTGGAAAAAGTCTTTGCTTTCAAGACGTAGGAGTGTTAATGTGGCTGGTGCTTCCCTACTGTCCCTCCTCCTCCTGCTCCAGAGAAAAATGAGAGTGACATTTGGAAGTGCAAGGCAGCAAGCCTAAGAAAAAAGAGAACATGAACGCACGAACTGAAAAAATACAAGCTTGTGGAAGCATTTTAGAAGGTACCATAAATAATCTTATTGTCATTAACCGTATTTGTGGGGGTTATTATTGATTCTGTTTTTCCCAAGAGGAAAGTGACAGTGATCCATTTAACATTTATAGAATGCGATGTAACTTACTTGAAGAAATTTTGTTATCAACTCAATTCCTTCAGAATCTAACCTAGAAACAAACAAAAAAAATACAACATCGAAACAAATATCCATTATTCTTTGATCTTAGCTGATAGAAAATTTTCAGATAACTTTCTAAATGTTCTATTTGCAAAATTTAAGTGTCCTACTGCTTTCAAAGACCCAAATTTGTTTTAGCCTGAAATAGCTTATCTTGTCAGTTGCTTGAGAATAAATGATAGTTTGCTTTTAGTATCCAAGAAAAATTAATACTATACAATTCTTAAAGTTAGCATTCTATCCCCAAAGTAACCTCTATTATACGGCAAGTTTAAATAGGACACAAATATTCAGGGTGCCAATGAAGGCAGGCACATCCAAATACTACTGCTCTAGTACAGATGAGAACACTGAGACGGCAACCCCAAAATGTGTCAACGGCGTTAACATAGAGACAAGCCATCAAGAAAATCCTATCAAATAACTGATAAGCAATGGTTACTGTAAAGTATTAAGTTCATAAAACTCCAACAAGACCAATGACATACCTAATAAGATTCCTAAACAGAAGTGTTAGCAGAGCCTTCATGGATCTATCTACAGAACCTCTAAATTCTAATATTTCACATCTCAATTCTATTTACATACTTTGGTGATTCTCGGCCATTGAGTTATAAAATTATTACGTCAAAGGAAGGAATCTACGGAATTAACTTACATCACACACTATTGAAAACTATCCTGCATCAGTCCTGAACCCTTCCTGTGCAAGTGCATCAAAAGCATTTGCTGAGTCACATGAATCTGGCCCTTTCCACTTAAGAAAAGAGTACCTGGGTGCATGGTTAATTAGAGGTTGTGGTTTATATTTTGGGAAGTTGTAGTTCTTGAACTCATCATTCGAAGAAACACCAGGCCAAGTTTCCTGAGATGGAGTTCCTGAATTAAAAGAATGAACTCATGATAAGCATTTAAATTATAAACATACAAACAAACAAACAGGCAAAATTAGAAAAATATCTTAAAGAACAACATACTTTTTAAGTATTTCAATTAAAATTAAAATGATAGTGTGTGTGTGTGTGTGTGTATTTAGGGATACCACATATATACAGGTGGATTTGGGGACTATGCAATTATGCCATAATTATAAGAAGTCATTTTTCTATCTTTATGATACCATCTACACTAGGAATAGTACCTAATAAAACATAAAAAGTCAAATCTTTTTTCATGAAGCCTTTATGAAACAAGCTCAATAAGGAGTTACTTTGGAAGATGTACCCTATAACAACTAAGCCAAATGCTATTTTTATCAAAACAGCCATGCATGCATGTACACACACACACACGCTTTACAGACAATCAACTGCACGTGTGAATCACGGGAAAAAGACTTCTTACCTAGTAGTCGAAATATTAAGTGCAGTTCATCTTCCACAGTTGACCCTGGAAACAGTGGTCTTCCAGAAGCCATTTCAAAGAAAATACAGCCAACTCCCCTTTAAAATGCATCATAAAAAAAAGAAGAAAAATATTCAATCCATTTATTAGGTAGCACAAGGATATTTTTTCTTAAGTTGTCTTTCTGGTGAATTTTAGACCAGCCTGCCAGAAAGTTTTCTGCAAACATATTTTTTAAATCCGACAAGTTGCTATCTCAACTTTCACGTTACTAACTCATTTCCCCACTTAAAATGTCTTGCTTTCTTTTATATAAGATCCTCAAAGAATAAAACAATACTTAATGGGTGATTACTATTACTATGGTAATCTGGGAGATAACAGAAGCAGTAATAGCACAGAGAGAGAAGTGAATGAATGATTCATGATTCTGAGACAGGAAAGTAGTGACTACAAGCCGAGTGCTGCTGCTGCTGGTGGTGGTGAAGGTGAAGGTGGACAAGGGCTCAGAGAATACACATGATCATTTCAGAACTACAAGGTACATGTATGATTAATACACAGTACTTCTATAAGGGCTCACGGCAAGTACAACTGCACAAAACTGAAAGACCACACTGAAATGGCACA
Source organism: Pachyuromys duprasi (assembly GCA_028658305.1). Classification (NCBI taxonomy): domain Eukaryota; kingdom Metazoa; phylum Chordata; class Mammalia; order Rodentia; family Muridae; genus Pachyuromys; species Pachyuromys duprasi. The sequence continues at coordinate 76,975,592 of CM053766.1, forward strand.
TTGTAATGGAAATCCATATGATGGTTCCTAAACATTTTAAAACAGAATTGATATGACCTTTACTTTTAGGTAAATCTGCAAGTAGCATCTTGCAACAATATGTCCATCCACAGTCATAGCAGCTTCATTCACAGTAGGTGAAGGAAGAAGAACTTAAGTACCTATCATTGATGAACATCTAAACAGCCTACGCTGTATATTCACAATGACTCAAGGGAACTGTGCACAGTGTGGATGAAGCTGAAAGCATTGTGGTACATGAGAAAAACTGAGTATGCCAGTAACAAAAAGGCAAGTACCCCATGATTTCACTTCAATAAGGTACTTGGAGCAGGTAAATTCAGAGACAAGAAGTCTAGTGCTGATTACCAGGGACCAAATATAAAAAATTAGAATGCTTTGTCTAATGGGTAAAATTTCAGTTTAATAGAGTAAAAAGTTCTGAAGTTCTAAAAATGGATGGCAGAGATAGTTGTACAACAATGTAAGGAGCCTAATATCTCAAAACCATTCAAGTAGACTAGTTAAAATTATAAACTTTATCTTATATCTTATCAGAACTTAGGAAAAAATGTCCTACAAAATGAGATTATATGCAATTGCTCAAGACAATAACAGAAACAAGTACTTATCAAGACATAAGGAGTACACAGTAAATACAGCCATGATTCAGAGAAAGCAACTGCCTCTGAAGGCTAGGGCATAACCAGGAAAGGACTGATAACAAATTGTTTGGAATTATTAAACACAGATCTTCTTGGGTGAAGAAAGGCATGTCAAATGGATAGACTAGAATGAACACTTAGCAGAAAATTGGGAGAGTCAGCCTGATTTCGAAGAATATCAAGTAGAACAATTTTGCTAAAAGAGAACATCTGTGTTAAGAAATAGGCTGAACTAAGTGGAAAAGGAAGTTTATAGACGTCTATGAAACTACTGGATCAAGAAAATGCAGTTTACACTACAGGCAATGATTGTGTTAGCAACTAAGCACAGGGTGTCGCGGGCGCGATGTTATGTAGGCTGGGGAGATGGAACAGTGTTTGCTGCACAGCGTGAGGACCCGAGTCAGGACTCTCGGCATCCATGTACACAAGTACTGCAGGGCTCAGACAGGTAGAGCCCAGGCCCTTCTGGCCAGCTAGCAAGGTTCAGTGAAAGACTGTCTCAATAGATGAAAACATTTTCCTTTAAAGTGAAAAGTGCTATCTGAACACACCTCATATTGACCTCTGGCCTCTGTATATGCATGCATAGGTGAGCATACTTTTAGATACACATGTATATTGTATACATACACTCATAACACACACATAGACCTGTAATAATATATAAGAAAGAGATCTTTGAAATTTTATTTTTAATTTTTTGACCAAATTAAAGTAGGTATATTTTACATACTAAAACAATACTTGTTTGAAATTGTTCACTGTCATATATACGTACAGTGCTCTTTATGCATCAGCTCATTTAGTCTTACTATCATCCACAGAATTTATTATCACTGTGTCAACCTCCTTATGATGAAGTGAAGGCACAGGCTGACAATGTGAGTACGGCAGACAGTCATATATAGTCATTAGTGGCAGACTTGGTATCTAGAGCTGAACAGTTTTGTTTCCACACCTCAATTCTTAATCATTGCCCACATACATACTAATGCTTTAAAATAGTTCTTTAAAAACAAGTACTTCTCAGTATGCCCTGTTAAGAGCTATGGTCTTTGGAAACTATAAATGGCAATGATATCAACATATATTTACCACATGTCAATCTGTGTAGAGTACTCTGAGGAACCAAGAAGCACATCAGGTGGCCGATACCACAGTGTGACAACTTCATTTGAGTAGGTCTTTGTGGGAACTGACTTGGCTCTGGCTAGTCCTTTATGGAGAAAAGAAAACAAAAGACTTAAATATACTGAGATCCATTAATATGCTGAATTTCTTAGCCCTTATTGTCACCATAACCCATTAAAGTGATGCCAACTTCACAGCATCCTGAAACTTCAAAAATGTAGTTTTACCGATCATCCTGAGTGAGGTATCCCAAAAGCAGAAAGAAATATATGGTATATACTCACTTATATAGACCTATAGGATAGGAAGGTCAAGCTGAAATCTACACACCTAGAGAGGATATACAGGAAGGAGGACCCAGGTTGGTA
>CM053766.1:76978258-77029254 GCA_028658305.1 Pachyuromys duprasi
AAAGTACCTAACCTGTGATTGATATAAAAATAAATAAATTTTAAAAAATATAGTTTTACAAATTTTGTTGAGTGTATGTAGTCCTGGGCCAACTCAATATTATATAATTAAACTAAACACAGTAATTACACAGCAAGAGACTAAGCTGGTGCAGTCTGAGTTAATTGAAACCTAAAGATATTTTCTGTCTGTTGATGAGTCATAATGCGAGAATTATTTCCAACTAGAACTATCCCCAAATAGGTTAATGACACTAAGACATGTTTTGTTTGCTACAGCTTTAAACTGTTTATCACCCTTCAACGCAGATGCCACATTTATTTGCTATACCATTTTTTGTTTTAAATTAAAAACTTCAAATCATGGGTTTATGGACAGTTGATTTTACTGGCAATTTTCTTGAACTTATTTTTCCCTGAAATAAAATCCAGTGGTCTGTCCTTTCTTAGTGTCTTAAGTAATATGGATAACGTCAGAGTAAGGGGCCTTAATGCTTTGGGATAATACCAACTCCTCTAAACAAATGTCTGCCCTGTCAATCTTGTGTGGACCCCACTGTGCCCAGAAAGACAGAACGGCTAACAACTGTCTTGCTTTGCCGCTGGTGGGGAGTCAGCATCCTAAGCCTCTAAACTGTGGTCACCAGGTTTACATCTCAAGAAACAGAACCTTACTTTCACCATACATTTTGTTTCAAGTAACAAAGGTGTTTAGGCTAAGATTGTTGTTATGCATAACTTTATGTCTCTTATTAAAACATTAAATAAGATGTCATAAAATGGTATTCAACATTTCATTATATTAGCGTAATGACACTATTTTAATTACAAATCAAATAAATTATCATGTCCAACAAATTATTTTTCCATACATTTTGGTAATTAGAAAGATGTAGGGCTGTTCTCTGATTCCTCTTTCTTGGTTTTTTGAGACAGAGACACTACACAGCCCTGGAACTCACTATGTAGACCAGGCTGGCCTCAAACTCACAGAGATCTACTTGCTCACAGAGATCTTCTGCCTCCTGAGTGCTTGAAGGGATGTGTCACCTTGCACTTCTAGATATTAAGAGCAGGTTAGGACTATGAAGCTATAAATTTGCTAAAACTTAAACCATTAAAGCAAACTGCCAGTTATAACTTCCTCAGTACTTTATTCTTCTGTTCTGAACTGAGATGCTTATCCTATAAGGCTCAGGATTCAAAACTTGAATTTCAGTTATTTTTTATGAAATTATACAAGCACTCCTTTCCTAAATTAACAATGTTAATACTGTGACATAGTATTTATTTTAAGTCATCTTCGATCATTAATGGAAGTATATACTTTTGTTTGTATTTACTAAATGTCTGAATTTCATTGATCATAATAATAGAATTTTGTTTGAGTTTTGAGACAGGTATCTCTGTGTAACAGCTTTACCTATCCTGGAACTTGCTTTATAGATAGACGAGGCTGGTCTTGAATTCACCTGTCTCTGCCTTCCAGGTGCAGGGATTAAAGGTATGTGCCACAACATTCAGCCTAATAATGTTTTTTTAAAGGAATTAAGAATAATTTAAGGAGCTGGAGAGATGGCTCAGAGGTTAAGAGCACTGGCTACTCTTCTAGAGGTCCTGAGTTCAATTTCCAGCAACCACATGGTGGCTCACAACCATCTATAATGAGATCTGGTGCCCTCTTCTGTACATGCACACAGAACATTGTATACATAATAAATAATAAATCTTAAAAAAGAATAATTTAAAAAGGTTGGGATATAGTTCAGAGACAGTATTTGCCTATCACACTCAAGGCTCTGACTTTGATCTCTAGCACCACCAAGGACAAAAAAAGGAAGGATCAACCCACAGTGGAAATATTTAAAATTAAATGATACTCATTACTTGAAGCCATTCATATATTTACTATGTAGCCAATAAAAAAGAATAAATGCCAAGCAGCAGAAACATGATGATTGTACTAAGAGATTTGCCTTCTTGCTTTCTGGAGGTTAAAAGCAAAATTTTAAAGTATTAAATTCAAAGTATTCTCAAATAAAAGATTTCCCATGGCCTTTAAAATACCCTTTACATAATTTCTCTGTCACTGACATTCATTTTGGGACTTAGGGTAAGGAGGAATAAAAATAGCTTGGCAAAAGAGAAGAAAAAGGAGCAGGAACTAGTAAGTATAAGGGAAATAACATAAATGATGCCCAAGAAGTAGTTATGTAAGTAGTTATGTATATTTAAGCATATGAAATTAACCTGTAGTATCTCATTTAATCTCACATAGCCAAACAGCAAATCCCTTTCAAACAAATGATAAAGTACTAAATAAACAAATGTTCATGAATAGCCAGGGCAAATTCACTATTCATAAAAATAAATTTTTAACTTGTCACTAATAGAAAGCTTGAAAAAAAATCTATTAGTGAACTGTATTAAACAATCCTAAAGTAAAGCTGGCATGACTTATAAAAATGTACAAATACTAATGGTAGAAATTGTATTGGCGCTTAAAAACTAAATTTATTAAAATATTCAAATTCAAAGTATGTAACACAAAAAAATAAAGCTACTCTACAAAATAATTATTAAAAAAAATTACTTCCTAAAGTGAAGAGCACGTAACTCTATTTTCAACTTCCATAAAATCAGACTGGCTAAAGGGATACACAACTACTAGTTAAGTCACCAAACAATAATAAAAACAGACAAATGGGGTGAGCATATGGAAGGGGGACCCCTTTCCGAGGCAGAGTCTAGGTCTCAGGATCTGGCATAATCCTTCCAAAATTATTAAAGACTCCAAGTGCTTTTATTTACGTGGATTGATATTTACAGTATTTCTAAGTTAAAACTGAGAAAACTTAAAAGGATGATTTAAAGATTAAGAACAAGACTCAATCGAGTACAGCAATACTGTCCTATAATCACATGATCAAGAGACATTCAAGGCAAGATGATCATAAGTTTGAGGACAATGTGGGCTACACAGCAAGACAAGACCCTGATTCAAACACAAAAAAACCCCAACCTCAAATGCCCACCAGTCACAATCAGCTGTCTCCAATAACATATTTGTTTTAAATTCACAATCCTGACATTGCTTTTCTTTTCAATAATATTTTCATAAAAAGTTATTTTCCAAGGCAAAATAAAAAGAATGGCCCTCCATTTCTATTAATTAAATTTTATGTTAACAGAGGACAACTGGATTCCACAATTACCACAGCATTTGATGTGCTGTGGATTATTGTTTTGATATATCACAGTATATGCAGGACACCGTGTCAAATGTGTAATAGCTCATATACATATGACAAGTATAAATCACACAAACACCAAGCAGGAAAGCAGAAACACCCAAAGCCTCTTCTGAAATGTGGCCCATCTTACGTGGCTGTGAGACAGCCAGAAAGAATGTGACTTTTGTGAGAACTTATGTAGTAGCTGACAATGTACCAGTGACCTGCTCATGCTTCCATTACAATTCATTGTTCTAGCTGGTGCTTTAATTGGATCTTTTTTCCCCGGCCTGACTCTACAGTATCATTTCCTGGTAACTGGGGAAATACTGGTCTTTGAGTTATATATTATAAATAACTATATATTTCTCCAGAATATAAAAATCATTATTTTTCACCTGTGTTGTCTCTAAACATCAGCAAGTCAGTAAATAAAGTAAAAGCAGCAGATCCAAATTTTCAAATTCTAAATTTTGTTTGACCACTTGAATAATACTGACAAAAAATACTTTTGGTTGTCTTCCTTTTTTTCCCCTTACTTGCATATTTATTTATTGTATATTATATTGAATTATATACAAATATATATTAACTCAAATGTTATTAAAATACCAATTCATTTTAATCATTTGAAAATAAAATATTTTACGTAATTTTCCTCTTCCCTTTCCTCCGTCCAACTCCTCCCCTGTTATACACCTTCCCCCATGCTTGTACTCTCAGATCTCAATTCATGGCCTCTTTTTCTTTAATTGTCTATACATACATATATATGCATATACACATACATATATATTGTGTATATGTTTATATTGTTTACACAAATATAAAACTGTGTATGTAGCTATATTCTTAAATATACAAATACAAACAGCTCAGTTCACATAATGTTACGTGGATGTATAGAACATCAAGGTTGAACACTTGTCCCCTAAAGTCTTAGCAGGGAAGAACATATGAGGCTCTGCCCTGAACAGGCTAAGAAACCAGTGTTTCTTATGGTGTTGAGTCATCAGTGCAAATAGTGACATAGAGAAAAGGCAAGGAACACCAGCGTGAGTCCGAACATGCATTTTATCTTTAAGAGACCCTGGAAAGTCTCAGAAACCAGAGAGGTCTGAAGAGGAGGCCTGGGAACCCATACATGAGTGTTCATCACCAATAACCATCATAAACCATCCACCTGAATTCTGTCACATACCTGAGCCTCAGAGGAAACTTCAAAACCCACATAAAAGTAGTGACACACTGTGACAACGGCTGTTATTTTTTTAACTTAGCCACCTGCAAGTATTTATGAGTATCTTATCTCTCCATACCAAAGTCAGCCAGCTTCAGTTCTCCTCTTTCATTAATGAGGAGGTTCTGCGGTTTCAAGTCCCGGTGCAATACTTTTCTTCTATGGCAGTATGCCAAACCACGGAGAATTTGGTACAGGAACAGCTACAGAAACAAATGATAAGCAGTCTTAAAGATAATGTAACAGGCTTTGCTATAAAGGAAAATCAAGAAATTAAAGGCATGTAAGGACACATCCTTTCCTATGAAAGCTGCTTTCTAAATTTTATTGTGAATTGTTCAATTTAAAGAATCAGCTAGTTTTTAACCTAATGATAACCAGGAAAATAAATACTGCAAATAAAAATGTGAATAATAACAGTAAAATAACAACAAAGCCAAGCAAACCCTGCCATAGATTTTTCTCCTTCCAACACACACACACACACACACACACACACACACACATGCGCGCGCACGCGCACACCCTCTGCCCCTGATTTGGGGCAGCATCAGTGTAGAAGGGGCATGAGAACTGGCGGTTTTACAGAAGAGCCAAGGTATCAGAAGAGAAAGGTGCTGTGCAGCTCTGGCAAACTACTTGTTTATAAGTACTCTACCCGGCTCCTCACCCACCTCCGGGGTACTTGACTTTCAGTGCCACCTACGCACTCTTCAAAATCCAGTGTGACTCAGAAAGGGACCCTGCACTATTTACTCTGAATGACTGAGGAAAACTGATCCTTGTAAGATTAATGGCCAAGGGCTTTTGTGTATTTTAGAATAAAGGTTCAGAAAGCATTCTGATTCTTTGTTGTTAGCGAAAAGAGTCTTCACAGAGATGATCCAGAGCTGTCTTTAGGCCACTGAGGACGACAATGCAGAAGATGAGTGACAGGCCTGAATGACTTCTGAGAAGTAGTTTCCAGAGCTGGCATTTCTATGCTCAGAAAACTCTAGAACTACTATTTCAGTATCTGCCAGATTTTACCTTGAAAAAACTTTAAGTGTAATTCTAATAGACAATGACGTGCTTTCCACCTTAGAGCAGCCATGGACCTAACTTAAAAAGCATGGACTTTGCAACCCTTTATCAAATTATGCCAACTACACTCTTTATCCCCTTTCCAAATTATTTCTATATATCAAATTAGAGAAAATAGAACAAAAATATACAAATGTTACTCATAATATATTAAAATAACATGAAATATAAAAAAGTCCCCTATAGAACACATAGAGATCCATTCAGAGCCATGCTGTTAGCAATGTATTAGCCCATTTTCAGAGCACTCTGTAACAGAAAACAGCTTTCCTCTATATCCACCAACTTACTATTTAAAGGAAAAAAGTTAAACTCACTATATACAGAATTAGAAATGTCTCAACCACATACACGACACACTATCTTTTTCCAAAATAGGTTTCTAGGAACTGTTAATTTTACATAAATAAACACACCAGCCTCCTAAGTAATTTTCTAATTGGCTGGTATGTTTACTTGGGCACTATAGTCCAGTTGTGCTTAAATGAGGCTTAAAATTACATGTAAAACATACCTTTACATTGTGCATACTCATGATGTTCCCACAATCATCCATGTATTGTTTCAGGTCTTTGTCCTGAAAAAATATAGCACTTTACCACGTGACACAGTTTTGGGAATATATGGCTGATTAATCTGAGAGCATTAAAAAAATTATTTATTTATATGTTGGGGGTACACACATTATGTGCTATGACATGCGTTTCCAAGGACAACTCAAGAGAGTTGATTCAATTTTATTTAAGTTCCAAGGATGAGCCTCAATGTTGGTCATGGTGGTAAACACCTTCATTCATGGGGCCACCTCACCAACCCAACGACATTTTAATTTTTAACACTAAGTTGCTTTTCAAGGAAATATAAAGAATTTATTACACAAATTTATATACCAATAATTAAACAACAATGTCCCTGGGGCTGTTAAAAGGTCCAATATTATACATTAAAGTAACATACAAAATAAAACAGAATGCTAAGTTTTATTAAACGCTTACCAGATACTCAAAGACCAGAGTCAAAGATTTATCTGTGTGAACAATGTCATGCAAGGTTACTATATTTGCATGTTTTAAATCCTTTAACAGTGAAACTGAAAAACAAAAAAGAAAGGAAATTACTTAGTCTATGGTAGGTATAAAAACCTGAAGTTTCGCAAGTGAGTGACTGTGTATAAGATAAAGCCCAAAATTTACAGCAACACGGACAGTGGAGAAATAAGGGTACTAATTTCTTCTTAGATTGTATGAGATTGTGATTCCTGACACTGTCCTCAATATTACTACCCTGCATCTTCCTATCTTTCAACCTCAAGTCAACTATTTGAAATTTTGAGACCAGCTTTGATATAGAGTGCAAGGTGCCTTTCCCCACTAAGTTTCTGTGCTTTTTCTTTGGCTCTCCTGCCTCCCATTTGTTGGTTTTGTCCTATTATGGTTTGTTTTTATTTTATCTTATTATTTTTAAAATGTCTATTGGTATTTTAATGAGCGAGAGAAAAACAGTGTGGATTTGAGTGGGCAAAGAAGGAAGTAGCTGGCAGGGTGGGGTTGGGGAACCATAATCAGAACATACTGTATCTATTCTCAATAATAAAAACTTTGATTTTTAAAAATAAAATGGTCATGTTTATAAGATATTTGCTTTTTATATTTAATAAAATTTATTGAATAGCTAATTTATACTTTCCATGGTCTCTGCAAAAAAATACATAAAATTCTCCTAGGTCAATATTTATCTGTCAGAGATTTTTAACAGCTTCATAAGTATTTCATTATAAGCTATACAATTGACTAATTCCTTTCTGTTGAATATTTTGGTTTTACAAACTAACATTTACAAGATTAAAAAATGGCTTCAGGTCATTGATTATCTCTATACCTGAGCACTTTTAATAACACTTGTCTTGATGACTTAGACTTAAATGTTCTATATAAATACTGTACCTTCTCTTATAGCTGTACAGGGCGCACCTTCTTCATGTTCCAAGCGGATCTCTTTTAATGCCACCAAATTCTCTGTCAATTTACTTCTTCCTTTATATACTGTTGCATATGTACCCTATAAAACATGTTTTGAAGGCATTATTAAAATGTGCTAGTCACAGGCATGATCATGCAGGCCTTTACTTCTAGCACTTGGGAGGCAGAGTGAGGAGGACACCAACCTCCTCATCCACTCAGTGAGCTACACAGCAGCTGGGGCTACATAGTGAGGCTCTGTCTCATGGCTCTTTGATCACCTCCCCCTGGTGGGGGTGAGGGAGCAGCCTTGCCAGGCCACAGAGGAAGACAATGCAGCCAGTCCTGATGAGACCTGATAGGCTAGGGTCAGATGGAGGGGGAGAAGGACCTCCCCTGTCAGTGGACTGGGGAAGGGGCATGGGAGAAGAGAGGTGGGGAGGGTTGGGGGGGCTCGAGGGGGGGGCTGCAGCTGGGATACAAAGTGAATAAATTGTAATAAATAAAAAAATAAAAAGCATAAAGAGCCTTAATCTCAATTTCTAACATCTAAGCATGTTAAACTTTATCTTATTTTTAAAAAATCATCTTATCCAGTTTTTCTTAGGCAATATCTTAGTTCTATATGCACAATTAGCTTATCTCTACCACCTTATGGTGTTTCTGAAGTATAAAATATGGATTTCCTTTATTCGTGTGTTATTTCAGATGAACAACTGGATCCACGGATTTAATATCAAAGGCACTTAAGGTAATGATGTATAAAAACATGGGGCACCAAACACTTTCAATGAAAATGTAATGTTAATGCTCAACCATAGAATCCTGATCCATGCCTTCATACTCCTCAGAATCTGTGCACATTAGCCCTCCTTTAAAGAAAGCTCCCTTAAAGCTTTGGAGGTTGTTTTCCTACCCTTTCTTACTGTGAATGGCAGGCTATTTTTAAATTAACAGCAGTACAGGCAGAAGAAGGAAGTTCCAGGAAGCTAGAGCCTTAGGAATTTTCTTACTTTTTATGAAGCACTTTAATCTTTATAGATAGCTCTCTGAACTCATACGACTTCCATACCACAACAGACTCTGAAGGTAAAGAAGTAGATGCCTATTCCATTACTCACAAAGCAGAGCATTTGCGCTTCAACGAAAGATTTTAAAAAATCTACTAAAATATTAATTTCATCTTAACTTATGGAAGGTTTCTAGGACTAAGACAACTTATTTCACCTACTTTTGCTCTCATTTCAGAATTAGGTATATAATCTTTTAGATAATATCTGTAACCTTTATTTTTCTAAGCTGGCAAAAATTATGGCCTAATCGAAAGTTTAGATAACAAGAAAATGTCTCACTCTTTAAAATAAGAGTATACTCACCTCTCCAAGCTTTTCCAATTTGATGTAGGTTTCCATTTTCCCAAACCCAATTTCTGACTGAAAGCAAACAATTATGAATTTAGCTTCTATTTTGAAAACTTTAGCTCTTCTTTAACGTTTAATTCTATTCTAAAAAGTATGGCATTGTTGAAAAGCTGTCAAGTTTTAAAGTGCAATTGATATTAGAGAACATCAGGTCTTAAAATACCAAAGTTTATAATTAAAATAATCATAAGAAACAGCTAATCTTTGGTTAATGAACATACAAACCTCTACAACTTTAAAGTACCACAGGCATCTAAAACACTGACAAATCTGCAGAAGTCCCTCACAACAATTGTTCTTAGACTTTTGTTATAATGATGCAAAACGTCATGATAAAAACCACATTACAAGACCACTAAATTTGGTTTTAGCAAAACAGGATTTTAGTCACAGGTGGTATTATTGAATGACTAAGTATGGTGGAGTTTTTTTCCCCCCTCCTAATGATATTTTTATATGTACATAGTATTTTGATGAAAGAAAACTCAAGTTTTTATAACCATATCTACCTTATGTATATCTCAGTATTATGGCCTTAGTTTTTACTATCAATAATAATGAAAAATAAGGTAAAATTATGAAAATACGTTCCAAATACATGTGAAGTTTAAAATTTCAATTTAGAAAATGCAGTAAACGTCCCAGTATCTGGTGTATGACAGCCAGATTCTGAGTTATCTATATGCAAAAAGTTAATTGCCAAGGTCATAGAAACTACATCAGAATGTTTTATACATAAGTAGGCTAAGAATTCAGATATTTTAATTCAAATGACAGTAAATTTTTCTTGTCCCTTTTTACAGAGAGACCAACACTACATCGAGAATAAATTCAAACTAGTATGAACAAAATGGAAGGTATCATTAAAATACTTTAAAGTATCATCATCAATAACGAAAGGCACATGGGAAAACATTAAGGAACATGTAAGCTAAGAACTTTTCCCTCTCAGGAAAAGTGACTTTTTTTTTCCCCACTTATCTTTTTTTATAGTGAACGAATGCTACCATACTCCAGAAACATTCAATGCATTTGGTCCAGTAGTGACTATGAGGTTTGCTTTAAAGATTATATAAGGTACTGACAACAGACTAAGGAATATATAAACAATTTTTAAAATTATTATAATACCAAGTACATATGGGATAAAATGTAACAGATGCATGAAAAATTTATATTACAGACTCATTCTTTTTTTTTAGTCACTCTTTAGAAAATGAAATACAGTAATATTATTAGAATACAGCACACACACGAACACATGTGCATGTGCACAAACACAAACACATTTATATACCACATATACACACAAAGTAACATAGTCAACAATAATTGTATATGTCAAAATATCTACTAGAATTTAAATATTCCTCACAAAGACACAGATATTTTGGTGATAAATATGCTGCTTACTCTAAACAAAGCATATTGTACATAAGTATTGAAACCACATTGTACCTCATAAATACATGGAATATGTACCAATTAAAAATAAGCATATATCTAGAGGAGAAAGTGAACAGTTAACTGCAATTATTAAAGTTATATTTGAACAACTAGTTAGTCTATAAAATAAACAGCACTACTGAGTTCCATCCATGCAGCTGGCCAGAAAATTCAGACCAAACGAGTTAGACACTAGTGTGCTGGCTGTCAGAGCCTAATTCAGAGAATAAGACACAAGCCCATGCCCCTTAAGGAATTTTCAACTTAGTGGTCTCAATGACTACATCCAAATATAATAATCAATGAATCTTTAAATGGAATTTTTAGAATTTGCTTTCATTTTTATCTGTTGAATATGACAAATTTACAATCAGCAGTGTGTTGACGTTCTCCTACAGAAGTTACTCAGGGGACAAAAGACAAAGCACTTTTACACAACATTTACCAAGGACAATGCTAGGTGCTGAGCACAAAGTGAAGTCAGACGCCATTCCCACTTTAATGAGTTAACAATCTGAGTCTACCTCAGATCATTTTGATATTAAAAAAAACTAACAGGTATATAAAAAGGATTAGAAACAGCTCTAGTAGCCTTACATTTTAATACAATATTAAGATTCCATAATTTGTTCTTTATACAAATGAAGATTTTTATGGTAATTCAGTCCACAAGAATAATTTATTTTGTGACTTCATTACTTCAAGAAATAACTTCTCAAGGTCTAAGCAACTTCCTGTTCAGATGACCCTTACAGCAAAAACATACAAATATTAAAATATTATAAATAAATTATAACTTATCCTATGTCTGCCTACAACAGTGTAACTTGTAAGTGATAGCAAGCACTACAGGAGATTTCTAGCTACTTTGGATCTAGTAACAAAACCAAAAATCATACACAGGAACGGTTACAGAGCACTATTTGATAATAGTCAAAGACTAAAAGCAAGCTTAAAGCCCATCACCATGAGAATGGATAAATAGTATAACACAAGCAAAAAGGACAGTATATCTATATAATTGTGTGCCATACAACAATGAGAACAGACTATGACTACATGCAACAAAATAAATGAAACTCACAGACGTAACAGTGAACAAAATAAGGTAACTACAGAAACAGCATACTTACATACATGTTATGATTTTATAACATTACATAAGCTTTGTATAATAAATATACAAACTTGTGTATTTGTATAAGCATATTTTATAACATATATTCATAACTACATAAAATTCAAAATTTAGAGTAAGTAGGAAACAGATTTAGATATTGTAGAAAAGGTTTGTAAACCCAGCACTCAAGGAGGCTGAGTGAAGTGGATTGTGAAGACAGCCTGAGTTACATTATAAATTCCAGGCTAGCAAGACCCTCACTCAAAGAGAATAATGAAAGTATTGAATGCTTCAGAAACAAATATGAACATGTTTATGAATAATAAGAAGACTCAGATAGAAAAGCATACTATGAAAAGAGTACAATCAAAACAGTATGACCATGTGTGTAAAACTAATCTTTGTTATCAGAAAGCAGGTAAGTGGAGAAGTAAGGGGTACTAAGAAAAGAGAAAAGTAACAGAAAAGTGTCTAAAGCTTTCATTTATTCATCTGGGTACTGATTACACGAGTGTGACAACAACACAAATACATTGAGCTGTAAAGTTAGAGTCTGGGCACTCCACTGGAAAATCTAGGATTATTAACATATGGCTGTACACCAAGCACATATGGTGCACATATATTCAGAACATACATTCAAAAATAAGCTACAACTTAAGTCCTGTTCCAATACACCCTTTAAGTATGAAAAATGGTAATATGTAGACAAAAATGCAATAAAACTAAGTGAGTGACATAAAACTTACATACAGATTTCAGGGCTGGGGATACAACTAAATGGTAGAGTACCTGTCTAGAACATGCAAATCCCTGGGTTTGAGAATGGTATGAAAGGGGAAAGGAGAGAAAGAAAAAAAAGAGAGGGAAGGAGACAGGAGAAGGTAGGAAAGGAGAGAGAGAAAGAGAGGGACAAAGGGAAAGGATGAAAGGACAAGAAGGACAAAAAAGCAACAAGCCCCTGCAACAAGCTGTCCTCAGGGCACGGTACAAGGCCAGAAACTTACTAAGGAAGCTCTGCGGGACCGGCGGCTCATGGGCTGGTCGAAGGGTGGGCTGCTGATCTGCAGCTTCTCCAGGTAGCCATCAGGTATCCTGATGTCTGCAGGCAGTGACAGTCGCTTATTCAAGTCCTACGAACCCAAGAGACCATCAGACTTCTGTAGACGTGGCCACAGGCCCATTATTCTTTAGTGATAAGTAACTGAAGTTTGCTCACAGTTACAAAGACACTTAAAAGGCAAAAGTAATATAATCAAAGACAGGTGTACTTTTACAGACAGAGTTTTAAAAGGCTCAGTTCTTTTTTTTCCAGCAAATTTAAGTTGCACTTTACTTTGAAATTATTCTATATGTAGAAATACGCAGTCTACAATGGAATATGGTCCCTTATATAATTAGAGGACAATTTGTAGGAGTTGGTTCTCTCCTTTCACCCTCTGGGTTCCAGGGACTGAACTCCGGTTGTCAGGCTTGCTGGCACGTGTTATTATTACCTGCTGAGCCACCTTTTTAGCCCCTAAAATTTTATTTTAAAGCACACTGATATCTTTGCAGAAAGCTTTTAACTTACAGAATATATAGAAATAATAAATCATAAGAAAACTTCTGTCCATAAAACTATGATAGATATTTTTAAATGAAATTAGTTGTTTGGGCTCTTTTTAATATTTATCCATATGTATGAACATTTTGTATGCATGTACAGATGTAAACCATCTGTGTCTAGCACCCTCAGAGGCCAGAAGGGAGCTTCGGGTCCCCTAGACCCACATGGTACTGAGAACTGAACCCAAGTTTCTCTGCAAGATCAGCAAAACTCTGAACTTCTGGACCATCTCTCCAGTCCCCAATTCTTCTTTTACATGGAGAGATAACTTAAATGTATCAAAGGGGTATATGACAAAGAAAGAAAACAAGCTGGTTCTAGTTTATTTATACTATTTAAACTATGAAGTGCCCAGATGACTACTGAGAAGGTGTGATTACGGAAACATTTTCTGCAGAATGTGAACTGTAATTAATGTGTAGTTTCCCTGGGACAGTAATTAGAAACAAGCTCAGACCACAGCTCAGCAAGGCAAAGAAGCAGCTCTGTGTAAGTGCCATCTGCCTTGCAGGAAAGTTTCGAATGAACATCTATTTGCTCCATGTGTATTCTTTTACAAACACAAATCTGAATACAAAGGTATATTTCCATTTTCTTAAATGGTTACCTCCATTGAGATCCGTCTATGTATACGATTCCTGAGGCAAACACCTGTAGGTGACTGGACTTCATCAGATGATGTCCCAGAAGCTTGATCACTCTCACCATCTGATCCCATCTTCAGATTTTCATGAACAATATCTATATCAGAAAAAGAACAGTGTGTCTTTTAAAAGATAGATCTTACTATACAGTACAGTTCGGTATCATTACAAGTAAATACAGACAGCCAACAGAAATGACAGTATTCAAAGTCATCTATATTTTGGATACATGGGTATGTAGTTAACAGACCAAAACATAATTGTCTTACAAGAGAAATAAGACATCTCAGGCCAGGTGTGCTGATTAGTTTCTGGTTAACTTGATACAAGCTAGAATCATCTGTGAAGAAGGAAAAGTCAACTGAGAAACCATGTTTATTAGACTGCCCAACAGGCAGGCTTATGGAGAACTTTCTTGATTATTGATTGATGTTAAGAGAGCCCAGCCCACACCGGATCCTTATTTGAATAAGGAAGCAGGTTGAGCAAGCCAGGAATTAAGTAAGGTTCCTCTCTGCCTCAGTTCCTGGCTCCAGGTTCCTGCCCAGGCACCCCTCAAACAGGAATTGTGTAAGTTAAACAAGCTCTTCCTCCCCAAGTTGCTTTTGATCATGTTGTTTCTTAGAGCAACACAAAGTAAACTAAGACAGAAATTGGTACCAGGATTGTGAGATACTATGGTGACAGAACTGACCATGTTGTTTTGGGGAAAGATTGTAAAAATCCTTAAAACTTTGAGCTGGAAAAGCAATTAGTGCTCGAGGCTTAATGGGCTATTCTGTGGAAGATATAAAGGCTGAGAGCAACACAGATGGTACAGGCCAGGCTTGTAAAGCTTCAGGGGGAGCAAACACTCTATCAGGCTTTTCTTATATTTCAAATTGAAGGTCTGTGGTTTCTGGTCAGCTGAGGGTAAAAAAGCAACTGAGATTATGAATAGAGCAGCATAATCGAGGTGAACTCTTCTGGGGAGTATTTCCTCAGGGTCACAACACGAAGCTGTGGTTCAGAAGAAGCCACATCTCAAGCATGTCAAGGTGGCAGCCCATCTTGGTGATAGGTGATAGTCTCCCATGGGGTACTGGTTTCGGCAGCATGAGAGCTGCAGGACTGAAGGGGCCATGAGGGGCAGCTGAGGCTTGGCCCCAGGAGAGGTGCTAGTGAAGGTATAGTCTCAGCTGCAGTGGAAACCCCAGCATTGCAAGAGTCCTGCAGAGAAGCTGAAGCTTAGCACCATGTGGTGGGCTAGAGTCCCTACAGAGAGGACAGCTGATGCCATGGTGAATATGTAGCACAGTTGTCTTCACTATTGAAGACACCAAAATACTGGAGAGTCCAGGGTGGTGGGAAAACCACCAAGGACAGTGGCAGGTGTGGAGCAGAACCACCCTGAGGCTGTGAGATTAGCTGCATGTGCTACAACAGGTGACACGGAGCTGCCCAAGTCCCCCCAGAGAATCATGAGTGAATGAATCCCAGATGATGAACATTTAGCTACAGGTCTTGATTTATACTATTAGATGTTGGATTTGCTCTGATTTAATTGTGACTGTCCCCTGGTTCTTCCCTCTTGGAAAAAGAATTGCGAAACTTCTTTTACTTTTCAGAAGCTCAAATTGAGAAATGTTACACTTTTTAAGATATGGATATTTTAAAGAGACTGAGCTTTTTAAAACTATTTGAATATTTTTAAAACTATGGGACTTATAAAGATATATTATGTTTTATAGTTATATAATAATCATAGTATTAGTATGATATCTTGGGAAAAAAACAAGAAAGAAAAGGTTAGGATTTAATAGTGATGTGTTTGTCAAGCTGACAAGAGGATAATTGTATTGATTAGTTTTTTTGTCAACTTGACTCAAGTTAGAGTCACTTGGAGAAAAGAGGAAGTCAATTGAGGAAATGCCTCAATCAGATTGCCCTGTAGGCAAAAGTTACTGTGATTTTTCTTGGTTAATAACTGATATGGGAGGCCCAGCCCACTGTGGGTAGTACCATTCCAGGCAGGTGGCCCTAGGTTGTGTGCAAGAGTTTAACAAGCCACGTGGAACAAGCTAGGTATTGCTCCTCTGTGGTCTCTGCTTCAATTCCTGCCCCAGGTTCCTGCCCTGCTTGAGTTCCTCTCTTGGTTTCTCCTTCAGTGATGAACTATGGACCAGAATGTATAAGTCAAAAAACAAAAGCAAAAACTCTCTCTCCAAATCGCTGTTGATCGTGGTGTTTCTCACAATAACAGCAAAGTATGATATCAAGCATGGTGGCACATGTGTTTAATCCCATCACTGGGGAGACAGAGGTAGGGGAAAAATCTCTCCATGTTTTCAAATTATGAAAAATTCTACAAGAAAAATAATTCAAGCTATTATCAAGAATTGAGTAAAATTTAAAGACTTCAAACAGCACTTGAGAATTATAATAACCTCTCATTTTTCAGATTCTAGGAAGTAGAGACTTAAAAGAGTGATTTTTTGATTGGATCGCTGACTAGAAACCTGGCTTTTTGCTTCTTATGACTATTCTTTCATTAACTATCATTAGGTCAACAATAAAATGGAACTAACTTATAGAATAGTATTTTTTAAAAAATTTAAAAAGCTGCTACCTACCAATAGCAAGACGGATGTGGTGGCATATGCCTGGAACTAAAGGCAGAAGGATGGAGCACAAGATGCCAAGTTGAGGTTGCAGAGCAAGAGGCTGTCTTGAGCGTGTCTTCCAAGCATTATTCACTGAATATCTACTACGAAGCTAAGTCTGGGGTCTTTAAAATATCAAAAATCTGCTGAGAGCTCTCAAGTTCAAGCCCTATCTGGAGAAACTGGCAAGGCCACGTAAGCTCAGTCGCACAGCATTTGCGTAGCTTGCCTTAAGGAGGCAGTAGGTTCAGCTCCCCGGTACTAACAGGCAAACAAAAACCAACTGGCCCTGTTGTACAAAGTCTGCCAAGCAAAGGTGTCAATCTCAGAGATGAATAAACACTGAGTACCGTTTGTCTCAGCCAGGAGCTTGTTCACCCTAACAGACAAGCACAGATGTTCTGTCCCCTTCAAGATAAAAGTGAAGTGAGATAACAGAGGCCCATGTCAGACTTTACTAATTTCTTAGAGAGGTAAAGTAAAGGACTTGGCTGAAATGTGAAGACTGTCAAGAACTAGAGAATACTTGCTTATTCAACTTTTATAAAACTGACAAAGTCATAATATACTTTGAAATTTAATCTACAGTGCTAACATTTGCAGTATTTCTAACTTGAGACCTAGAGGCTCAAGAACAGATGTTTTTACATTGCTCTTGAACTAAAAATGTTCCTTGCATTTTAAAGGGTCACTACACATAGAAAAAAAATATGTAACAGAGATTACAGCCCATAAAACCTAAAACATTTACTAACCAACCGCTAGTCTACACAACCAACAAAACACAAGCCAAGACCTGATTTCTTGAAAATAATGATCCCTTTCATGGCTAACTTCAAATTATTGCATAGTATTACAGGACATGTGACACTGGAAAGAAGCATGCAATGGCACAGTATTATCACTATTGACATATAAAGCAAATAACCACTCCAATGTACACGTCCTAAAATCAGAAAGTCAAATGCAACAGATAAATAATCACATTACCTAATCTGCTTCCATTTCTGGGCATTGCCATAAAGGAACCAAGGCTTCCTCCAATAACACTGTGGGGTCTTCGCAATGGGGGCTTCTTGAAAGACCCTGTGTACTGATGAAGGAAGGAATGCACACTGTGAGAAGTTGGAGGCCTGCCATTCTTCACAATAGGCTCTGTGGTTCATGGTATCCAAGAATCATTCCACAATCATCCCAAGAGTCAGGATCACATGGAAGGATTAAGAAAACAAAACAAAACAAAAGGTTTTAATAGAGATAATTTACATATAAGCGCACTTCCTTAATTATTATTCAAAGTGTTAGAGTTAAAATAATTTCTATGAAAAAAACATTTATAGAAAATACCTTAACATTTTCAGTTGGTCCAATGAGAAAAACTGGTTAACAATTACTAATATAATCCATCAGATTTTTATTATCAAATTACTCACATCTGAAATTTATTTTCAAACCACTCCTTCATGTGCTGACTTGGCATGACTATCATGTGTCTCGGGGTTATGTATGCTGTACACTGTAACACACACAATCCTTACCGGAAGGCATCTAACTTATACCTCTATTACTATATTCAGAAATGTATGTCAATCAATGAATAAAACAGAAATACATAAGTATATATCAATATGAAGACTGAAATTATAGCTCCAAATTTAGTATTTTGTTATACAAAGAATCTTTAAAACAGCAAGAAACTATTACTGAGCAGAAACATCTTATAGTATACTTCAGAATCAGTTAGCTATGGACAAGGAAGACTCTTAGCAATATTTGATTAGAACAGCTATTTCAATTCTATTGCATATACCCCTAAAAAGGAAAATGCTGGTCCATATGGTAATTCTATGCTCAAATTTTAGAGACAAGGAAATAAACTAATCTTTGACAATTTTTAAAAACTTAGGTATGGGAATTTAGCTTTGCAATACAGTGCTGGCCTAGCATGTGTGAGGACCCAAGCAAAATTCCTATGCTACAAAAACAAACAAATAAGTAAGAACAGTTTTTCTCAGTTACCTTTCGTAGTAGGTATCTTAGAAATATTTTCTTATGCAAATCTGTACTTAAATAAAGCTGTTTTTAAATTAGGGCCATATGTGTAAAGTGGCCAAGATTAACAATTTTAATCTTATTTTTACATACTGACTACAAATTCGGTAAGTAAAATTCAAGATTCTTCATTCCTGGATTCAATCCACCAGTCAACATGCAAATGCCCTAGCTACACAGTGTATTGTGACTTGTAATTATAGCAGAACACTTTTAACCAAGTTTAGCCTTCAAAGTGTGATACAGTTACTAAAATTACAAAAATCTCTCAAATTCTAGTTGGGATGAAAACCACAGATAATGAAATGTACCATGTAGGTTATGGTTTTTCTATGACGTTTTTATAGTTACAGCCCTGTGAGCGTGTACTCATCCATTGTTATAGTATTCATGCCTATGCACAACTCAAGTGTAACAGGACACTTGATGCATGTGGCCAAAATCAGAAGTTGGTCTGAGTCAGTTTGCTTGGAGAAATTACAAACGGTTCCACTTATTCCTTAAGCTAGCATGGCTACTGTCTCAAACTAGACACTGGCTGCTCTTCTTTTATAAATTGATTATGTTACATGTTTTTTGTTTTGTTTTGTTTTATTTTTCCCAAGACAAAGTTTCTCTGTGTAGCCCTGACTGTTCTGGAACTTGCTCTATAGATCCACCTGCCTCTGTCTCCTGAGTACTGAGATTACAGGTGTGTGCTACCACTGCCCAGCTACATGTAAGATTTTTAAAGAGCACAGTCTACATACATTCTTACCTTGACATGGACTCTATCTCTGTGTGCTACCTAGCTTATATAGTTCTTATGCTAAGTATAAAACAGGAGAAAAGACAAACTCTCTAAAACTGTTTAGTACAGCTAGTAGGCACTGACGTGATAAACAAAACAAAACAAAAAAACCTTAGAATCCCTATGAAAACTACTAATGAAATCCACATTACACACACGGAATAGGCAGCAACTGACTGTGGTAGTTCATGCCAAAGTGAAATAATGTCTGCCTATATCTTCAAGTATGATTTCAAGTTGCTCTGATGAGGAAGAATTCCAATAGCACTCCTATTTTTTCTTTTTTGACAATCTATTACAAATAAACAACATACTGTTTTTAAAATATTATATCTTCAAGTATGATTTCAAGTTGCTCTGATGAGGAAGAATTCCAATAGCACTCCTATTTTTTCTTTTTTTTTTTGATAATCTATTACAAATAAACAACATACTGTTTTTAAAATATTAGCTATTTTCAACATTTCACCATTTGTTACAAACTAATCAGGTTTAAAGATAATTACCAAAATATTCCAGAAAACATTCATTTAGTTTAAATTATTAATTAGCTCTCTAAAAAGTCAGTGCATCTTCCATGACTCGGTTTTAATAAAAAATGGTTTGTCTAGGTAATCAAATAATCATTAGGAAAGCATTCTAGAAGCCACCTGCCATGATGCATACCATCTCTCTCTTATTCCCGAGCATCACTAGCAAACACACTGGCCAAAGTTTCTAGCACAAGAATAAAAAAACTGGATTCAACTGTTAGTACCAACAAGAATTGAACAGGGGTCTAAGAGAATTAGCAGGATTCTGCCCCATGGACCTAGCAGACCCTCTTAGAAGAGGAATACATAGTACAAAATCATTTTCAAGATTTGAGCCAAATGCCAGCTTTGCCTCCTATATAGAATGATATCCAGATGCAAGGACATCTCTGCCAATAAAATGGACAATGTTCAGCAAATGATTCCTTTGAGGAAGAAAAGAAAGATCTCTGAAACCTGCACAGGATTTCTCCACGTAGGTGAAGCAGTGTTTCAGTGCCTTAGTACATCCACAGTCCGAGACCGTGACTGTTAATCTGGAGAATGCCTTGCCCCTCACACCAGAAGCATTTACCTGTAGTGGGGTAGGCGATCAGGCTTTTAACCACTGCCAGACATCCATAACCTGAATTTCAAAATCGAGCAAGAGAGCTCTCCAGACACTGCAAACCATGGCTCATTTTCAGCCATTTCCATGTCCTTCCTAGGGTTTTCTAGCTTTAAGCATAATATTCTTGCTCGAAAACTTTCACCGAGTTTACATTTTAATGCATCCAATTTAACAAACTATTAATTATTATATTAAAATTTGTGTGCCACTACTTTGTATTATAAAAGGCACTGTCAAATGAAACAATGTTTTTGTCTCTAAGTGTTCTCAATACTATGAACACAAGATAGCAAATTCATTCATCTGATAAACCCTGTAATCTATAAAGACATTCAATCCAAATCTAGATTATTATATAACTATGATAAAGCTACAAACGTTAATTTTACATTACTATCCCGTCTTATTTAACGGGATATTTAAACGGGATATTTAAAATTTAATTTACAAATAGTTATTTAACAGTTAGTATAATTTCACAGAATTATTCTTACTTAAGAACTAGTAAAAACAGAAAGGTAAGAGATAGGAGACCAAGTACATTGGCAGTGTTGGGATGAGAGCAGAATATATCATTAGTCAGTCAGTCTTCTGTTTCCCAAGAAACCAAAGAACTGGATAAACAAAAGCACCATGTTATCTGGACAGCAGATTTAAGTGTTTCTACAGTAAGCACGTCCCTCCCACGCAGATACTCACCATTGTCTTTACTACTGCTTTCCTCGATCGTCATCTGCTCAGCCAGCTCAGACAGCGACTCATCAATAGTCTGGCTTCCCCTGAGCGTGAGGGACAGTCTCCTCTTAAACTTTTTCATCCTATCAGTCGGATGTGGCTTAAAAAATTCTGAAAGTATAAAGAATAAACAAAAAAAAAGTCAAGTTTTAAATATTTGATTGCTCAGGAAAATTGTCATTCTGGGCTTACAGTGAATCTTCAAAGTAGGACTATATTGAGAAATTCTCATTTCCAGCAAACATCTCAGAATCTGATCTTTCTGTTTAAATGATATAATGTGATTGATGCTATAGATTCAGGTGGCAACAAAGGGGTAAAACATTTATAGAACTCAACAGTGAGACTTAAGAATGATAAAATCTGGAGAAATCAAAGATTCCCTAAAACGTACCCTCTGAAAACTCTTAGAGTAAAAATGTCACTGCGATTTGGATGCTCAGGTCCTAATACAAGTCTCGGCCATCACTCAAAAACCAGTCAGATAGACATTTCCCAGTAGGAAAATGTCATTACCTTCCCTAAGCAGATCATCAAATTCTAGGCAAAACAACTAAGACCTAGTACTGAGATCAACGTTTACTTTTTCTTCTAAATTACATTTCTGAAATCAGGAGGCATGTTACAATTTACAAATGTAACTGGCAGTATCTTATAGTCAATAAAGCCTTCCTAACTGAAAAGCAAGGCACTTGGTTCCCTAACTGACTCAATAATTTACCTTAACTTCTTTTCTAATTGCTCTTTATGACCAACATGTAATAAGTGAATCTGCCAGATGGTCTTGCAAGCTATCCTAAATAAAAACAATACCCTGATTCTAAAATAAATCCAGCTGTTTATCTTTTATCTTTTCCATCTGTGTCTGCTTAACTTCTCATTCTAAGGATATACTCTAGGTTTGCTGAGCAGGCGACTTGTGAAATTTTTTTTGTTGTTGCTCAAAGGCTGGGAAACACAAATACAAACTTGTAACTGATAACTTCATATATGATCACTCCCTACTATGTATTTACTATAATTTTTTAAATCGACATAATAAAACATGAAACCAGACACATTAAAAGGTAAGTATTGCAACTACAATCTAATATAACCTAATATGGTTTCTCTTCATCTCCAAGCTCTAAAATCTTAAGAAATGCTGTTTAGTGAGTCTGTAAAGCAACCATGGTTAACCATAGCTCAGGTTAGTCTTGATACCAAAACAGACAATCTGTGTTGAACAATGTTTAGTAACTTCTCTTCCATTTACCATCATCCTTCTTTTTAGCGGTGTCTTAACCCCCTGACTAAACCCATCTATTGTTGTGCTGGTCACTTTTTCAGTTATAGAACCCCATCTGATTCTTTTCAATAGATTCCAGTTCTCTAGTGAAATTCTCAGCTTCAGCATCTATTTTCATGAACTTATTAATCACCGCATTTTAAAGCTCCTGTCTGTAACCCTTTGTCTATATAGTCTGTTGATGTGTTTCTGCTGTTGATTTTTCTCTTCGCTGTGTTTTCCTGAATGCAGACATTATGTGTGAATGATGACGTGAAACTGGAGGGATGTACAGGCTCCAGATGCTGCTTTCTTCCTCCACAGAGCTTTATCTGTTTTTCCTAGGTGGATATCCACAAAGAAGCAGATCAGCACATGACCTCAACCCAGTGAAAGACAGGAAACCTGTAGACTGAATCTCCGACACTCAAAAAAAGTATGACTTACTCTACTATTGTCATTTTTACGGTTAGGTCCTTCAAGGGACTCCAACTGTAAATCTATGGCTGGAATTACACCAGTGGAAGTTGTTAAAATAAAATATACGATAAAGAAATATGTATAAAACATTAAAAAGAAAATATATAAGAATAAATAAATAAAAACAGAGCATTGGAGTCTCTATTCACTGTCCTCAGTTACGCTTTGCTCTTCTCTTATATCCTGCTCAAACTTTATCCTCCCATTGAGAACAGTTTAAAGGTTGTTGACTTTTAAAGTCAATTAACTCATATGGAGCAGAAATACAGTGTCTCCTTCCAGCCCCTCTGGAATCTCTACTCAAGTCTGGACTGACTGAGTACCTTTTACACCTTCATAATGGTCTCACTCCCTAGCATTTCTAGTAGTTTCAGCAGGACTTCAGGTCGCTTAATGCTTAAAGTTACTCCATCATAGGCAAAATGGAAGCATTTCTGTGTGTTAGGCAAAATAATATACAGATGTCAATAGGAGGCAACTCAGTAAGCTTAAATTGATTCCAAAGAAACATATGCTAGTTGCAGACATGCCCTAAACATGCCAACTGTAGACACATCCTAAACATGCTAACTGTAGACATCCTAAGTGCTATATCTATCTGCTTCACTTCTCATAGCTGCACCTTTGGATACAGCTCTACCATGACAGTAATTCAGACATCTGTTTCAACATCTTAGATAGTTAAGGTGAACTAAGTTACACTCATAACTGTCACTTTGTTTCTCTAAGACTTCATGCTAGCTCTAGGCAAGGTGGCTCACACCTACAATCCCAGCACCTGGGAGGTCGACTGATGCTAGTTCCAGGACAACATAGGCTATACAGTGAATTCCCAGCTCACCTGGAGCTACAGAGTGAGACCTTCTCAGAAGTCAAAGAACAAAATCAAGAGCAGCAACAACCACCACCACTAAGAGCAACACTACAGAGGCACTCCTTTCTAAGGTCCAGGAGTAACTAAGCAGGCTCACAGTCTTTTCCCTACATAGTCTGAGGGAAAACTCGTCTGTGAGAGGCTTCTGGAAGAAAACCAATACGCCCATGGAATACTGCCCTTGTTATGACTAAATCATAGCAGATAATTATTTTCAGTGCTGAGGATCAAACCCAATACCTCAATACTCGGCCCTCAACACCCAGTCCTCAAGCCAGATATAAAGCCATTTGTTCCAACCTGACCTCCCCAACAAAAAAATGATATAGGAAGGGTTTCAGGGTAGGGTAAAAGGAGAAGGAATATAACTAAGAGGATTACAATAAACTGTATAGACAAATTACAATGATTGTTAGGAAAAGCAAGCTCAGGCTGGAGAGATGGCTCAGTGGTTGGGAGCACTAGCTGCTCTTCCAGAGGACCCGGATTCAATTCCCAGCAACCACATGGCAGCTCACTTCGAGGGGATCTGACACCTGACACCCTCTCATAGATATACACTGAGACAAAACACCAATGCATGAGAAATAAAAATAAGTAAAGATTTTAAAAAGCAGACAAAAAAATCAACAGAGAACTTGAATACACTGCACATTTAATGTTAGACCTAAAAGACATATGCAGAATATTTCATTGAACAATAGTATATATTAACTCTTCTCAGGTGTGAACAGAGCACAGTGCAGACAAGAGCACAAAACAAACTGAACACACTGGGTTTTCGTTTTTAGTGTTAAACTCAGGGACATGTACATCGTTGGCAGGGCCTCTACTAGTGAGCTATGTCCCCGGAAGAAGTATGTGTGTGTTTCCTGAATCTAATAAAATGACACTGAGTATCAAACAAGGAAAATTTATAAAATGTGAAAAATAATTCGATCTTAAGTAATAGGCTACAGAAGAACTCAAAACTGACCATAGAATACACTTTGCAACAACTAAAACTAAACTAAACTAAACTAAAACTAAACTAAAACTAACACAACACACCAAAATTTACAGTGTATAGCTAAAGTGTCAAGAAAAGTTCTAGCTGTACAGTCTAAAATGAAAAGAAAATCTCAAATTAATATCCAAATGGTACACTTTATAGAGCTAGAAAATAAAAAGCAAATTAAATACAGAACTTGCTAAAAGAAGGCTACAATAACAGAGTGGAGATAAACAAAACAGAATATAGTTCTTTGAAACTGTTATATTGGCTTTGAAAAAATATCAATGAGAGGGTGAGATGGCTCAGTAGGTAAGGGACCTGCTGCCAAGCATAGTGACTGAATTTTATCTTCCAGACACACATGACGAAGGACAGAAGAGACTCTCAAAGTTGTCCTTACCTTCACACACACGCTACGGCATTCAAGTGCCACACACACAAATAAATAGACACAATTTTAAAAGAAACTGGGGATATTAGTGTCAATTTAAATAGACAAGAATATAAAAAAACTTTAAGAATTATGCACCAGAATGTGAGTAACCAATAAAGTGAAAAATTATCCCAGAAACATGCAAACACCAACAGTGACTCTTGAAAAAGTACAACTTAAGTAGATCTCTAACATCCACAGTGAACGAATTAATGCCACAGAGGTAGGTCCAGGACAAGATATTTTCACTGGTGAGAGATTCTTTCTCAGAAAGTATATAGCTCTTGAGAAACAGCACCCAAGGTTGAACTCTGACCTCCACAACCATGTCCACATATGTACACACATGTGTATGTACATCACACACATGCACTCACACACAAAAAAGATTTTAAAATATATAAATCATTGGCCAGTGGTGGCGCACATCTCTGATCCCAGGACTTGGGAGGCAGAGGCAGGTAGAGCTCAGAGTTCAAGGACAGCCTATAGAGTGTCTATAGTGGTCTATAGAGTGAGTTCCAGGACAGCATAGGGTCACATAGAGAAACCATGTTTCCAAAAACCTAGATAGATTAGATTAGATTGCATATACTAAAAACAAACAAAAAAAATGTTGACTAAAGCTCAAAAAGATGTATGTAAATAAAAACATAACTCTTTTCATGGACTAGAAAACAAATCTATTAAGATATTCCTCACAAGGGATCCCTATATTCAATACATTCCCAGCCAAAAGCCCAATTATTTTTTTCTTAAATAAGAACACACCCTAAAATTTATCCCAAAGGGCCTTGAATATTCATAATGATCTTGAAATATATAACTACAAAGTCTTTTGAAACACTAGAGTAATGAAACATTGTATTATTTGTATCAGAAGTAACACAGGACTAAGAACCCAAACAAATCATCAGGACAGGGCAAAGCAACAGGGCTGGGAAAATCGGAAATTCTAACAGAATACAGTGAACCTAGACTCTTATGCCATATGCAAGAGTTAACTCAAAATAGATAAAAGAAAACAGATAAATGTAAAACTAAGCATTAAAACTATGTAACAAAACCCCAAAATTCTCGTGGCTGGTGAGATGTCTCAGTTTGCCACCAAGCCAAGCCCTTTTGGTCTCTAGAACTCATGTGGTAGAAGGAAAGTTGTCCTTTGACCTTTACGCTTGCACTATGGCATGTGCCCCATCCCCACCCCCAGGTCCAAGGGTCCTCAAACATCACAGGCTAGTGCCAACATTCTTGGTTATCCTCCAACACTTGAGCTAAGACCTCATTGCCTAAGATACCGACCATACATGGAGAAAACAAGCTGGTGCAGACCTGGAGGCTTCATCCCTACTGGCCAGCTTTCACGGTGCTAAATGATCTTATGCATGCTACCAGAGCAGAAAAGCCATCATCGGGATTGCCCTGGGGGATGCCCAGTAGATTACAGTAACAACCAGCATGACAAGACATGTCCTCTAATCCAATTGTGGCATGAATATCATGGAAGGAAGCAACAACTTTCTGTTGGGATTTAAGGCCTGCTCCACAAGATAAAACCCATACCTGGCCAACAGACAGATCAGACTCTAGGAGAGAATCTACTACTATTCTGCTGAATGGACACAGTATTAAACTAACTCCTAAAGATCTATCATTATACCCATAGATTGAAGCATCTCAACTTTATCAGAGATGCCTGTTTTCAGTAGATGCCCACAACCAGCCAAGTAGGTAGAATAGGTTATAGAGAATAAGAGACTGAAGAGTGTCCAGTCCTGAAGAACACATATACTGCTCTCCCTCATCCACAGGCTCAGGGATCATTGTGAAAGAGGGGACAGAAAAAGTGGAAGAGCCAGAGGCGGTAGAGAAATATGAGGAAACAGTTCTTCTGGACACAGTAGAGCAACTACACATATGGTATCATAATGGTTGAAACACCATACACAAAACCTGTGCAAGCCTAAAACCAAGACACTGGGGAGATGGCAGTTGGACACAGATTCACCCCTAGTCAAGGCTAATAATCCTTAACTGCTAGGAAGTAGAAGGGTCAGTTTTCTCTAAAAGTATAACCCCTAATAAGTTAAATAAATCACAACCCCAAATCCTCAGGATTTTAAAAGATAGTGTTTTTTACAAGAAGTTTAACACATTTTCTTTAACGTATTTTCAAACATGTTGTTTATCAGCCAACAGGTTAAAATTTAAAATATAGTTTAAATCTTCAAAATGCAGCTACTTTCTCATTGTGAATAAAGTCCTTACAACGGGGATTTTGTTTTAAATAACGGTTCAGTTTCAGTGAATTCAGAAAGTAATCTAGTTAGAAAAGTCATCTATTGCTTATGATCATCATAATCTCACTCAACAGAACCAAAATAACAATTGGAAAAATTGGGGGGGGGGAGGAAAATAAAAGCACATTAAAAAGGAAGCACAGTAACAAACATCAGAATATCATTTTATCAATGAAACAAATTCTCTCTCTAATTATGTTCTCTAACTACACTTATTCTGCCAAATTCTCTTTGATTAAAAAAAAATGACTTCAGGAGCTGAAGAGATGTGTTGGAGAACATTTGATCCCATTCTGAACCCTGAGATTGTGAACTGTAGAAACCTGTTTCTAGCTGTGGGGTGGCTCAGCCCAGCACACACCTTTAGTCCAATAGCTAAATAAAGTCAACCCTAGGTCAAGAGGTAGAACAAGAAACCAGCTGACAGAGATAGAAAGGAAGGCCACTGAGAGAAGAGTATCCAAGACAGGGTTGAGTAGAAGTAGTTTTTCCATGTGGGATGTGAGCTGAACAGAAAGGGTTTTTTTCCTCTGGGTTATGAGCTGGGTGCTTTCTTTACCTCTCTGAGCTAATAGGCTTTCACTCAGCATCTGGCTCCTGAGTCTTTATTAGTAAAATTGAACGACTGGGATTTCATTTTTTTAAAAGAACAACAGAGATGCATCAATGGTTAGGAGCACTGGCTGCTTTTCCAGAGAACCCAGTTCAATTCCCAGCCAGTACCCACATAGCTGTGGATCACAACCATCCATAACACCAGTCCAAAGAGATCCAATGTCCTCTTCTGACCTCCAAAGACACTAGGCACACAGATGGTACACAGATATGTGCAGAAAGAATACCAATGGATATAAATAAAATTAATTTTAAAAAGTAACTTTAAATCATAAAACCAGAAGTTTACTGAAAGATAAGGAATCATTTAAAAAATAATCACTCTGATAAATATCTCCTATGCTTTAAAATCAATCACCACCTATGACAGATGGTAAAACACTACTATCTGATAACAATTTCAATTCCTCCACTATAATTGAGAAGTAAATCTCTCCTGCTCTTCAGTATTGGGGATCAAATAAACTCCACTACAGAGTTACATCCCTGGCCTACACTGACATTTTTATCAAGGCAGAGCCTTGGATAGATAACACTTTTATAAAAATAAAAGGATTGCTTAGGCCAGCGGTTCTCAACTCGTGGATTATGAGTCAGAACAGTAGCAAAATTACAGTTATCAAGTAGCAATGAAAATAATCTTATGATTGGGGGTTACTACAACATGAGGAACTGTATTAAAGGGTCACAGTATTAGAAGGTTGAGAACCACTGGTTTAGCAAATAAATGTATACAATGTTTATGCTGAATGAAATGACTAAAAGATACATTTCATGATAGTTACTGATTACGTAATAGCAAGAAAAACACATAGAAAGTTAGTGTCAATGTTTATGAAATTGGAGTCGCAGATATTAGCTATTGTATAAATACATACATATAAATGCATAACATGTAGAGACATGTCATGAGCCAGGAATTATGACTACCATAATTCCATGTAAATTATCA
The DNA here is from genome assembly GCA_028658305.1 of Pachyuromys duprasi. Classification (NCBI taxonomy): domain Eukaryota; kingdom Metazoa; phylum Chordata; class Mammalia; order Rodentia; family Muridae; genus Pachyuromys; species Pachyuromys duprasi. The sequence continues at coordinate 77,007,289 of CM053766.1, forward strand.
AAAACAGTGGTAATAAGTTTAGATAGTATTGGGAATAAATAGACAGGCATAATTAAAAATTAACTGATTAAAAATCTGACAAAAATAAACAACTCTGTTTTGTTTTTTTGTGACAGAGTTTCTCTGTGTAGCTCTGGTGGTCCTGGAACTCACTCTGTAAGCAAGGTTGGCCTCGAACTCAGAGATCTGCCTGCTTCTGCCTCCCAAGTGCTGGAATTAAAGGCATGAGCCACCATGCCTAGCTTAAACAATGTATTTTAATAATAGAAGCCTAAAGCCAAAAGTACTGGCTTATTTCCTTCAATGCTACTGAGTAACTATACTCTCAGGCTACTCATGTAACTGTGTTTTATCCTTAAAAATCTGATTTTGTTATTATTTTTTAATATGTGTATTCCGATGGGTCTGTTGAGGGGTCATGTGCACATGCTAGCAGATGTCAGAGACCTCAAACCCACCTGGTGCTAGAGTCACACAGATGCTTGTGAACCATCTGGTGGGACAGGGAAGGCACTGGTTTGTTCCTTAGCACCAGGGTGGCTGAGAGGATACAGAAGGAACTGGAGAATTGAAAAGGAAAAGGGAAGAGACAGATTATTATGAAAGCAGGAATCACACATAGCTGAAGAAATCAGATAGAAAGTAGCCAGAATTATTTCAACTCTGAGTCTTGAAACAGAAACCCTATGAAACTGAACCTCTGAAAGGAGGCAGCTGATAGCAAGACACTAGAAGCCAAAAAGCCTGGAGAAGGGGCTCAGCAATAGCCTCATGTTGGTCTCTGAGGACATGGCTGGTGGTGCTCACTTAGCTAAGGTGTGAGCAGGGCAGCTCTCTGAACATGTAGAAACTCCACTGGGGCCATTCGCCTCTCTGAGCCTGCGAGGGTAGAGCGCTATGGCTGAAGAGGCAGTGAGAGGCAAATGCAGGTAATCTTGTTGTTCCTTCTAATTTCCTCTTCTCCCAGCCACACTTTCTTTTGGCAGAATGTAACAAGGGACTGGAAGCAAAGGAGAGACAGCTTCAGAGCAGTTCCTCTGCTCCATATAACACAAACTTAGCATAAGTCTGAGGTCAGAACCGCTTGCACAATTTTATTTCTCCATTTTTATGTACTTAGAGTAATGGTTTGCAAACGTTAGTTATAAAAGTCTAGTTAAGAATGTTTGATATTTTTCTTATGAATTCTGAAGTAATTACAAAACCCAACTTTTCTACTTCATTGTAGAAACAAAGTACAGATCTTATAAAACAAAATCAGAAATTAAAAAAAATGATTGGGTCCCAATTTGGCATCTACATGGAAACTTTAAATTCCCATCTATTCAATATTCACTGGAGGAAAACATTAATGAGGATTAATGAAAAATGCTAAAATTTTAGGTGAATCCTATTCCATTACTTTCAAACTTAAGTCATTTCCCCTTTAATCTAAGCCTTATTCATCTTTGCATCTTAACTGGCTGAAAGGTTGTCTTTCTCTGATAATATTTAATGTTTGACATGTTAACCATACCTACTATGAAACCTAAGACATCAACAATTACAGATCACAAATCATTGCAAACTCTAGTAAGAAAAAATGCTGTATATTAAACTATATGTTTATGGGTCCTTTAAAAGATATTTAAGTCAGTGAAGTGGGTTTTTTTCATATTCATAGACTATTATTGTGCTAAGGGAACATCACCTTCAGATAGGCTTATATGTAAAAGCAATCATAGAAATGGCTCACAGATACACCCCCTTATTTATAGTCAAAGTTCATAACCTCTCTAGTTTTGAGATGAAGTAAATATGTCACCAATTAGCATTATTATAATTAGAATTCCAAGACAATTATCTCATGATAAGTCAAGGGTTCTGTGAAATGCTACTTACATAAGCTATTTTAACTGAAAAGTTACAAGACACTGTTTCAGCTTTGTACATCTACACAATGTGGAAGCTCACAGTGCTGGGTGGCCATGCAGCCCTATTACAGAAACTTCCTGTGGTGCAAGCCCATGAGATAGGAACTGCTACCAAGGTGGCTCATACCAATGTAGTCCTAGCACTCAGAAGGCTGAGGCAAGGTCATCCACAAATGAGGTCAGTCTGAGTTATACAGTAAGTTCCAGGCCACTCTGAACTACAGACTGAATAAAAACAAAAACAAAACAAAAAACCAACCATCACCTCCAATCAAAGGTACCTGGAAGTGGCAACAGGCCCGTAATCCCAATACTTAAAGTGGGAGGACAGGAGGGTCATGAGTTCAAAACCACATTTTGTGAGTGGGTGGGTTGGGATCCCCCTCCCTCCACTGGAAGTCTTACCTGGCTAGGAGATGCCCACCTCAGTCTCCATAGCCCCTGCTGCTAGGGGTCTCAGCTAGAGTCACCCTCACATCCTCCCAGGAGCCTACCCTGTCCCAGAGATGATACCCACGCCACTTTCCCTTCTGCCTTCCAGCCCTCTCACCTCTCACTCCTGCTCTCCCCACATCTTAGGTCCACCATCACTCCCCTCCTCACACCCTCTTCACCCAGTTCCCACACTTCATCCACTTTTGATATCTATTCTATTTCCCTTCTGAATGGGATTCAAACATCCTCTCTTGGGCCCTTCTTGTTACTTAGCTTCCTTGGGACTGTGGATTGATTATAGTACTATACAGCTAATAAGTGAGTACATTCCGTGTGTCTTTCTGGGTCTGGCCGACGAGATGTGCAGGGATAAAAATGGAGCAGAGATTGAGGGAATGGCCAACCAATGACTGGCCCAACCTGAGACCTGTCTCATAGGAGAGAAGCAACCCTTGACACTATTAATGATACTCTGCTATGCTTGCAGACAGTAGTCTAGCATAACTGGTCTCTCGGAGGCTCCACCCAGCAGTGAATCAAAACATGCTGAGACCCACAGCCACTCACTAGGCGGAGCTCAGGGAGTTTTGTGGAAGAGTGAGGGAAGGATAGAAGGGCCTACAGGAGATAAGAACTCTACAAGAAGACCAACAGAGTCAACTAACCTGGGTCCATGGGGGCTTAGAGAGACTGACGCACCACCAAAGAGCTTACATGGACTGCACTTAGGCCCCCAACACACATGAAACTAACGAGTAGCTTGGTCTTCAGTGTGGGTCCCCCAGCAAGTAGAGTGGGGACTGTCTCTGACATGGCCTCTGGCCTACTTTTAGATCACTTGCCCCAATCTGGGCTACCTTATCTGGCCTCAAGGAAGAGGACACTAAATGGCTTGATGGGACTGGATATGCTGGGATAGTTGGTACAGGGAGGAAGGGGCCTCCCCTTTTCTGGGAATGGGAGGGGGAAAGGGGACAAAGGGTAGGAGGGAGAGGGTGGTAAAGTAGGGATTTAAAGTGAATAAATAAATACACTTAATTAATAAAAAAAGAATTCAAAGCTAGCCTTGCTAGAGAGTGAACTTTTAAAGGCCAGCCAAGAGCCACCTGAGACCCTATCTCAAAATAACAACTTTAGAACATCTGAACCACCACGTAAAAGTATGTTTTGCTACAAGTAACTTCTTTAGTAGGCACAACTCTGAGGCTACTCATGTTGTTGTATGGTTTTCACTGCTTATCTGGAATCCATTCTATGAAGATGCCATATTTTCTTCTCATATTAATGCAGCCGCTTTAACCTTCTCTGGGTTAACATTTACATGGTATTGTTTTGCCTTGTTTTACTACACATTCTCCGTTTATGTTTTGTAAAGAGTACAGAGCTGAATATTTGCTTTTTTTTTTTACCCAGCTAGACTCATGTATGCTAAATGTGGATGCCAACAATGAGCTATATCCCTACCCTAATCTTCCTTCTCAAGGAAGTGTTCAGTCCATCTGCATTTAACTGTACATGATTGTCAGCGTATTTTCCTATTTGTTATTTACTCTTTGACCTTAATCTTCATTTTTTTCTGTACTTGTAGAGTACTTTCATGTTGTTACATATTTTATAGGCTTGTAATATTTTAGCATCACGGCTTTAATGATTACTGCAGAAGACACATAAGGTCTTTATTTTCCATCTTTTCTAAGGTTAAGCTTTCACCATGTAGCCCAGGCTGGCCGTAAACCCAATCATTTTTCCTCAGCCTCCCAAATGTTAAATTACAGGCATTCATTAACACTTACTAAGCTTACAGAACATTAAATTGCACTGCCAAAATTAATAGTAACTCATGCTTGTTTAAAGTTAGTTGGCTAAGACTGAGATTTCTTTCTTTTTTTCTTTTTTAAAAAGCAGTGGGTTGGAAAGATGACTTAGTGGTAAAGAATACTTACTGAGCTTACAGAGGACTAGAATTTTGTTCCCAGCACCCATACCTACTCCAGGGGATCCAATGCCCTCTTCTTGCCTCTGTGGGCACTCACACGTATGTGCATACTCACACACACAGATGCACACATAAAATATTTCTTTCAATCAGAATTTCAACCAGGTATTTAATGAAATCATAAATTTGGATGATCAGAAACACTAAGTACATATCTCTGACCTTATATGAGTGCTTAGCCAAAATTATAAGTGACTAAATACCATCTGTGCTGTTTAGTTTTTGGTTAGCTTGACACAAACGTGGCACAACTAGAGGCATTGAGAAAATACCTCTATCAGAGTGGACTGCAAACAAGTCTATGGGGCATTTTCTTGATTAATGATTGATGTAGGAGGGCCCAGCGTGCTGTGGGTGGGGCCAGCCTGGAGCAGGAGTTCTTGGGTTCTATAAGCAGGCAGAACACACCTTGGAGAGCAAGTCAGTAAACAGCATTCTTCTGTGGCCTTTGGTTCAGTGCCTGCCTCCAGGTTCCTGCTCTGATTTCCCTTAGTACTCAACTGTTTGCTAGACATTTAAATCCTTTTCTCCCAAAATTGTGTTTTGTCAATGTTTTATCACAGCATAGAAAACAAAAAAGACATCATCAATTTGCAAGAAGGTATATCACTGAAGAATACATAACTTTAGATAGATATTTGGGTGGTATTATACTTCTAAGTAGAAGTACATTAACTTCACAAAAATCAACAAAATTTGAATACTTACCAAACGTATACATATTTATTTAAATCTTATTTTCTTTCCTTCCTTATTTCATGATTTTTTTTTAATGATTTCTAATCTTCTTTTTCTCTAAATATGTTCTTCAAGAGTCAAGCACATATCTTTGGCATAATGGTAGTTTCTTTGGTACCAGGAAAACTTAACCAAGTAAAACAGCAGTTTGAATACTATGATTAATTGCTCAATTCAGTAATCACATTATGAGCTCCTAAATTTATTATTAACCATTAAAGAAATCTGAGGTATACTTAATGAATCAGAATGGATTTAGGTTGTTCTGTAATTAAATAATTAATGTGGGGGGTAAAGAAGGTATATAACTTATAACTTGGAAATCAATAGAACCTAGAAGCCTCTGTAAATGAAAATGTATCCTCTCAGTCAAGTCAGAGAAGAAACAGAGTTGAAATGTCTACAAAATAAAGCTCAAAGTTGGGCACAGTGGCACATGCCTATAATTCCCACACTTGGGAGCATGAGGCAGGAGGATTGCCATGAATTCAGGGCTAGCCTGGGCTAAATGGTAAATTCTAGGCTAGCCTGGACTACAGAGTGCTACTCTGCTTCCAAACAGAAGCAAACACAGAAAAACTAAACTAAACCTTTGCAGTAACTAGAGAGAGATTGTGAGAACAAAAGACCTAGACTTACCAGTGAGGAGGAGGAGTTTAAGGATGTGCATAGTTGGGGTAAAGTGCTCAGTGGGTAACTTTGCTGAGCAAATGCGAAAATATAGTTTTGGATCCCCAACACCCACATTAAAGCCAGCTGCAGAGCAAGCACCTGTAACCCTAGTGAAGAGGATGCAGAGACAGGCTGACCAAAACTATGAGCTTCAGGTTCCAAGAGAAACCTCCCGGCCAGAAAAAAAGTATGAGAGTAATTAACAAAGTAACCAAATGTCAACTTCTGGTTCCCTCCCCTCCCTACAGACACAAATGTGTATCAAGAAACAATGGTTTGCTATAAAAAAAAAAGTTGTTGCTCCTTCGCATAAAATTTTAGGGAAAGGGTATGTTTAGAAGAGCCCTAGTTCTATTTTACCTGAGCATCTACAAGAGCTCCTGGAAGATTATACGGAAAGAAGAAAATTCTTTCTCTACTCAACATGTAAAAACAGGTTCAGAATAATGTTCCTTTTACATTAGATGATCCTGTGTAAGATCTGCCTGTGTAGGAAACCACTGAAATGTCACGCTCTTTTTATGTGGCTATCTATTCCCAAGCCTCTTGAGGCTAGAATTGGGAAGTGACAAGAACACTCCCCCTTTCAAAGGTAAAAAAAAAAGGGGGGGGGTTGCCCTGAGGTCAGGAGCTTCTCATGTGGCTCTGGATTGAAGTTGTGTTAACTTGCTCTGCTCTAAGATGAAAGCAATCATGACCAGATCAATGTGCTCAGCAGCTGGTTAGTCAGCTGCTCTAGAGGGGCAGCCAGTGAAACAGCTTTGGAGCCCTGTCTGGGCGCTGTGCCCCAGAAAATCTGAGTGCAAGCCAATCCTATTACCACTTATTCCTAAAGGGTGTTTTCCACTCCTCAACTTATTAAGAAAACTAAACAAATAGAAATACCATCTTTTTATACTCCAGTTATGGAAGTATTTTACACTTTAATATGTATCCGAAAATGAAATACTTTGACACATCTATATGAAGCCATTACACTTGTCAAGAGTCCAATGGTCTACCCTAGAAACATCAGCTGAAGTAAATATAGGAGGAAGCCTATCTCCCCTTTAGCCCCCAAAACACTCAGAAGGCTGTTGGAAAGGAATATAAAAGTCTTCAACTCTTTAGGTAACTACAAAGTCCTTAAAAACAAAACAACAAAAACATTATGAATATAAAGGTTTACAACAGTTGATAGGAACTACAAGATGTATGAACTACTAAATCTATGTATTATTCCAACTTTGCTATAAAATCTATGTTAAAGTAAAAAAAACAAAAAAGAAGTACCTCAGTCTTACTACTGACTTTAAGTTAGAATTTTGGGACTTTTAAATTATTTGTTTATTACAATTTAGTCACTTTGTATCTCAGCTGTACGCCCCCATCTCCTCCCCATCCCACCAGCCCTCCTCTTGTCCCCCTATGCCCCTCCCCTAGTCCACTGGTAGGGGAGGTCCTTCGACCCTACTATCTGACTCTAGCCTATCCTGTCTCATCAAGACTGTCTGGATCCTCTTTCTCTGTGGCCTAGTAAGGCCACCTCCCTGGGAAAGGTGATCAAAGAACAGACAACCAAGTTAGAATTAAAAAAAAGAAGACAAGATAAAAGGTATTGTCACTAAAAATAAGAATTTAGTGAGCAAGCTAACTTAAGCGCAGCCTACTAATCTAGTTGGAAGTTTAGGAAAGTGTGTGTGTGTGTGTTTGTATCCTAAAGCATTTATCATACAGTGTTCAAAAGTGCTTCAAGTCCTTTCCTAGATGAAAGCCTGGGGCCCCAATAACAATCCCTTATATAAATAAACCACACACCATATTTCTAGCTGATTCGATTAACAGTGAAAGGAAAACTTCAAAACAGGCATAAAGTAACCAATGCCAAACTTAATAGGGTGTTCCTAACCTTTCCAGGCTTTTATTTGTCTTCCTTACATCTGATTCCAGAACTTTTTCCACAGAAATTACTTTTTATGCATTAACATTTCATTAGTTTAGGAAGTGTTTGATTAAGCCATATAAATATAATCATAAGTAAAGTTGAATGGCTGGCTCTTCGACCTCCCCCCTACCCCCGAGGGAGGAGCAGCCTTGCTAGGCCACAGAAGAGGACATTGCAGCCAGTCCTGAAGAGACCTGATAAGCTAGAGTTAGATGGAAGAGGAGGAGGTCTTCCCCTATCAGTGGACCTGGAAAGGGGCAGGGAGGAGATGAGGGAGGGAAGGGGGGGATAGGGAGGGAATGGGGGAGGGGGCTACGGATGGGATACAAAGTATATAACCTGTGATTAATATAAAATAAAAATGTTAAAATTTAAAAAAATAAGTAAAGTTGACAAACAGCTAACAGGAAAAAAGGTTAAGAACAAACTAGACAGAGTCTCTTCAAGGGTTTGCATTAAATATGCCAAAGCCAGCAGCTTACTAAACTGGAGACTGTTAGAAGAGCTTCTACTATACCTCAATCACGTAAGTATTCTTATTCCCTTATGTCTTTACGTGTGCATGTGTGTAGGTGTGCTCGCCTTCCACCATGTCTCGGGGCCTCAGCTCCCGCCGTTAGGCTTGATAGGGAGCACCTCCCATCCACTGAGTCATCTCACCAGCCCTTACTCATTTTTAAAAACAGTGCCCCAGTGATTACTGTGAGTTGTCAGTAGTGCTAGCTAATTAAAAGACTAAATATGTAACAAATCTCTAAACTGAGTAACAAGCATGTTTTAAACTTTCTAAATGCAATGCTGATAAACAGTAATAAAAGATCTTTCCATTTTTAAATGCTATAGTAGGAAAAAGGTAAAGGAGAAAAAAAGAACCAAATTTCATATTCTTTGCAATTATAATGTTCCTATCTATCCACCATCTTTAATATAGTAAATTTATTTCACATGAGGATTTCCTTCCCAAAAAAATATATTCACTTATAAAACTCAAGAATTTTCTTATGCTTACAACATATTTCTTTGAAGCATAGTATTTATTAGGATTTACTGCTTACCTTATATAGTAATAAAAATACTGTAAATCTGACCTGATCTTACAAAATCAATTTGTCTTTATCATGCTGTTTGATATAATTACTTTTGAAACAGCATGATTTAAGTGTGATCAGAATACAAGTCAATGGGTACATAAGCATCTAAGCACAATGGGTATATAAAAATCTAAGCACAACCCCAAGGTTCTCCAGAACTCATGAGAAGACCAGAATTTTTTAATTTACTCATATATTAGAAAAGAAACCATCATTTAATCACAGTAACGATACTTAGAGCTCAAAAGTACATGAATCATGAAAATGCCTCCCAAAGCACCAACCTCCTTTTTGTGGTTGTAATTGCTTTCAAAATCATAGTTATTTGTCTCTCCTCTCTCTTCCTCTTTTTTTTTTCTTTTTGTTTTTTTGAGACAGGGTTTCTCAGTATCCTTTCCTATCTTTGGCTGGCTCTGTAGACCAGACTGGTCTCTAGCTCAGAGAGATGTGCCTGCTTCTGTCCCCCCTGAGTGCTAGAATTACAGAAGTGTACCACCATGTGTGGCTTTTTGTTTATTTTAGGCAAAGAAAAAACATGACCTTTTTCTCCTGTTCCACAGAGTGACTTCCTTTTTTAGGCACAGAGAAGTATCAGCACGCCTTACTTCAGACATCTCTTTCCAACTAAACTTCACCTAGAGCCCTGATATGCATCTATCTTCTGTGTAAGCACTGCTTTATTTCCCAGTATACTCAATGACACAAAATATAAAAAAGGGTTTCTACTATTATTCTATTCTGTTAAGGAGAAGAATTAAATTCAATGACAGTTTTTCAAAAGATGCTATGGACCTGGAATGGACTAATATTAATGGCGACATACTATCCTGACACTTGACCCAAAACAATATACCAAAGACAACCAATATTAGTTTTAATAATAAGCTACATGCAATACCCTGTGATTTATCAGACAACCTGCAGGCTATACAGTAATCACCATAACCTTGAAGATTTATTTTAAAGTTTATGGGAAATTATTAGTATCCAGAGCCAGTAAGAGAGTTTTTCTCTCAATAAGTATGAATGGAGCCTGCCTCAGCATCTGGATGGGAGGAGCTGAAGAAGTATGCATGGGAAGAGTGAGACTTGGACAAGATGGAATATTTAAGCAGCAGAGATCTCAGGCTGTGGAGGATGAGGTGTTGGTGGCTCTCCAGTCTGTGGTGAGAAGGAACTCCCACCGCCTGAAGAGCACAGTGGAGATGGAGGGCTCTGGGCATTGCCTCCCTGACAGTTTGCTGCTGGGTGCAAAAAGGCAAAGCAGAGGCCGTATCTGACAGATTCCTCAGTTTCCACAGCTTCTTTCCTCCTGCACAGGGGTTTGCTGCTAGACAGTGTCTGAAAGCAGTGGGCAGGCAAAGCTCAGATCCTGCAGTGTGAATCTGTGCTATTTACATCAACCCTGTGATGTACTCTCCATCACTCAGGTTGGATCACAAACTGGAGGATCTCTGGAGTGAGCAAGAATCTGTATGCCAAAAGGCCAGAAAGCTCCCTTGGGCCTACAGGTGGAAGTCTCTACAGAGTGTACCAGAGACGGTGAAAGCCACACAGCACCACTTCTTCCTACAGTGAGAACAATGTAGAAAAAAACAGATGCCAGGAACAACCCTATCTGCCTCCAGCCCATGACCATGGCTTATTTCAATATTGGAGAATTTTAAAGAAAAGGTCTTAGACCACTCGTCTTTCTTTCTGCTGTATTTTTAGTATTTAAATTTGTTTCTGCAGTGCTTTTACTTAGTTCTGAGAATTTCACTTTTTTTAATCATATTCTTTTCCCTCTCCTACTTTCCCACCCTCCCAACTGCATTTTCTTGCTCTCTTAAAAACAAAACAACAAAACATGGAGAATGATTTGTGTTGGTCAAACTACTCCTGATTATGGGATATACGCCTGCCCTAGAATATAGTTGATAAATTCAGAGTAACTCCTCAAGAAAATAGATTTCTCTTTCCCAGCTACATTCTGCTTATCTCTGATAGTATTTTTGAAGTCCATTACCATTCTCTTCTGCTTTCTCAATTGTATTCCTTTCTTTTTTAATTCCTTTACTTAGCTGCCCCCTGTTCCTTTGATCAGTTTTACTTTTATAATAAAATTTTAACATCAAACTTGTTTTGCAGGATTTTTTTTTTGCCATTTTCTTTTCTATGGGTTATTGGTACAATGACAGATGCCTTTTTTAAATTTATTTTTATTTATTTACTTACTTATTGTATTTCTGTATTGGGTTTCTTTTTATTGTTACTGTGATAGTGTTTTGTTTTGTTTTTTTGTTTCCTCCTTTCTGGAGAGTATTGGGCCCTTCTGAGAATGAGGCTATCTAAGATCTGTCTTAGTTACTGTTCTAGTGCTGTGAAGAGACACCGTGACCAAGGAAACTTAGAAAGCATTTAATTAGGGGCTTGCTTATAGTTTCAGAAGATAAGCCCAGACTACCATGGCAGAAAACATGGCTGCAGGCAGGCATGGCACTAGAGTAGTAGCTGAGAGCTTACATGTGATCCATTAGCTGAAGGCAGAGAGGAGAGAGAAGATGAGGGAGAGGGAGGGAAGGAGAGGGTGAGGAAAAAAGAGGGAGAAGGTGAGAGGGGGAGAGGGAGAAGAAGAGAGAGGGAGAAGGAGAGAGAGGGAGAGACTGGGCATGGCAGGAGCTTTTGAAGCGTCAAAGCCCACCCTCAGTGTCACCTCATCCAAGGCCACACCTCCTGATTCTTCCCCAAACAGTTCCACCAACTAGGGACCAAATATGAGCCTATGGGGGCCATTTTTATTCAAAAAACCATGACAAGGCTGCAATATAAAATAGCAAATATATCAATTTCAACATATGTACAAATCATAACACAAAAAGATAAATACAAAACAGCAAGGCAACCCTAGTCCTACAAGGTCCATGATTCTTTAATAGCTGAACCCAAGGGAACAAAAAACATAAAATGCCAAAGAATTCTAAAGTTCAGTTTAAAGAAAACTCATAAATCAGTAAATGAAGTAAAGATGTCAACATCAACTTAGATGAGAAATTTAATGATTTGGATGAGAACAAATCAACAAAGAGGGAGACTGGTAGAGGGAAAATACAAAATACTTAGAACTAAAAGTTCAATCAATCAATCTGAAACTCGATTTAAGTCACCACCAATAGAACAGACCTCATAGAAAAAAAGAGTTCCAGGGATGGACAAAAGGACAAGGAATTTTAACATTGAAATATAAATAGGAAGCAGGAGGAACAGGGAGGAGACAGAGGAGGGAAGAAGAGGGGAAGGAGAGGGAAACAAAGCAAGAAAAACAGTGAGCATAAGAAAAATCAAGAAAGCAAGTGATCAATAATGCCACAACATTCAATACCAAGGCTTTGGGGACAACATTAAGAGGCCAAACCCATCAATCAGTAGTGAGAACAGTGAACTAAGATGCAGACTGATCATGCAGTTAAGACTAGTCAATGAAATTACAACGGAAAATTTCAGAAATCTCAGGAATGACACAGATATCCAAATGGAAAAGCATTTAAACCCCCTATGTCCTATTGTAGTTAAAAATGCAAATACAGAACAAAGAAAGAACACTGAAAGCCACAGTAAGAAATGTCCAAGTACTTGTAACAACAAACAATCAGAATAATAGACCTCTTTGCGGAAATCCCAAAGGCCAGGAAAGCATGGATGATGTTATTTCAAGCCACGAAACAAAACTGTCACCCAAGATTACTATATCAAACAAAGTCAACCTTTAAAATGAAAGGCAGAGGCAGGCAGATCTCTATGAGTTCAAGACCTGCCTGTTTTATATAGTGAGTTCCAGAAAAGCCAAGGCTATGCAGAGAAACCTTGTCTGGAAAAACCAAAATACAAATATCAATGAGGACTGGCAGAAGGGAGCTCAGACAGGATGACCAAGGTAAACTGCATGCCTGTATGAAAATGTCTTCATGAAACCCATCATGCAGTGCCTGAAAATGGCTCAAATCAAACAACAACAAACAAACTTTGCTATAAAGCCTGATAATCTGAATTTAATCCTTTCTGGAGTAGAAAGTAAGAACTGATTCCCCAGCCTAGTGGTGCACGCCTTTAACCTGAAGCGCTGGGGAGGCAGAGGCACAGGGATCCGTGAGTCCGAGGCCAGCCTGGCCTACAGAGCCAAGCCTACACACAGAACTCCTGTCTGGAAAAAACCAAAAAGAAAGAAAGAAAAAAGGATGAAGAGCTCATTTGTCACACTAATCTCATACTTATGGTTCTTGCCACTCTGTGCAAACTCTCCTAAGCTCACAAAATAAATTAAAATTAAAAAACCAAAAGCCAATATTTTGTACAATTAATACATGTTAATAATTTTTAGCTTAAATTTAGAAACTTTCACAGTCATTATTTTCTTGTAGTAGTATTTACAAATTCAAAGAAAAGGCATTTCAAATGTAAGTTTAGGTAACCTAGATACTGTCAGGTCTGGTCTTTTATCAGTTTTCTCTGGTACAAGTCAAAGTCCTAAAATATGATTTAAACAGCAAAGAGGTGAACAAAGAATCTTTTCTTTACTATTTTTTAGTAGTCACTTAAAAATTGATTTTTATGGGAGTACTAGAAGTTAGCATTATCAACAAGATAGTGTCTATTCCCTTTCAATCTATTCTGTAACAGGAAAGCAGCGAAGTTGTACTATATGCCAGAATATTGGAGATTTTTACATGCATTAATTCATTCAGCTATCCTTGTTCTACAACAATGTTGAAATTATCCTCATTTTATACTAAAAGCCTAAGCAAGGTAAAGGAAGTTAGCAGTGAAGCTGCTTAGAAACCCAAGTAGTGTAAAACCTCTTTGCATGCTCTCAACCATTACATAGTACCTCCAGAATAGAATAGCAGAGAATAGAAGGAGCACATAATTTTGCTAAATAAGTATGAACAAGCATGAACTGGCTGGGCCCTTCGTAACTTTTTCTTTCTGTTAGGAGTTATAAAAATCAAGCTGGGTGTGGTAGTGCATGCCTTTAATCCCAGCACTCCAGAGCAGAGATAGGCAAATCTCTTGTTGAGTTCAAGGCCCACCTGGTCTACAACAGAGTCGAGGATAGCCAAGGCTACACAGAGAAACTCTGTCTCAAAAAAAAAAAAAAAAAAAATCAGGCATGATGGTGGTGGCATCTCAGCACATGGCAGACAGAAGGAGGTAGGCCTCTGTGAGTTCAAGAACAGCCTGGTCCAGGACAGCCAGGGATATATAGTGAGACTGTCTCAAAAACAAACAAACAAACAAAATGTCAATAAATATAAAAATCAGCAGAAAAGAATGTATTAAGTGATTACTTTGCTTTTTTGAGTTTTGTCTTTAAACTCGGAACTAGTGCCCTTTATACTATGAACTCAGCCTCATATGCATCTGTTTCTAATTGTTACCAACATATTCTGAGTGCCATAAAGAAGAAAAGATATTTTGCTGGAAGGATCATATAAGTACTAGACAAAAAAGGTGGGAAGGGGATAACTTTAAATTAAAAAAAAAAAAATCAAACACTTCCCTGAAGTAACTTGTAAACAAGAGGCACAGTATAATCACTTGCTGAGTATATTTTGTAAATATAACCAAATTAGCATGTATTAGTCAGGGTTCTCTAACATAACAGAACTTACAGAATGACTCTCTACATTGAGAAAAGGAAATTATTTAAATGACGTATAGGCTGCTGTCTAGCTAATTCAACAATGTCTGGCTGTGAACAGAAAGTCCAGAAAGTCAGTAGTGGCTCAGTCCCCAAGGCTAGATGTCTCAGCTGGTCTTCAGTAGACTCCAGCATCCCAAAGAAGTAAGCTCTAATGCCAGTGAAGGAATGTACTTGCTAACAAGGTGAGGGCATGTAGCAAAAGCTTCCTTCTTCTAGGCACTCATACAGGCTTCTAACAGAAGGTGTGGCCCAGATTAAAGGTGTGTCTTCCTGACTCAAACATCCAGATTAGAAGCAGATCTTCCTACTTCAAATTAAGCAAAAATGCCTCACAGGTGTGCCTTCCATTGGGGGTTTTAGTTCCATATGTAGTCAAGTTAACAACCAAGAACAGCCATCACATAGCCCAAGATATATGTGACAAAACTGTAACGGATTTCAGGCAGTTTTCTTACCACAAAGATAAGATTCATAAATGTCATTACTTTAGTTACTTTATTTGCTTGCCATGAAAACTTCATAAATTGCTGCTATTACTCTTCCCATTTTACAGGAGGAAATACATTCCAAACCAAAGAATGAGTCTGAGATTACAATAAAATACTTAGGAGACTTTACCACATCCAATGTCTATTCTAAATGTATTTTCCAATGAAAATCAATTCCAAAAAAAAATTTGGGGGGGGGGGTGAGTGACTATTATAGTACAGAAAAGGCCCGTAAGAGTGCGCAACCCTTTGGGTGTGGTGGTGCAAGCTTTTAATCCCAGCACTAAGGAGGCAGAGGCAGGCAGATATCTATGAGACCAGGCCAGCCCATCTACAAAGGCAACTCCATGACAGCCAGGGAAATCATGTCTCACAAAAACAAAAAGCTAACTAAAACATGTATACAACCAGAGGTCTAGGATTAGACTCTGATTTCGTTTCTCACTGTGGCTCTGGTTCTCAGCTTTCCTACTGTTATAACCCTTTAACATAGTTCTTCATGTTAGGGTGAGCCCAAACCATAAAATAATTTTTGTTGCTACCTCATAACTGTAACTTTGCTACTGTTATGGATTGTAATGTAAATATCTGGGTTTTCCTACGGTCTTAGGTGACCTCTGTTGAAAGGATCATTAGACTCCCAAACGGCTCATGACACACAGATTGAGAACCGCTGCTCTAAACCACAAAAAGTTATTAAAGCATAAGCATAGATTACAGAAATCTTTGCAAGAGGTCAAGCAAATTTCATAATGATGCTAAGAATTTATTGGCTTTTCCACACTTCTTCCACAAGCACACAGTAGGATTTTCCATGAGTTATGTTTCATAAACTATTTCAATGGACTAATAGAATACAAGAGATGGAAGAGAGAATCTCGGGAGCTGAGGATACGCTGGCTGAAACGGATTCCTCACTCAAGGAAAAACGAAAATCGGAAAAGTCCCAAGCACAAAACATCCAAGAAATTAAGGATGCCATCAAAAGACAAAACCTAAGAATAATTGGAATAGATGAAAAAGAAGATTCCAGGCTCCAAGGACCGGAAAATATTTTTCAGAAAATCATAGAAGAAAATTTTCCCAACTTAAAAAAAGAAATGTCCATCAACATACAAGAAGCCTACAGAACATCAAATAGACTAGACCAGAAAAGAAATACCTCTCGTCACATCATAGTCAAAACACTAAACCTACAAAACAAAGAAAAAAATTTAAAGGTAGCAAGGGAAAAGGGTCAAGTAACATATGAAGGTAGACCAATCAGAATCACACCAGACTTCTCATCAGAAACTATGAAAGCCAGAAGGGCCTGGGCAGAAGTCATGCAATCTTTAAGGGAACACAGATGCCAACCAAGACTACTATACCCAGCAAAGCTTTCAATCAACATAGATGGAGAAAACAAAATTTTCCATGACAAAACAAAATTCATGCAATACCTACACAGAAACCCAGCCCTACAGAAGGTATTATAAACTTCTTAAGGACAGAAACATTTTTAAATTTAATTAATTTATTTTTATTTATTACAATTCGTTCACTTTGTATCCCAGCTGTAGCCTCACCCTCCCTCTTTTCCTCCTATGGCCCTCCCCAGTCCAATGATAGTGGAGGACCTCCTCCCCTTTCCTCTGACCCTAGCCTATCAGATCTCATCAGGACTGGCTGCATTGTCTTCCTCTGTGGCAAGAAGCATGCATGGGGATAACCTAGAACCCATGTACAGATGTAGCTCATGGCAGCTCAGTCTCCAAATGGGTTCCCTAGTAAGGGGAACAGGGGCTGTCTCAGACATGAACTCAGTGTCTTGAATTTTGATCACCTCCCCCTGAGTGGATAAATAAATTCTTGTGCCCACTGTAGCTACTCAACCAAAACAAACAAAAAAAGCAAAAAAAAAAAAACTTATCAAGTTATCATCGCAGACCTTTTCTCATCACATATATACATACATCTACAAAATTTGCTTTTGGTGGTGGGGGGTGCCAAATCTGGGACCTTATATGTTGAAACACAGTCCAGGAATGGAGTCATTTAAGGGGAACTCTGAACACTGTGGGAAAACTCCAAGAAAAGAAGACAAGAGTCTTATGACCTCAGAACATGAAATTGTTCTTGGAGTATGTTTTTATGTTCCTCCTAGGGTAGCAGATAGGGAGTTTACTTCAGACCAATCACTGCAGCTATAGCAGTTACTCAATTAAATGTTTAAACTACCCTTTAGATGCCTCTATTAAAAAAAAGATGATTTTGCCACATGTGGCTTGTCCCTGTGATTACATACAGCTTGAACACATGAGATCTTCTTGAACCTTCTTGATCCTAAGAGTATGAAATGTCTGAGGCTTTGCACTGGCTAACGGGTGAGACTTTAGCGGGCCCCATTTATTGCCTCCAGAGCAGTGACACGTATTCACTGCAGGTGAACACTAGGCTACCCACGCCCAGCTCTCTTTTCATCTGCTGTTTCAAGACAGTCAACTTACTAAGTTGAACAGGCTGGCCTTGATCTTCTCCCTCTGAAAACCTAGACAGGCCTTGAACTTGTGATCCTCCTGCTTCAGCCTCCTAAATACATGGTAATATAGGCCTGTAACAACAGGCCCAATCACTGCACAATGTCTAAATTTACACTACAGTCTACTTTTTAATTAGCATTAAGTGTTTCTAGAGTATATATCACAGTAAAACAAACTAAAGTTTGTCAGTCTACAGAGTTGAAAAGCTAAGATTATAATGTTGTGAGCATATCCTATGAAATCTAGCCAACCATCCACCCATCCTTTTAATTACCTCTTAAGGAACTGGAGAAATGTCTCAGTGGTTTAGAGCACACTGCTCTTCCAGAGGATTAAGAGTTTAGTTCCCAGCACCCATGCCTGGTGGTTCATAACCAGGCTTAATTCTAGTTCTAAGGAATCTGACACTTCAGGCCTAGCAGGCATGTACACATGTACACATTCCCACATGCCAACACACACAAGCACACATAATTAAAAATACATAGTGAGAACTAGGCCAGCCAAAGCTACAAAATGAGACCCTGTGTCTAAAAAAAAAAAAAAAAAAAACCTCAAAATAAGAATCTTCTAAGAATTGATTTAATTACTCTAAACTCTTAAGAAATTAAAGAGGGCCTAATTTTTTATAATATTTTATTTTTATTAATTAGTTTATTCCCTGTGTATCCCACCTGTAGCTCCCTCCTTCTTCCCCTCCCAATCCCACCCTCCCTCCCTATTCTCCATGCATGCCCCTTCCCCAGTCCACTGATGGGGAAGTCCTCCTCCCCTTCCATCTGATCCTAGTCTATCAGGTCTCACCAGAAGTGACTGCATTGTCTTCCTCAGTGTCCTGGTAAGGCTGCTCTCCCCTGAAGGGGAGGTGATCAAAGAGCAAGCCAATCAGTGTATGTCAGAGACAGTCCTTGTACTCATTACTAGGGGAACTACTTGGACACTGAGCTGCCATGGAGGGCCTAATTTTAATTTGGAAAATTAAGCAATACTACACATTTACATATTTTGAAGGACGTATTATAGCTACCATGAGAATAAGGCTTTAATTTCCAAGCCAAAGCAAATCCCATCCTGAGAAGGGAAGCCGACATCGTCCTACCCCTAGCCAAGGCCCTTTTTGGCAACTGAAAGCTGCTGGGAGAGGAGTCTTGTGTTTTTTAAGAGTGTCATCCTGAATCCACCAGTGGATTCAGCACATCCAACATGAGGGCAGCACGAACTGGACTTGATTAGTCAAAAAAAGATAAAGAGGACACAAGTTAGGGGAGGGGAGGAATCTGGAAGGAGTTGGGGGAGGGGATAAATTTGATCAAAACATGATTCTATAAAACTCTTAATTACAAAACAAAACAAAACAAAACAAAAAACCCATAAATCCACATTTTACAGTTTTGACCAAACAATACTGTGTATTTTCTTTTATATGTTTTTAAAGCACTCTCACAAAAACTACTTTCGAGATACATAGGTAGGTTTCAATGAGAATGTAGTCGGAAAATGCAGCAAATATAGACATGGTTTCCTCATGTTCAAAGGGAGAGAAAAAGAAAACCGTGTAGACAACTTTCTACCCTTTGTCTCTAAGACACAGCTGAGATGAACAACTATGCGTGTTATTTGGTCTTTCCATAATTTATGACATAATAATGATTTGTTCCTTTTCTAAACTAACCCTTTATTAAAGCCTATGTAAGATAAGCTGCTGGGTAGTGGCCAGCACTCCTCAGCAACCATGGAAGCCTTAGCAACACACTACAGCTGCCAGCACTCTCCAGGCCTTTGGCAATGTTTCTCTGTTGGACAGACAGTTAAGGAAAAGATCACTCTTAATATTCTAAAGATGCTGGACTTTTCTCCCAAACGTCTTCCAATCACGGCATCAGTTAATCTCAAAAGTATATAACAACCATCACCTTCAGAAAAATTTGTGTACGATTTGTGGAGGAGTGAGCTAAAATCTTCCACATTACTTGCTGAGCAGAAAATTAGAAATTGTTCACATACCAATCTTTAAACGGAGAGAGCATAACAAGACGGCAGCTAACAAGTGCACTCTACTTTCTTCACAAAGTCTATAGCAAAGGCCAAGTTGTAAGGGCTCAATGAAGACAGTAAGAAGAAAATTGTATCTGGCTAAATTCAACAGTCATAACTTTTTGTTTCTCAGTTTCCAGTTTTAACTTATTTGTATCCTGTGGCACATTCTGAACATTAAACAGAGAAAAGTGAAATAGATTAGTATAAAATAAAGCAAAAAGATGCCTAAATTGTTGCAAGTCACATAAAGAATTTTTTTTAATATAGAAAGAAAAGTTTCCTATGAGAACACAAGAAACATTTAGAACAGTAACACTTGAAGCTGGAGATGATGGTAATGCCTGTAATTCCAGGACTCAAAAAGCAGAGCAGGAACATCACAGATTCTAGGTCAGTCTGAAAACAAGACAATGAGAGGAGCCCTGTCCCGGATAGATGGATGGAGGGATGGATTAATGCTTAATTACTAAGAACTCTGATCAAGATACTTCTGACTGGCTGAATTTTCTATTAAATAGAATTAAGTGGATTCAACTTAATTTTCTACATGAGCATAGAATTATTTCTCACCACCTGGTGAGTCTCAACCCTCAAAATTCAAGAAGTTAACATATCCCTCCACTGGTGAAATGTTAATTACAAAAACAATTCTGGTGAGGTCAAGGATACCACAAGAAAACATACAGAACCTATAGGGACCCAGAGACTGAACCACCAAACAGAGAGCATACTTGGGCTGGACCTAGGCCCTCTAGACACATGTAACAGTGGTGGAGCGTGGTCTTCATGTGGGACTCCTAAGAGCAGGAGTATCTGACTGATGCCTACCTTGGGATCCCTTTCCCTTAACTGGACTGCCTTGCCTTGCCACAACTGGAAAATATGAACCCAGTCCAACTACAATTCGATATACCAAGGTAGGCTGATATCCATGAGAGGTCTTCCTTTCTTTGAGCCTTTCCTGAGGAGAAAGGAGGACGGAGGATGATATCAAGGAGGTAAGGTGAGAGGGAGGGGCTGGGAAGAGAGGAGGAAGGGGAAACTGTGATTGGGATGAAAAAGAATAAATTCATTTTTAAAATGTAGAGGCAAAAAAACAGTTCCGGCACTAATGGTGACAGTTTTATAGCACACTGGAAATTTAAAGCAGCAGAAATTGAAAGTAAGTTACAGAGTAAGCCTAACCGAAACTCAATTTCCGACTCCTTCACTGAGGAGAGCAAAGAATGATGCCGAGGAAAGCAGCACCATGGAGGTCCCAGGGATGTGTGTCTTGCTTCAAGTGTTTGGACAGAATAGACCCAGGGACTCTCTTCAGCTTCCAGCTGCCTCCCAGTCTCTCCAGTCACAGTGTCTGGGGCCATCTCCTTGCTGCCCTCAGCTGTTAGGACCGGCCAGCACTGTCTCTTCGCGGTCAGCTCCATACTGCAGATCAGCCATGACCTCCCAGGTTCATCAGAATATTTCACCGAAGTGGAAACTGCTGTGAACCGCCTGGTCAACTTGCACCTGCAGGCCTCCTACTACCGCTCTGGGCTACTATTTTGATAGGGATGACATGGCTCTGGAGGATGTAGGCTACTTCTTTCGAGAACTGGCTGAGGAGAGAAAAGCACGAGGGCGCCAAGCATCTCCGCAGATTGCAGAACGATCTTGAGGGCTTACACACTCTTCCAGGATGCACAGAAACCATCTCAAGATAAATTTGAGTAAAACCCAGGAGGCTATGGAGGCTGCCCTTGTCCTGGAGAAGAACCTGAACCAGGCCCTCTTGGATCTTCATTCCCTGGGTTCTTGGAAAACCACTTCCTGAATGAAGAGGTAAAGCTCATCAAGAAGATGGGCAACCACCTGACCATAGGCTGGCCGGGCCATAGCCAGTGCAGACTGGCACACCACGCCTTCTCTGGGGAGTATCTCTCTGAGCAGCTCACTCTCAAGCACGACAAGGAAGTCTCCTCACCTTCCAAAGAGCTCCCTCCTCTGCTCTGCACCAGCCAGCCTTAGGGCCTCCCTGAACGAACCTCTCATGCACTAGGCAGCTTTGTAGCCACCCTGGAGCCCCTAACACGTCTTGGACCAAGTTAAAATAAAGCCAAAAAAAAAGATATTGAGAAAGCCATGCTTTCGTCCCCTTTAAGAAAAAAAATATCAGTCGGGAGTGGTGGTGCACGCTTTTAATCCCAGCACCCGGGCAGAGGCGGGTGGATCACTGTGAATTCCAGGCTAGCCTGGTCTACAAAGCAAGTCCAGAACAGCAAAGGATACACAAAGAAATTGTCTTTAAAAAAAAAAAAAAGAAAGAAAGAAAGAAAGAAAAAGAATCAGAGACTACACAGAGTAACCCGGGGTGGGGGTGGGGGGTCAACAATGACCTAAGAAGAATGTGAGATCAAATAAAAAGTATATTTCATGGCTGACATATATGTAACAGTCAACAGGTTCTACTACATATTCCCAAAGTATGAGC
>CM053766.1:77029354-77065252 GCA_028658305.1 Pachyuromys duprasi
TGGTTTCAAATAACTAACCTGAATACAGAATTTCTCACTGGCAACATATTAAGAAGAGACTGGCTAAGCCAGGCTTGGTGGCGTGCATCTGTGATTCCAGCACTCTAGGGGGCAAAGGCAGGCAGATCTCTAAGTTAGAGGCTAGTCTCAGCTACAAAACCCTGTCTAGGGAGTGGGGGAAGAGAGACCGGTTATGTGAACAGAGTCTTATTTTGTACATTCACAGGAAAAGTGAAAGTTTACCACTGTATAGAGCTTTGCCTTTCCACCAGCCCTGGACATTTCAGCCCATCTCCAGAGTTCATATTCATAGTGTGTGATTAGCCATCTTGAGGATAGCCAATTCCCTGAAGTTTCCCTACAGCCTATCTGCTTTGTATAGCCATAGACCTCCACCCAGAACAATCAGCCTTTCTCCTTCTTCCTCCCATCTCCTGTCTTCCTAGCAAGCTTAATCATTTTTATAATTTTATCCAAAACACTGTCTTTTCAAGAAACAGCAGAGATCTCCATACCCTGTTAAAACTATCGAGAATTATTCTGTGGAGTAGCACAAGTTCAATCAGGCTGAACAATCATCAATTCTTTAGCTTAGTGAAAAGTGAGAAGGGCATGTAATGCTAACTATCAGGAAATCAGGCAGCATGGAAAAGCCACTCTGCTACTAATGCACAGAACAGGGAGAAGGTATATACTTGTGTCTATTAAATACATGAATACAGTCACATGCCACATCTAAGTTGATAATGCAAATGCACATATTGGTGGGCCCATAAGACTGTAATAGAAATATTCTTATTACCTAGTGATGCCAGAGCACAATGCATTATTCATGTGTCTGCAATGATGCTGATGTGAACAAACCTCCTACACTATATCGTTTAAGAGCACAGCGCAAACAAGTATATGCAGTACATATGATTTGATAATGAAAAGTAACTGTTAATAGCTTACAGACTTAGCATATTATTGTTATAGAGTAGTCCTACCTACATCAGAAAAAAGTTCACTAAGGAACAGTATTCATTACTCTACTGGCAGCACCCTCATATACCTTGGGTTTGCTACATCTCTTGAAGGCATCACAGAGTGGCAGAAACAAGATTATACTTGGAGCTTAACAATCACCGGGTAGTCTAGTCTAATTGGTGAATGCTGAGCTAATGAGAAATGTCTCGAACAAGGAAGATACGGCATTCCTGACGGTGATACCCGAGGCTAATCCTTGCCCATGCACATGTATAAACCTACAGACATGAACACACAAACACATAAAAAGAAAGCCTTGCTAAGTAAATAACCTATACTACCTAGATTTGTCTAAGTACAATGCACTTCCTAGACAATAATGAAACTTCCTACCTCCTGGCAATATATTTCTCAGACTGTAACCCCATCATACTTACCAAAGCATGGTTATGTTAGACTGTCTTGACCAAAAAGCAAGTTGTGGAAGAAAGGATTTGTTTGGCTTATACTTCCAACTCATAGTCCATCACTGGATGAAGTCAGGACAGGAACTAAGCAGGGCTAAAACCTGGAGGCAGGAGCTGATGCAGAGACCATGGAGGGTGCTGCTTACTGGCTTGCTCCCCCTGGCTTGCTCAGCTGCTTTCTTATAGAACCCAGGACCACAAGCCTAAGATGATACCACCCACCATAGGCTGGCCCTTCCCCCTTATCACTAACTGAGAAAATGCCCTACAGCTGGATCTCATGGAGGCATTTCCTCAGCTGACGCTCCTTCCTCTCTGATGACTCTAGTTTGTGTCCAGTTGATACACAAAACCAACCAGTACACAGACTTATCTGACTTCTGATCTACTTGAAACTTCCTCTACATCTGCACTTTCCAAATCAGCACTGCTGAACACTCAAAGCTGCAGTATTATCACCCAACTGAAATGTGCCTGAACACTGATCAACAATACTGTTATCTCTCAACTGTGCTTGATCAGCCCCAAATCAACTTCAAACCATAGCCTCTCCCTCCAATTACAGATGACCTCTCACCCAAACCACAACTGAGTGCATTGCATGAACAAGAACACATGCTTGTGCGCGCGCACGCACACGCGCACACACACACACACACTAACCTCCCAGGGTAAGGAATAAAAACAGGCTACCATGTCTGGCTTTTGTTGTTGTTGTTAAGCATAGGTTCTGGTTATCAAATTCAGGTACTCATGTTTGCAAGGCGGGCAAGTACTATAACCCCAGCTTCTTCATCATTCTTAAAAACATTGTTGGGGGTACACTGAGGAGATAGCTCAGCAGTTAAGAGCACTGGCAGTTCTTCCAGAGGACCCTGGCTCAACCCCAGCGCCCACATGGCAGCTCACAACCATCCGCATCTTTAGTTCAGGAGATCGTACACTCTTCTGGCCTCCTTGAACATTGCACACATGGAATGCACAGTCATGCATGCAGGTAAAACATTACTACACACAAAAGACGAAATTTTAAAAACACTTTTTCTTGACTTGTGGATAATATCCAACCACTACTCTATCAGTTTCGTACTCTCACTCTACATTACCAGCTGGCCACATTCATACAGCAGTATAACCATGAAATACTTAGACCTCTTAAAGTCCACAAATTTTTCTTACTTTGTTTTCTTCTTAGACAAACCCATTCAGGCACGTGGTTTCAAAAGCATCTATGTAATAACTCACAGTCCCCACCCCCACCCCTTGATTCCGAAGTCTTTTCTGGCTGCAAACTTATATTCAACTGCCTACTTAAGTACTAGGTTAAAGCTGGACCTCAGTGCTGGAAGAGGTAAAAATCAGTATCAAATCACCCATCAAAAGAACGTATTGTCTTTACAGAAGGGACTGAAAATCTGACTTTTTATAAAAACATTTTCAAGTCTGTACTAGATCAGAGTGAGTGCTAACAATTGAAACTGTCTACACTTAATTTCACAGTCTCCACTAACCATCGCTAGTCAGCTGTCTGCAGTAAAATGACTTCACTATTCCAGGAAACTCCTGACAGGAAGATAAGAGTTTCAAATAACTTCATTGTTCATTTCAGGAACTTCCCCCCCCCAAAAAAAATCACATAAACCAACATCAGACCATTCAATTTTTTCAGTAAATAGCAGTAAATGATTGTTCACTTTCCAACTGTTTGACTATCTTACCTCAAGATGTTTGCCTTGCTGTGTCTGTCAACCCTAAAACTTTTGTGGTCCTTATGCTAACACCAATCAAGCCTAGGACTGAAATATCGGCTGTAACCCAGCCTCCCAGCAGTCCACACTCCAACTGTGCCGTCCTTTCCAGTCTTTGCATCATCACCACGATGGCCCCACCCTCTCACCGCCCACTCCGCCCTCCCCACACAGACACTCCCAGCTCTGGAAAGATGGTGCTCCCTTACTGGTGTAAGTAATAAACTCAATAGCTTATTTTTGGTAACATTTCCCAGGAGCAAGAATTCTATTGCACTGGACAACTTCCCAATGTCTATTAAAAATTCAGTGCAGCAGTACCAGATTCATTACAAGCCCCGTTAGAAAATATGAACACCTTTGTAGAAGGTTATGCTAAATCATCAGCCCTCATTAGACAGCATCCACTCACACAACTAGCTCCAATGTCTTGAATAGTTAATTGCTTCACTGATTAAATTCCGAACTATCAAATACACTATCAATATCTGAATGGATATAATGAGTGAGGAGTTATGAGGAAGATGGGAAATACATCAGAGACAAGTTTACTCAATCTAAGAAAAAAATCATCTGAGAAACATAATAAAGTTGAATACATAAGTAATCACCAATAGTAATAGTCAACAGAAGAAAATACTAGAAAATATGGTACAATTTAATAGTGAAAAACTGTAAATGAGTCTTTGTAACTGCAAAAACATTTATAAACATGATTCACAACTGAGAGAGTGGGTTCCCCTTAAATCTTCTACAGAACGTTAACAACTCTTACCCAGCAAGGGCAAACAGAAGCAGATGTGCTGACTTATTCCTGTAGTTGCACTTGGGAGGCTGAGACAGGAAACCTGCCATGACTCTGAGGGCAGCCTCAGCTACTACAACAAAAACACAACACTGAGGCTAGGGAGCCTGACTCAACGGTTACATCCTGCTTTTGCAGAGGATTCAAGTCCAATCACCAATACCCACGTCAGGCAGTTCATAAACCCCTGTAACTACGACTTCAGGAGTATCCAATGCTTCTGGCCTCCTGGGTACCCACACTCACATACACATACCTCCCCCCCTCCCCGCCATACACACATAATTTAAAAACAAAAATAAATCTTAAAAAAACGAGTAAATGTATGAACATTAAAATGCTTCAAGGAGCTGGAAAGATGACTCTTCAGTAAAAGTAATTCCTACCAAGCCCGATAACCTGAGCTAGGTCCCGGGACTCGAATGATGGAAGGAGAAAACAGTCTTCCAGTTGCCCTCTGACCTCTGGACATGCCCCCTCTTTTCTTACCATCACAAATACACACATGTAATAATAAAAAAAAATGTAAATGCCTCGAGGTCCATAAGGTACTAAATGAAGTATTTTGAACTTAAAATCTAATGTGAAAACAGAAACTGTCCCCACTGCTGAGGCTACTGACAGTAGAAGCCTGCTGGCAGAGGGGAAGAGTTTACTAAGGGTGTGGCCCCTGGCAGGTCCACCTTGCACCCAGCAGACGGACCACACCTATGTTTAAATGGGCATCACAAACTGGATTCAGTATGTTATTTAGAGACAGAGAAACATACACAGAGAAACACGAAATCGAGAGGGAAAGAGGTAGATGGGGTGAGTATGTTCAAACTGTACGTACTTTTCAAACTCCCAAATAATAAAAACAATGTACAAAAACTCCACTGCATAGAGCAAAAACATACAATTAACCTAAAAACTGATTGTGATAAAAGATTTCCTAACTATACTTATAAATCAACTATAAAAGGAAAAAATACCATATAAAAGTACAAAAAAAAAGAAAAGAAAAACCTCAATTTTTAAAAAGTCCATAAACAATAATTTAAAAACAAACTATCCAGAGGCTGCAGAGATGGCTCAGCGGTTAAGAGCACTGGCTGCTCTTCCAGAGGATCTAAGTTCAATTCCCAGCACCCCCATGACAGCTCACAACTGT
Organism: Pachyuromys duprasi; assembly: GCA_028658305.1. NCBI lineage: Eukaryota > Metazoa > Chordata > Mammalia > Rodentia > Muridae > Pachyuromys > Pachyuromys duprasi. The sequence goes on from CM053766.1 coordinate 77,034,497, forward strand.
CTGTGACTCCATTTCAGGGGAGCTGGCACCTTTAGGACACAGGCAGGTAAAACACCAATGCACATAAAATAAAAATAAACAAACCTTAAAAAAACTAACTAAAGCTCAGACCACATATAAAGGTCTAATCTACAGAACTGAACCAGAAAGGAAAGACCAATGTTCCCCTCACCCCCAAACTAAAGAGCATAAAGGTTCGGGGTGGGAGAGGGGGCAAAATTCCCCATAAGCTTATGAAATAAACTACTTGACATCACTGATAAGACGAAAGACATAGTGTTCTGAAGCCATCAGCTTCCATCTTCTAATCTGGCAATATTCCGGAAATCCAGATCAGGGCTACTGTATTCACAAAATGGCAATAGGGAATACCTACTGGAAATCTGCAAGATTTATCATTTTTAAATAATTTTTTAAGACTAGCTGAAGAGTCTCAGAAACGTTACAAGGTAGGACACAGTTCTGCACCCATGCACAGGCTCCTGCTCTTTCTGTCTCAGACTGAAGCGGCGCTCTGTCACAGCTAACGCACTCAAGTCAACCATCTAATTCCATCTCCTCAGCTTTAATTTAATGTACCCTTTCTGCTCCAGGATCCTATCCAGTTCAGACTATTCTGAAACAACAAATTGTTAGTAACAGCCAAGGTCTGACTCCCCTGTTTCTGATGACTATGACGACAGAGACATTTTGGCCAGTACCATTCAAATACTGTGTAGAATGTTCTTCAATTGTAATCTAATATTTTTTATGATTACACTAGGGTTATAATTTCTAGTGCAGAAAGCCAAAGAAATAATGTGCATTTCATAACAGAATATTATCAACACACTTACAATTGTTCATGCTAACCTTGATCACATGACTAAGATAAGTGTTTTTCAGATCTGTCCTAGTCAAGTTTTTCTTTCCTCAAATTTTTGTACTACACTCTTTAGAACAAAAAAAAAAATTGGTGCATGTAGCTTACACTTAAGAAGGAAAGAATTAGGCCAGGAGGTGCTAGCATACACCTTTGACCCCAGTCCTTGAGAGACATAGGTAGGTGGGTCCTGAGTTTGAGACCACCCTGGTCCAGAGTTCCCAGATAGCCAAGGCGACACAGAGAAAAGCTGATTCAAAACGAAATAAATAAGAAATTATGTTATATAAGCATGGCTTCATTTATGGTTTGGGATTTTTTGCACAAGAGATATCAATATGAATTCAGTATTATTTTTATATTCTGGTTAATTGTATACTAATGTATTTTGTCCCTCCCCCTCCAACCGTACTGTGGTACAGGCCAGTGGGCATTCTCCCATCAGATAGTGACAGATTACTTAGGGTATTTAAGTATTTCTTCTATGCCAGCACTGTAAGATGTCACAGGGTCTCCTGAAATTTTCATTTCTTTGCCTAGACCAAGAATTCTGCCATTTTCCCAGGAAGGCCTGGTTCCTTTTACTGGATAGGTATGAAAAACTGAGAGCTGGTGTCGGCTGAGTGAGCTCATTCTTACACAGGCCTCATTGCTTCTCACACCATTCAACTGACAGGGCAAGAAACACATGGGACTCTCTTTCTCAGACACAACACTGTATAAATGTGTGTGTGTGTGCATGTGTGTACATATATGTCATCTAGAGAAAAGTCAGCATGCTTGATATAGATTACAATCTTCTGAAACTACTTTTGAACATCAACACATACACAGTGGCTTATCTGACACGAAGGGAACAGCTAAGAACCGTGAAGCACAAAGGAGAGCACAATACAGCCACACAACAAAACACTACAGCTATTAGAAATAAAAATGTGAGCACAAAATGTTCATCTGTTTATACTGTGTGCCAAAAACATTCCTCATCAACTTTAATGCAGTAGAGTTATTTCAAGTAAAATTCAAGTTGAATTTAAAATACTGACATGCACACAGATGGTATAATTAGCTTTTCCTCAGATCCTCAAACAATTTAACTGAGTTAACTACTAAATGATCATCTGCATTAGCAGAGAGGTAAAGTTTTTTGTTTGTTTGTTTTTGTGAGACAGGGTTTCTCTGTGTAGCCTTGGCTGTCCTGGACTCACTTTGTAGACCAGGCTGGCCTTGAACTCACAGTGATCCACCTGCTTCTGCCTCCCAAAGCACTGGGATTACAGGCATGCACACGGCACCTGGCTAGGAGATATAGTTTTAAGGATTGCAAAATCATGCACAGACATATTATTCATACTCTTGATTATAAAGTAGGACATTTAAATTGAATAAAAGGACCCACCATTTTAATACTTTGTAAATCTATTGCTTTTATCTCTTATTTTAACCCCCCCCCAATGGTAACAATTTCTAATACAGAGAAACATCATTTTCATGGAAGATTTAAAAAATGGTGAATTAAATACTCTTCTCCATGTGTTCCTAAGAGAGAGTAAAATAATCATATCACTGAGATAAAGCAAACTAGAGTAAAAACAGCATTCTCTATATGGAATGCAATCTATTGAATCTGCTTTCAAACATCAACATACCACAACACATTACCCATTTGGCCACCAAGTGGCCTCTCTGCAACTGTTCATAAAACTTTCCCAAGAATTTCACTGTAGAAAAATGTTCAGGCTAGGCAGTGTTGGTCTACACCTTTAATCCTGGCACTCAGGAGGCCTAGGCAGAAGGATCTCTGTGAGTTTGAGGCCAGCCTGGTCTATAGAACTAGTTCCAGGACAGCCAGACTACACAAGAAAAACCCGTCTCAAAAACCTAACAGCAAAAACAACAAGTTTAATATGTAGCTCACCTCAACAAATCAATCAAGTCTAAATTCCTTACTGGGTGTGGTGGTTTAAGCTGGAATGTTTCCCATGGGCTCAAGTGTTTGAACACTTGGTCTAGGGCTCGTGGCCCTATTCAGGGAGGTTATAGAACCTTTAAGAAGTAGAGCCTTTCAATATTCCTCTATTGAGAGTTCTCTGTTTAGCTCTATACCCCATTTTTAAATTGGATGACTTGATTTGTTGCTGTTTAACTTCTTAAGTTCTTTATATATTCTGGATATTAGCCCTCTGTCAGATATAGGGTTGGTGAAGATCCTTTCCCAATCTATAGGCTATCCTTTTGTTCTGACGACAGTGTCCTTTGCTTCTCAGCTTCATGAGGTCCCATTTATTAATTGTTGATCTTAGAGCCTGTGCTGTTGGTGTTCTGTTCAGGAAGTAGTCTCCTGTGCCAATGAGTTCAGGGCTCTTCCCCACTTTTTCTTCTAACAGGTTTAGTGTGTCTGGTTTTATGTTGAGGTCTTTGATCCACTTGGACTTCAGTTTTGTGCAGGGTGATAAGTATGGATCTATTTGCATTTTTCTACATGTAGACATCCAGTTAGACCAGCACCATTTGCTGAAGATGCTGTCTTTTTTCCATTGTATGGTTTTGGCTTCTTTGTCAAAAATCAGGTGTCCATAAGTGTGTAGGTTTATTTCCGGGTCTTCTATTCCATTCTATTGATCCACCATTTATATGCTAGTATCATTTATTACTGTTGCTCTATAGTACAGTTTGAGATAAGGGATGGAGATATCTCCAGATGATCTGTTGTTGTACAAAATTGTTTTGGCAATTGAGTTTTTTTGTTTTTCCATATGAATTTGCAAATTGTTCTTTCAATTTCTGTATAAGAATTGTGTTGGTATTTTGGTGGGAATCTGTAGATATTTTGCATTGAATTTGTTACATTGAATCTACTATGTTAATCCCACTGATTCATGAGCATGGGAGATCTTTCCATCTTCTGACATGTTCTTCAATTTCTTTTTTCAGAGACTTGAAGTTTTTTTTCCAAACAGGTCTTTCACTTTCTTGGTTAGTCACACCTAGGAAGTTTATGGTTATTGTGAAGGGTGTTTGTTTCCCTAATTTCTTTCTCAGCCCTTTTGTCTTTTATATACAGAAGGGTTACTGCAGAGAAACACTTAAAGAAATGTTCAACGTCATTAGCCATTAGGGAAATGCAAATCAAAATGACCCTGAGATTTCACCTCACACCCATGAGAATGGCTAAGATCAAAAACTCAAGTGACAACACATGCTGGAAAGGATGTGGAGAAAAGAGAACCCTACTCCATTGCTGGTGAGAATGTAAACTTGTATAACCACTATGGAAATCAATCTGGCACTTTCTCAGAAAATTAGGATAGTGCTACCTCAAGATCCAGGTATACAACTCCTAGGCATATATCCAAAATATGCTCAAGTATACAACAAGGACATTTGCTCAACCATATTCATAGCAGCTTTATTCATAATAGCTAGAATCTGGAAACAACCCAGATGTCCCTCAACGGAGGAATGGATACAAAAATTGTGGTACATTTACACAATGGATTACTACTCAGCTATTAAAAACAAAGAAATCATAGAATTTGCAGGCAAATATGGTAACCAGAAAAAAATCATCTTTTTAAAAATCAGTTATTTTATTTCATTTTTTGTACATTAGTGTAAAGGTGTTAGATCCCTTGGAATTAGGATTACAGATAGTTATGAACTACTATGTGGGTGCTGGGAATTGAACTGAGGTCCTTTGGAAGAGCAGAAAGTGCTCTTAACCACTGAGCTATCTCTACAGCCTGAAAAAATCATCTTGAGTGGGATAACCCAGAAGCAGAAAGACACACATGGTATATATTCACTCATAAATGGTCATTAAATATATAATAGAGGATAAACATAATAAAATCTGTAAACCTAAAGAAGCTAATCAAGAAGGAAGACCCTGGGTAAGATGACCAATCCTCATTCAGAAAGGCAAACTGGATGGACATTGAAAGAGGGAAAAAACAGGAAACAAGAGACAGGAGCCTACCATAGAGGGCCTCTGAAAGACTACCCAGCAGGGTATCAAAGCAGATGCTGAGACTCATAGTCAAACTTTGGGCAGAGTGCAGGGAATCTTGGAAAAGAAGGGGGAAACAGAAAGCCCTGGAGGAAACAGGTGCTCCACAAGGAGAGCAACAGAATAAAAAAATCTGGGCAAAGAGGTCTTTTCTGAGACTAAGGACCATGCATACTGATAACTTACCCCTACACAGATGTAGTCCATGGCAGCTCAGTCTCCAAGTGGGTTCCCTAGTAAGAGGAACAGGGGCTGTCTCTGACATGAACTCAGTGGCAGGCTCTTTGATCACCTTTCCGGGGTGGACGGGTGGCAGCCTTGCCAAGCCACAGAGGAAGATGATACAGCCAGTCCTGATGAGACCTGATAGGCAAGGGTCAGATGGAAGGGGAGGAGGACCTCCTCTATCAATGGACTTGGGGAGGAACATGGGAGGGGAAGAGGGAGGAAGGATGGGATTGGGAGGGATAAGGGAGAGGGCTACAGCTGGTATACAAAGTAAATAAATTGTAAGAAATAAAAAAGAAACAACAGCAACAACGACAACAAAAGAAGTGTTGCCTTGCTGGGAAGAGCATGTCAGTGGAGGTGGGCTTAGCCCCGCTTGATGTTTGATCTCTGCTTTCTGACTGTGGTTTAAGATGTGATCTCTCAGCCCCCTCATCTGGCCTCACCCACCACTGTGGACTCCCCTGGAACCATGACCCAAATAAACTCTTCCTTCCATATAGTGCCTAGGTCTTGGTGTTTTATCACAGCAACAGAAAGTGGCAAATGCACTGGGACACGTCTCTCTTTGACTTCATCTACCAACACCCTCACAAGCTACCTTTTCTTCTTCCTACTTAGCCTAGTCAAGAGTCACACCGAAGAATGCCACAATGGGTTGCTACAAATGCATGTGAGTGACATTACTTGAGTGATGTTCCTGTGGGGCCAGACGACAACTTTGGGTATGGCTCATCAAGTACCATCCACACATTTGTTTTCTTGCGTATTTGTTTGTTGTTGAGACCTAGTCTTTCACTGCACTGCAGCTTGCCAAATAGACTAGACGTTCATTCGTTCATTCATTCATTCATTCATTCATTGAAGCAGTCTCTCACTGGCCTGGAGCTACTTGGCAGAGTAGCCTAGACGCTCATTCATTAGTCTGTTTGTTCATTTATTCATTCATTCTTTGACACAGTCTCTCAGGGGCCTAGAGTTTGTCAAGCAGCCTAGACTGGCAGATTAAACAGCCCCCGAGTCCACCTGTGACTCTAAGTGCCTGCTGCCATGCCAATACTCTTACACGAGCTCTAGGAGTGAACGTAAGTCAGCCCATGTGTTTAAGAGACTGTAACCACTGCTCTCCTTTCACATGCTTGCCAGGTAATGTACTCATCACACCAGCTTCCGAGCACGTCCCAGCCTCTTATGCGCCCCTTTGTCCCAGACAGTGTTTCTTTCCTCTACACAAACCGCTAATATTTTACTGAGATACTCCTGAAATAGTAATACCTAGAAAATAAGTAAAAGAAAGTAAATTCAAATCCAGAGGCGACTCTTACTGATCGGGCACAGACTCAGAGTTAAATTTATAATAGACAGTTTTGAGAAACAAATTAGAAATCAACATTCGCGGGAGCTAAGGAGCAAGTGCAGTTTTCCTTCCATAAACGTTCATACCGCCCTCTAGTCTACAATTTTGCCTGCTGGTTATAAAAGTAGAAAAAAAAATCCGCATAAGAACATCATAACATTAGGTGGATAAAATTAGCGTCTTGCCATGCCAGATGGGAAGGTATATGTTGCCAATAATTTTAAATTGTGAAATAAAAAAAAAATGGATCCAATTAAAAAAATTACACTTTCAAACAAAACAAAATATTATAAAGTAGTTTTGTTTGTTTGTTTTTCCCAGTTTTTTCAGACATGATTTCTCTATGTAGCCCTGGCTGTCCTGAACTCACTTTGTAGGGCAGGCTGGCCCAGAACTCAGAGATTCACCTGCCTCTGCCTCCCTGAGTGCTGGGATTGCCTGCATGTGCCACCACGCCCAGCTTATAAAGCAGTTTTTTTGTTTCTGTTTTTTTTCTCGCTTTTTTTAAGAATTCAAGGACTGAAGAAAAAAATTCAACATCCCAGCGCCAAATACAAATGATAGCTTGCTATATGGGAATTATGAGAAACAAATGTGTGTGATGCGTGTCTGTGGATTCCTGGGCTGTGTGGCGGTCAGGGGACCTCAGGAGTGACCCTTCACCTGTGTGACACAGGGAAGAAGTAAAGCTCTGGGTTCTCAGCTGCACCTCACCACACTAATCATGAGACTGCAGGGGCAAGCTATAGTGCCAACATCATGTGGAGCCCGACGGTTCATCCTCAGGTCCTCACACTTGCAAACATGTGCTTTGTTCAATAAGACATTTCCTCAGCCTCAGAAAAAAATCATTTTATATAAGTAATCTGTTAGATTTTGCAACATAGTGACAAGACAATTGACATAAACAACAGGGGAGTAAAGAGTTAACCTTGTGGTTTCTGAAGTTTAGGTCACAACAGGAAGGGCGCAAGGGAGCAGCTCACAAGTGCATACGTAACAGGAAGTGGTCAGGGCAAATCTAATCAAGTCTAATCTAATCTAATCAAGGTTTACTGAAACAATCAGTATCACTAATATGGCTTATCACTGGTGATACTTACAATAAAAAATACCAGAAAAAGACTAATATGCTTTCATTTGAGAATGCCACTTCTGTATATCTACATGCCCTAAGGAAATGTGAAGGGAGAACACATGTTCACATTTGTCATAGGGAAATCTAAAATAGTGAAAAATGAAAAGTAAGCATTATCAAACACTATAAAATGATTAAACTGCTTTTGATAGATCAATATAAATACTAAAATAAAAAAACGCCTTAAGAATTATTTGCTACCTTAAAAAAATGTTACATTACAAAAATGATCTTAAAAATACAAAGCTATTTGTGAAAAGACAACTCAGAATCTCTGAAGATGATAATTACTGCAGGAGACAATTTAGACAATTTAGACCTAGTTGCTATATTATTGTACATTTTAAAAATAATCTTCAAAAGCACAGTAATTAAGACTATACACATAGACACTGAAAGACACAGATAAGAAACAAACATAAAAGAGCAAGGGAGCATCCACTACAAGAATCCAAAATAAAATAAACAGAACAAAGAGAACAAGGATCGTAACTCTTTCTTGCAAAAATTGGCAAAATTGAAAGGTTCTGAGTAAATAAAAGACTGAAAGGTATAGCTTAAATCATTTTGTCTTTACTCTAAATTTAATTTGTATATTAGTAGCTTTTTCTCTTAGCATGATATAAAAATCAAGACTCACCAAGAATTATATACACCACCCGAAATCTAAGCCTGGTGTTTTGATTCAGTTGTTCCAGAAGATAGGTGAAGATTAATTACCCTCAAGATATAGACAGAGATGCAGACAGACATCAAGACAGCAGACATAAACATACACACTCACACACACAAAGACACACACACTGAAGACTTTTTGTTTCTAATCAACAAGAATATTTTTGAGGTTCAGGTTAAGTCACTGGCCTAGAGCAAAAGATAATTAACAAGAATACAATAAGCAGCATGTAACCAAGCAGATTTCATGACAAAGAATAAAAGGGAAGGTTAGGTGTTTTTGTTTTTTTCTTTAATTTGTTTTCATGAATAATTATTCTATTTTGTTTTTTTAAAACCTTAAGAGTCACATACAAGGGTCACTAATAAGAATAAATACTGTCTCAAAGGTTTAGATGCCAAACAAGGGGAAACCCACAAGAGGCTAAGAAAGGGGAAATGATTGCAAGAAAAATTTGCCTGGCTCTACAGTACACTTATGAAAATATGCTTACATAAGGTTAATGCCCTCTTTATTCCTAAAGACTGCTAGATTAACAATAATCACTGTCAGTTCAAGGCCAACTTGGTCTACAGAGTGAGTTCCAGGACAGTCAGGGCTACACAGAGAAACCCTGTCTCGCAAAACCTAAAAAAAGGAAAGAAAGAAAGAAAAAAAGAAAAGCAAGCAAACAAACAAACAACAAAAGAAACAAGTATCCTAGATGATTTAATCTTATATCCCTTACCCCAAAATAAATGGAGAGTACATACACAGGTTCACTACCAGAGTGATTTTCACATTGTAAAGAGCAGTGAACATTTTAGAAAATCTAAAAGGCATGTATGGTTTAAAAATCCATACTATTTTGATTCCTTTGTCCTTACGAACCACTGATCACCCTGAGCACACAGAGCAGATCTCTACCAAATACAGTGCTCACTCCATTATTTCTAAAGTAATAAATGTAGATAATTTTGATCTCAAAAATGTGACATAGAAAATCTTACATTTTTTTCTATGTCACTTACAAAATGGTGACATAAAAAGTCTATAATAGGCTTATATTTTTCCTATGTCAGTTATATTTTTCCTAGATAATAGTCTTATATTTTTCTATGTCAGTATTTTATATTATATAGACTTTTTCTATGTCGCTAATTTACAAGTGACAGAAAAAGTCTATATAATAATATATTAAGACCTACACCAGCACAGGTTTAATTTAAGGTTCAGTTTTAATAGTCTTTAATTTTGAAAGTAAAACATTTTAAAAATTTATTTATATTGGAAAAACTTCCTGATCAATTATAAACAGTAACTACTGGGTTGCAGGAACAATAGTAAAAGCCCTGTTCAACTCTTTGAATACAATTCTGTACTTCACAAGCGCATTCAAGTATAGCACTGTATACACAGCTGAAGTTTTTCTGTTAAACAAAATTGCTCTGATATGACCACTGTTTGTAGAACTTTAGAAATAAGTATTTTATGTATAAATATGCTGGTTTTGTATTTTTACTTTGTCTAAAAGACAACCATTTTTGAGGGCCGCAAGCCTTTCCTCTGCATTTTCTCTAACAAGTCAGCACAGTTCACATGCAATTAAAGTCTCAACAATACTAAATTACTACTCGTCTAGGTTGGCCTGTAACCGGTTTCTAGAGTACTCTCATACAAACACTGCCAACATGGTATTCTCCAATATTCAAAACCTGAAATTATTTTTTATTGTTTTCAGGCCAACAACTCTGATTGTTCTTTACTAACTCAGTGTGGTATTCCCTGGTCCTACCAGTCCACTGAAATGAGCAATAGATAAATGGGTGTGCAGATGAGATCACAGACAATGAAAAGAACAAGGCACAAAGTCAAAAGGAGAGAGAGTTATATGCTCCCTACAGCAGAACATATTCAGCACTATAGTAGACATAAATATTCCAACAAACACAATCGCCACAGTCCTGTCAGAACAGAATAAGGAAGATGTCAGACGAGATGACATTTTGGTATCTATAAAGCTGAGAATAAAGCTCTATAATAAGTGTCATAGCATTGTAATATCAACACCCAAGTTTCCTCATCTTTGAACAGCAGCTCTAATATACATTTCCATTTTCCTCTGGTCCTTTTAAAAAATACCCACAAAACACCCCACATTAAATTAAAAAAGAGAATTGTCTCAGTTTCATTTGCTAGTTAGTAATTTCTCACAAATATATAGCTTTTACCAACCTTTGTTTTTATTAGTGAACATCAGTGTATGCTAAAAACAAGTATCAGCCATCAATGAAAAATACTGCAGCATTAAATATATGCTTTGAGAAAACCAAAATTACTAAATAATCCAGGACGCAGTGAAAAGATACCTTTGAATACTTTCGTCATTGTTTACATACATATAAAACTGAAAATCCTTGAACATATGGTAACAAGTACATAACCCCCCCCACACACACACACACACTACATAAAGACACAGTGCTAGATCTGTCAGCAAAATGCTTATGGAAGCCTGAGGACCTGGGTCAGGTTTCCAGAGCCCGTGTCTACAATTGCAGTGCTCAAAGGTGGAAACAAGCGACAGCTCACTGCCTAGCCAGTTTTCATGAAAAGATTAACTCCAGGTTCAATGACAGAATCTTTGGAAAAAAGAGGAAAAGAAAAAATAAAGGTAGAGAACAATATCACTCCTCAAATCAACCTCTAGCCTCTGTACATATATGTGAATGTGCGCATACATATACTTGTCACATACCAAATAACAAAGCCTTGTCTTTTTATTTTTTGAGGCAGAACCTTACTATGTAGCTCAGAATGGCTTTTAAATTGCCTGTAATCCTCCTGCTTTACCCTCCCCAGCACTGGGATTACAGTTATGTGCCAAGATGACCAGCTAAATGGTTCTTATTACTAGCATTTATGGGAGAAGAAATTCCTTTCACCTTAATGGACCACCTCTTAGGAAATAATATTTTCCACTCTTTAAAATGAATAAGAAATCTATGTTAATACTAATTTATAATTTTTCCATCCTAAAGATCAATTTTCAATGTGAAAAGTATTATACTTCTATTTTCAGTGGATATCTGAATAAAAATATGCAAAATTTATACCTTACTATATAAAGATAAAAAAAAATCAATAGGTGGTGTGTGTGTGTTTGTTGAAGTTTTCATTTTGATGGTGTCCTGAATTGGCTCCCAAATATTCCCAGAAGCTCAAATGTTAAAAGCTCAGTTCCCAGTGAAGTAGTGGCCAGAGGCAGGTCCTCTGGACGATGACTGATCATGAAGGCACTGATTCAGGAATAGATTAAGGTCTTTACGAATTAACAGTCTAGTGAGCGGCTGGGAGGCAGTGGAAACCTCAGGCAGAAGGTCTAGGGACTGAAGCAGGTTCTGGAAAACATGACAATAAAGGATATAATCTATGCGGGCTGCCCCTGCCGTCTCCCTTTGCTCCCCTGATGCCAGCAGATTATCTGCCTTCGTCCACTGCAAGTAGGCTCCTGACCATAAGCCCAGAAACCATGGAGCCAAACAACCATGGACTGAAACCTCCGAACCTCAAGTCAAAATGTCTGCCTCTTCTTGTAAGGTGATTTTTCTCAGGTGCCCTGCCGCAGGAGCATGAAGCCGGACAACACAGATGCCACATGCTCAGATAATAAAAGCAATGTAGTTTAAATTGTATAAAATCAATAATTCTAATACATGTAAAATCAAAGCAAATGAACATAGACATTTTGAAAGGAAAGAGACTATACTTATAATGTCAAGTATAATTTAGGGGAAGGTTCTTCTACGTGCTTTTTTTCAACATTCATATTCCTTCTGTGAGCAAGAATACTGACAAACACATGATTGAAAATATATCTAGACGCCTAGCACGGTGACACACACCTTTAATCCCAAAAGTAGAGCAGACGGATCTCTGTGAGTTCGGGCCAGCCTGGTCTACAAAGTGAGCCCAGGACAGCCAGAGCTGCACAGAGAAACTTGTCTTGAAAGCAAACAAACAAAGAAAATAAATCTACAAACTAGCCATGATAATTCACACTAATTTGGGCTACACAGCAAAACTGTCTCAAACATCCATAAAAGCCAACGGCTAGGGGGACCACTGGACCAATCCTCTCCTCTCTCTCTGCAGGTGCTTTTCTCACTTAGCACTGCTTGTGGGGCTGGGAGCTGCTCAGCATTCCATCCTGGTAGAAATACTGCAAGTACAGCATTTTTGAATGCTTAATAGAGCGGATCTTGGGTCACTATTGCAGTAGGACCCTGGAGAAAATTACTTAACAGAAGGCCTTTCCTTCCTTATTAAAAAAAAAAAGAAAAATTATATGATACAATAGGTTTCCTGTGCGGATTTAACAAAAACAATAGTCTAGCATAGCACCGGGTGCAACTAATGACAATCTCTTTCTCACAGTTTACGTTATAAACTGAATGGTTGTGTGGCTTCAGATTCATAGGGAGGTGAGTTTGGGTATCTAATTAAATTTAAGCAAGGTCCAGAAAAACAAAGCTCTCTCCCAGGTTTCTTTTCCTCTATCCATCCCCCCCCCAGCACCCTCTCCCCCCTTTTTCCCTCTCACCCTTCCTCTCCACCTGCAGGCACCAAAACAAAAGGCCAGAAAACCACACAGTTAAGGCAGACATCTACAAACAAAGAAGAGGGCCCTCACCAAAATTAAACCACATTGTCAGAGTGCCTTCATTAGTTGTCCAGAACAGTGAAAAAAACACTGTTTTAAAAAGCCACCCAATATGTGATATTTTGTTACAGAAGATGAAGTAGACTAAATTGTATCAAAAAAATTTTTTTGAAGATTCTTGGAAAGCCAGATCATTTTCAATAAATCTAAATTAGCTCCCCCAAACCTATCTCTAAACCATTTAACCTGTAGGTTAGGGTCTCAACACACGAATTTGGGGCCATGAGTGCATTCAATATACAACATAAACTATAAGAAAAAAATAACTATTAATTGTGCTGTCTGCTAGACAACCTATCTTGACGTGTGGATCTGTAAATCTACGTCCTAAAAACAATGTTTACAATGGCGTGTAACTATAACTATAAAACTTTAGACTAACTGCTAGATGTTTATTGATTTTCCAAGTTGGCCAGCAGAGAGAAAACAAGGCAGAATGAGAAAGGTATGCCCAAAACATTTTTTCAGGCTCTTCACAATTCCTTTTTCCAGGTTCAATATATTGCAGACCTCAAAAGAAACATACACACACACACACACACACAGAAGAAATTAAACAACAGTTGATTATATTGTGAACAAAATGACAAGAAACCCACTAGTGACAAGAAGAATCCTCGAAAGCCAGTCAAATCAGTCCTCTCCCCAGTGGTTCAAGGAAACTGGCAACATCACAGGTTGAATTCGCTAGTGGGCTATGCAACAAGTCTTCTAGTATTTATAGGTGCTATGTAAACAACATTAAATACCATTACTTCAGCACTGAAGATGAAGAATGCCATGATCATTTTATAAAATTACTTTACCTATGTAGAAAGTGTGAGCAAAAATACTCACTTTAAATTCAAAATAATCTGAAATTATTCTTCCTTTGCACACATAGAGAGATTATTTCTAAAATAGAGACTAGGGTGTAACATATAGTGGCCTTTTCCCACCTTCATAGAAATACATATATTCAGTAATTATCCACCCTGGAAGTAGAAAACCCATATAGAACAATGTCAGAACAGGAAGTTATAATTACACAAAGACTAAAGAATAACAATAAAGATTCAGAATGTAACATCTTTTAAATATCTAAGACCACGAGACAGTAACAAAGGAAACAGGCAAAGAAATACTGTGTTCAGACAGTTTTTTAATATTAGGAGACATCATCATCCTCCATTTTGAACAGCTTCCTCAGTTGCCAAAAGTATCTCACTGTTTTTCAGTTTGCAGCTCTATTTCATCAATGAAGGAAAAGGAAACAGTTTGTTGAAAGTCAAGGGGAAAGCAGGCCTTGCCAGAGCAGATCTTATACACCACAGCTTTCCATCATAATTGTAGGACTAAAACAGTATCTGAAAACTTACTGTTTCAAAACACACATTAAAATCTCTGGTCAACACAGCTAAACTAAGGAACAGGACAAAATGATTATCTGTTTTCTGGTTTTTGTAGAACCAATGACTTACATAAGCCAGTAGCAGCAGTAGAGCTAACACACACACTGAATTAACTCCTCCAAGTTCATCTTTCCTTATTGTGTACCTATCTCTTGTTCTTTTGAGAATCAACTTGAATAGGACAGTTACACTATGTCACATAGTTAATACCAAAAGTTACCATCATAGGCCTGAATCCAAGGATGGAAATAAACTACATATCTGACAACAGCCTATTCTAGTAATACAAAAATTACAATATTAACAAGGCTTTAAATTCTACATTTTTTTCCTAGCTGTAAAAGTAATGTGAAAATTTAGAAAACATAAAAGAGAAGAAAGAACAACAACCCACAATCCAGAAAAATTTATTAGATTTTTGATACATTTCCTTGTAGTGACACAAATTTTTATTATCTAAGTGGGTACTATTAAATGTGAAAAAAATGTACATTTTTTTGGTAAGTATAGTAAGCATCAATTAAATAATGTGACCTGTTAATTTCACAAAGGTCTCTAACACATTGGGGGAGTGGGAGAGCAAGCTGAAAAGTACAGACTATTCCCTAGATGAAATACCTAAAATTTTAGTGTCAATACTTTAAAGACAGCAAGTTGCAAGATATGAATCTTCCTATAGTGACACTAACATTTTTGCACCTACACTAAATGGCCTTTACTTACCTTTTCTTCCCATTCATATTTTCATTAACGTTTTTATTTTCATTGTAAAAATAGTTAAAACTATGTCTTAATAAGAATTTAAAATATGTATCTTTAATGTTATTGTTTATTAGTAATCAATTATTATGCTATTATTAGTCATTATTATTATGTCCATGAAATGTGTGTGTGTATGTGGAAGTCACAGGACAACTTTATGATGCTCTCTCCTTTGCATTCGCTCCAATGTCTGAATGTAGGCCCTGAGGCAAGCCTCCTTACCCACTGAGCAATCTTGCCAGCCCTTGCACTGAAATTTTAAGGCAGCTTAAGGTCAACAGCTCATCAATATTTCTTTGAAGCACAGCTTTCAAACAGTTAATTCTTCTGGCCTATGAGATGGTTTGCCAAATAAAAGAAAAGCACTCTTCACATTCCTATATTCATTCTCATTAAAAAAAAAAAACAATTAAAGAAGATTCCTTAGTCATACTGTTTTCTTTTGTTTTAACCCACTGTTTATGGATATTATGCAGCTGTCAGAACGACAAAAGCTGAAATGACTTCATTAACAAGGGGACACTATGTTTAATAATTAAGCCAGCTCATTGGGTTCAGAAAAGAACAAAATAAAACCATATTACACATTGCACATTTAGTTTACACGTATTTCTAGGTTGAAAGGTTTAGGTCAATTCAACTGATCAGAGGTCTCTCATTCATTCTCTTCCATGGTTAACAAAGTCTATCTCAAACAGTCCCTCAAATTTATTACTTTGATATTCTTGCACAAATGCCGTTGAAAAGAAATCCAACAAAAGAGGGGGGGGGAACAGTAAAGTTGGGAGGCAAGAATTGTCTCCCTTTAAGTCACGCATTTCCTGTTAAGTGACAGGAGATCTGCTCCCAGGACTACACTTTGCTATCCAAAGGAATGGCCCAAGATTCCAAACAAAATCTGCCACTTGTGTCTTGAAAATCAATTTGGTTGAAGAGTCGATCAAACAGGAACACTGACGCGTCTTTGAGGGCCATATTAACCTAAGGGAGAGGCGCCACGGATTTCAGCTAAATGCTTTTGCCATTTTTGAAGAAGAAAAGCTAATTGTTACTGGCCATGTGACACAGTAGATCCCAGAAAGGAAAGGGTGGGAGGAAAAGAGAAGAGTTCAAGGCAGTTCAGGGTCAGAACAAGTCAGGCATCCTGTCATTAGCAAACGTTCTCCTAGCTGAAGGCAAAATACCGCTTGCCCCAGAAGGAGTGGGTGAGGAGTGGGGGAGAGAACTGAGTGGGAAACCACAGGGGAAGGCGAGGTGGCAGCGCGGGGATGATGTGGGGGAGCAAGGCTGGGGTCACCCAGCTGAGATGGGAAGCAAAAGCACCGGACGTAAAACACGGAGTAGAGCAACAGCGGCGGAGACAACGGCGGAACCCCCCCCCACACACACACACACCCCGCCACCCCCGGGTTCTCTGGGTTTCCCACAGTCCCTCCGCCTCCGGCTGGAGCGACACTCAGGGGTGTGACCCGCCAGCAAGAGGGCTGCCCGGAGCTTTGTGTCGGCCCGCTCCCCACCCGAGGGCTCCTCCCCCGCGGAGCTGCCCACCCGCGCGCAGCCTCCCGCGTCTCCAAGGAGCCCGCAGCGCCGCGTCCTCGCCCACTCCCGCCGCCCGCGCCTCCACCCCGGCCCCGGGGACCTTTTGTGTCTCGGGGGAGGCGGGGGAGACTTTTCAGCCTCTTCCCCTCCGTCGCCCCGCGGGGCCACCGGCCTCCGGTGGGAGCCCCGAGCGCCAGCGAGCTCCGGCGGCCACGGGAGGCCCCCCCAACCAGCCCGGCAGTCCCGCAGCCCACGTCGCGCGCGGACCCGCGGCCGACGCCGTCCCCACCCGAGCCGCCGGCTGACAGGCGTCCCGGTCCCCCCGGCCCCGCCGCCAACTCACCAGCAAGTGCGGAGCCCGCGGGCTCCGGGCGGGCGCGCGGGGCGAGCGGATGCAGGTCCGGCGGCGGCGGACGCGCCGAGGCGTCTCAGGCTCAGGCCTCCCGCGCCCCACTCGCGCCTTCCGTTCCGCGAGGGCCGCCGGCCGCCTCACGCGTGGCCGAGCGCCCCGCTCAACATGGCTCCCGGGCCGCGGAGCCGCGCGGACGGCCCAGTAGTCCCGGCCGCGGAGCCGGGGCGGAGCGAGGCGGCGGGACGCGGGCTGGGGGACCGCGGGGCGCTCGGGGAGACCGCGGCCGCCGCTCCCGTTCGTCTGCGTGCGCGGCGCTTTCTCTCGCTCGCAGGCTGCGGCTTGACGCCTCCGCCTGTTCCCCGGAGCGAGCGAGAAGGGGGGGGGGGGACGGAAAAAAGAAAAAAAAAGCAGACTTTTATTGAAACGATCCAACCAGCGGCGGCGGAGAGAAGCGACCGGCTGCGGGAGCTTCCCCACCCCCGCCTGCTCGGCTCGCCTGGGGCAGCGCGACCCCTGCCGGCGGCGGCGGGAGGGGCGGGACCTGCCTGGGGCGGGGCTTATGGCCGGGGCGGGGCCTGAGAGGGGCGGGGGTACTCCCGGGGAACTGGCGCCGCCGGCCGCGCTGCAGACCCACGGGAGAGCCGGAGACCCTCTCTGCGGACCGAGTGCTGCCCCGTGCCTGTCCACATGGACGGGACGATCACCCTCCCTCAGCTGTGCCCTCACAACAATAAAACTCTGCTTGAAGTATTCCGGTCCCTACTCCACGCGGGACGTCTACCGCACTGCCCTGGCTTTTGAGAGTTGATGTCAGATGACCCACACGGAAAAGTCCCGATCGATTGCGGCAACTTTTCTTCTGTGGCTGGCTGCATGGTGCTAGTGCCGTAATCATCCACGCACACGGCGCTTTGATTTAAGCCACGTTGTTTTTAATTGTTTTCAAAGCACTATGCTGGGTGGTCGAAAACGCTGGAATCTAGCTCGGATGGCAGGTTATCAACGGTTACAATAAAAGTGAGCATTGTGAGAGGGTCGATACCATGTTGTAAGAAGAACCAGAAAGGGCTACTGTTGCAGTGAGCTAGGTTCGGTTTCTTGGAAGAGGCGGGCCAAAAAGGTTGGCCTAGTTTCTGCAAATCTTTTTACTTTCTTCTTTTGCAGTTCAGGAACAGCTAAGAGAGTGCGTTGACTAAAATGGCCCATTTTCTTACCACAAGTAGGGATAGACGCATAAACTAAAAACAAACTTAAATCCCCAGAGAAAAATAATGAGAACTGAAAGAAGACAATGGGGCCCGGATGTGGATGTCCTAAACAAGAAAAAGTTAACCATATGAAAGGCCTATAGGGAGAGGGTTGGGTTTTTCTTTTGTTTTGTTTTTCCCTTCTCAACACTGGGAAGTGCACAATACATTTTAAATCCAATTTCAAATCTCATTATTTCCTAAGGACTTCTGAATAATATCCTTTTTGATTGCTGGGCAAATAGTTTTTCCTTAAAAATGCATCCTGCTACCTTCTTTCTATTACTTTGTTGGGCAAAGTTGGATGTATTTTCTACAACTTCTAGGGTTCATACATGTCAGTCAGATGGGTCTCCAAAATTACCAGAGCCATAGGTAACAATCATTATTCTCTACAAATACTTTAACACTTCCTTGCCTTATAAGAATGAGCATATCTAAAATGCCTCCCTTTAAACACATATATATATATGCATATTCAGCCCAGCCAGCTGTGGTGGCACAGGCCTTTAATCCCACTGCTCAGGAGACAGTGGCAGGTGGATCTTTGTGAGTTCCAGACAGCCTGGGCTACTTACAGAAACCCTCTCTCAAAAAACCCAAAACAACAGAAAAAGGTATGCACTTTCAAACAGCAGTTAATTTTTTTACGTGTGTCCAAGCAATTTTATGATATGGTAAGGGCTAGCATCATTTTCAGAGTTCTTTGTAAATTAGAGAAAAAATATTTTTATACATGACCTGCTTTTATACCAAACATTTTCACATGCTTGCCTTATTTTAAAATACAATTTGTGCTTTTTTGTTCCCTTAGTAAATATTCGAAACAGTAAGAAGGAAGTCTACGTAATTGCACCCTGAGTTGCAGCATCTGGAATTCTTCCTTCTTATCATTGGACTGGAATAAGCCCATTAGAAACAAAAGATTATTCTGCTAAAGAATATCTTCCCTACCATAATTCTATAGTAGGAATTTGATCCTTAGAGTTTAGATGTATTTGGTTGATCTGTTCTTTCATTAAAAAAAAAATTGTTAACTGCACCATTTGGACGAGGTACAATGCTAGACCTTAAAGATTAACATGGGCCAGTTACCATGCTTAACCTTAAAATTGCATAGGTAAAGATACTTTTGCCCTTGTACTCTGTTGGTGAAAATAAGCAATATACATGCAGAGTTCTTAAGGAACAAATAGGTTAATGCAACTAGGTTAAAACAGGAGAGACAAAGAAAATCAAACAGCAATGGTAATAAGTCAAGGAAGGAGGTGACAGGGTGCTTCTGGTGTCTGAGATGAAGAAAAAACATACAGATGTGCAATAAGGCACAATAACTCAGTGAGGCACCAGCTCTTTCCATGTGTCACTCAGCAAGTGCTTATCGGCCTTTTCACTTAGTATGCAATTTTTAGAGATTATTTCTTTCCTTTACCGTGTAAAATAATTTTTGTTTGCTTTAGGGTTTTCTTTTTGTTTTGTTTTGGTTTTTGTTTGTTTTCTTGTTTTTGTTTTGCAAAACAGGGTTTCTCTGCGTAGGCCTGGCTGCCCTGTTACTCACTCTGTAGACCAGCTTGGCCTTGGAACTCACAGAAATCCACCTGCCTCTGTTTCCCAAGTCCTGAGACTAAAGGCATGTGCCACCATGCCTGGCTTTATAAAATAATTTTTATTTGTCTGTTTGTTTGTTTTTGAGAAAGAGTTTCTTTACATAGTCTTTGGCTGTCCTGGAACTCACTTTGTAGACCAGGCTGGCCTTAAACTCAGAGATCCACCTGCTTCTGTCTCCTGAGTGCTGGGATATGCACCACCACACCTAGCTGTAAAACTATTTTTAACTTTGAATGTTTTCCAAAATGTAGTTAAATATGTTATGTGATTAAAACAAAAACAACAAACAACAAAAAAACCTACCGCTACTTGGTGAAGGAGAGGGATTTGGGAAGAATTCCCAGTTCAAATTTACTTGGGAAATGCCATGTTCTTTTCTTGTAGAAAGTCACTGCGCATTTATATACTGAAAGCTGGGAGGGGTTCTGAGACATATGCCAAGCTCTTCTAACCGCAAAGAGCAGTATCCTTGGGGCAGACATGGAAACTCTGGGGAGAGAGTCAAAAGTCACTGAACAAAGGGGGGCAGAAATGAAACTGTTCTTCAGTTACTGGCAGAATGCGTTGGAAACGCGCTCGGCTCCTGCCTTCTAGGGTGGCTCCCCGCAAGGCTACATTGAGACTAAGGAGGCATTAAATAGGTTGTTCTTCCTCCCTCCTTTTCTCTTCCCTTATGTACACCAATACTCAGTTTAGAATAAAGCAGAGGTGGGCTCTTAATCACATAAAATATATTGAAAGTTTAGGCCACGGTAGAGTATGCCAGGAAAGTGGAAGCAGAAAGACCGGAAGCTCGGGCTTATCCTCCATTTTGAACTTGAGGTCACCGTGGGCTAGAAGAGAACCTGCCTGAAGTAAACATTACAAACAGAAGGATGATGCCAGTTTTAACAAGCTCTTCTCTACTTTTGGGGTGTTTACGTATTTTGTGTGTGTGTGAGTGTGCTTGGCCCTGTGGAGGCCAGAGGCCAACAAGAGGGTTCCTCCTTTATCATTCTCCACATATTTTTTTGGTTTTAGGTTTTGTTGTTTGGTTGGGGATTTTTGTTGTTTTTGTTTGTTTGATTGATTGGTTTGGTTTGGTTTGGTTTGGTTTGGTTTGGTTTTTTACACAGACAGGGGTTCTCTGTGTAGCCTTGGCTGTCCTGGACTCATTTTGTAGACCAGGCTGGCCTCGGACTCACAGAGATCCACCTGCCTCTGCCTCTCAGAGTGCTGGGATTACAGGCATGTGTCACCAAACCCAGCTCACATTTTTGTTTATTTGTTTGGTTTTTAGCCCACAGTTTCCCGGCATAGCCCCTGACTGTCCTGGAACTCACTTTGTAGGACAGGCTGGCCTTGAACTCAGAGATCTGCCTGCCTCTGCCTCCCAAGTGCTGGGATTAAAGATTACACCGCTATCATCCAGCTCATCAGGCTTAGTTTTTTGAGACAGAGGCCCCATGATTAGCTAGAGTGGCTGGTCAGCCTCTTCAAGCCTCAAGTCTCTGACCCTAAGTGCCAGAGTTACAGGCCCCTGCTTCAGGATCTGGGGATCTGAACTCCGTTCCTCAAGCTTTTTGGTGCAAGCACTTTAGCCCCAGAACCATCTCTCCAGCCCCAAGTCATCTCTTTTACTAAATATGGCTGAAAAGTAAGAGCTGGGAAGCATCCGTTTTCCCTGTTGGGAACATGAAGGATGATGTTGTGATTGGCAATCTTCCCAGGAGAAAATAATCAATGAACATTAATATTGTTTTTTCATTTCTTTTCTTTTTTTTTTTTTAATAATGAGATGAAGCAGGGAACAGCCTGTGGTTTGTCATCTTGAAAATCATCTCAGTTGTTTACTTTCATAGTAGTTGATCAAACCATTTGAAATCTTCCAATCTTTGATCATTTGTCAAAAGGTCATGTTTTTAGTAAACTAACTTTCATGCCCAAGCTAACAGTGATCCAGGACCATTTAAAATCGACCAAGAACTGTGAAGAGGAGACCAGAGAAAATATTTGGTATTTAGAGAGATTAGAGGAAAAGAAATTCAAGGAGCAGGTGAAAAGAGAAAGAGAATTAAACCTTATAAAGATATTTTTCAGCAATAATGCTACAAATGTTAAATTTCACATACGGGAAAAGGCTAGAAATCACACAAAGCTAAGCAAGTCATGGGTCTAGCCCGAGGCGCTATTGCAGCAACTACACTTTGCAGTTGATTGCATCAGATCAGACTTCCAACTTCTCCACTAGGACAAGTCAATAGGTTACCAAAGAGCTTTCCCACATGTAAATTTGAACTATAATAACGTATCTGCCAGGTTAGAAGGACTAACTAAGATAACGTCATACACCATATGAATTGCTCCTTCACATGAACACTGTTACTAAAAGGAGATTTGGACCAAGGTTTGTCTGAGCCTCAGAGATAACTTAACCAACAGCTCTCAGAATGTCATCAGGGCCTGGTTTCTCTACTTTTCATTCAGCCTTTGGCAGCCTTGGCTCATTCCCCACTAGGTCAACCAACCAATGGCTGCAATGTGTATAGCTCTTTACATCTGACTTAATATCTCAGAGGAAAGAACACGCAGCACCCAGGAGCACGAACAGTGGCTCAAATTAGTCAGCTTGAATCAATGGCTATCGGTGTGTCAATGTGTCAGCTTTCTTTCTAGAGTCAAGAAAGAATCCAAATTACCTGAATGATGAACACGTAGAAAGCAGGAGGAGAGTTTCTCCCCTAAATAAGAAAAGAGAAGGCATTCTGGTAAGTAGACAAGTAGATACAGCATACACCAATTAAAATTGAAACAGCTAGGGACGACCAGCCTGTCCCATCAGCTAGTCCCACGAGGTCAGCCTGGTTCTCAATATATTTGCTCTGGTTCTCATCTGTCCCCCTCCAACCCCGTGTGTGTGTGTGTGTGTGTGTGTGTGTGTGCGTGTGTTGTTTGTTTACCTACTATAGCACTAGCCATGAAACATTGGGCCTTGTATATGCTAGGCAGGTACTTTACCATTGAACTATGTTTCTAGGCTCACATCTCAACTTTTATTTTGAGACAGGAAGGGTCTTCCTAAATTGCCCAAGCTGTCTTTGAACTTGTTACCCTCCCACCTCAGCCTCCAAAGCAATTGAGATGGCAAACCTGTGCTATTAAACTTTTTTTTACAGGTTCAAAGGGTCAAGGGTCACATGCTCATTGCTTCTCCAGCAGTCTGGGCAAGCGTCTCCCAGGGGCTCACAGCCCAGAGGTTTGATTGTCAGCCTTTAGTTCTTTGAGGAGATGGTAGAGATGGTAGAACCTTCCAAAAGAAGTTTTGAGAACAATCTTGAGCTCCCAGACTTTTCTTGTTTCTCTCTTTCCTTCCTAGCCACCATGATGTGGACAGGCCTCTTTCATTTGGTACTCTCACCATAACATTCCATGCTGCCCTGGCCTAAAGCAACAGGACAAAATACCCAAAGATTAACATGTTTAATACCAAGAGGCAAAATACCCATGGATCAACACATTTAATATCATGAGGCAAAAGTAAACCTTTCTTCCTTTTGAGTTGATAACCACAGGCGTTCCCATCACAGCAATATAACACTGACTGACACAATTCCCAACCTAAAGCGAGGAAGTTTCATTCAAGAAATTCTAAGAATGACTCTGATACCCAGATTGAGTAGTCATGTGCCATCTTTTAATCAGAAGAGTTCCATCCTAATACGTAGAATGGAGAAGATGCAGAAGAAGGATAGAAAAAAAAAGTGCTATTAACCAAAGAAGAAAAAAAGTATAGGGTAGCCAAAGACTACAAGTATCTGCTATCCCGGAGTTTATGTCAAAAACTGAAAATGGGAGAAAGTAATTTTGATAAAGAGAGGGGGGTGAACTGCAAAAATAGACAAATGAAAGGATAAGTTAAAACAACAACAACAAGAATGAGCTTTATCAATACATGCAGCAACATGGATGAATCCCCACAACAGTAATGGGTGAGGAAAGGCAAAGTATAAGATACATAGTAGATATAAGCTGACAGGTAGGTAGATCGGTACATAGATGATGGGGGGCAGATAGATAGATAAAATACTATATGATTACATTTTGTATGTGTATGTATATTCATGTGTGTGCATGTGGATATGTGAAAGGCTACATGTACAGGCCAAAGAACAATCTTGGGTGTCATTTCTTAGGCTCTGCCTACCATTTGTTTGTTTGTTTTGAGACAGGGATTCTCACTGGCCTGGAAGTCGTGAAGGAGGCTAGGCTAGCTGGCCAGCAAGACCCATAGATCCACTGTCTCTGCCCCCCTACTGCTGGATCATAAGTATTCACCTTTTTGTTTGTTTGTTTGTTTGCTGAATTCTAGGGCTTGAACTCAGGTCCTGAAGGTTTCAAGTCAAGAACTATACTGACTGAGCTTTCTCTCCAGCTCCCATATCAACGATTATGTTTTTTTTTTTTTATAAAATTATACGAGATGCAAAATAGTAGTTTCCTGATCTAGAGAAAGGAAAGATTACAAAAGGACATGAAGACATTCATAGACATTATAAAATGTCTTGTTCTTTACCCTTTAAAAAAAATCTTGTTCAGATGTTTAATGTGAAAATTTATCATTTATGACACTTGAAATGTATGCAGTTTATGGTATGTGATCATGCCTGAACAGAACTGTGAAAAAAGAGAAAAATGATAATCAAAAACATGATTGTCTGACCTGTCTGTACAAGCCTGGGTGTTCTGGCAGCGTTGAAAAAGGAAAGCTTTCATAGATGGTTTCTAAGTTTGCGGTCAAAGAAGAGGCTAATAAAAGCTACATGCATGGACTGCATTTTTCTGACATATCTCTCCATAGTGCAAATGAGTGCAGCAGTGGTTAATTGTGAGTCTGGCACACGTGAAAATTACTTAACCCTATATAAAACATTGCCCTAGGTTAGTATTTAGCAACTGTTAGCCACTTCTCCAGAAAGCTCCTCAGTGTGGAAATCACCCAAACAGCTTGAAATAACATTCACTCCATGTGTTTATGCAATATAAATAGTTCCACTTCTCACAGTGTGACCTGAAGTGTATATGATCTGTGCAATTCATGGGGTATCCCCTGAGAGTCCAGAGGGAGTTGTCATTGGGCAGGATACCCTATTTCTTGGAGGCAGCCTGATACCCAATGCTATTAGGTCAAATACAATTATTTTTTTTAGATCTCATAAAATCACCTGTCTCCCAATTCTAGTTTGATTGGAAGGCATCAGGCATGCTAAAATTTTCACTATTACCTCTCATACTCCTTTATAAGACATCTTCTAAAGTCTCTTTTTTGTTGTTGTTATTTGAGATATTGTTTAAAGATAATGGCTTTCTGGTGATTAAAAAGTAAATCAATATGGCCTATCTGAAAACATTCTGTCTGTGTGTGAAAGATTCACGGCGTGGTAAGCAGCGCTACTGTTATTGCTATGGTCCCTGGCGTCTCTCTAAGCATCCTGCTTTGTTCCTTTTTGATTTTCTATTTACTTCCAGGCAGGATGTAGTAAATACCCCAGGGTATTTTTTTTCTTTTTCATTTTCACAAATGTTCACAAAGGTTTTGGTACGATGTGACAGAAATTTCTACAGCATTTCTACAAGCCTTGGTTTTAGAGCTTGGCTCCACTGTCTGCTGTGAGCCATTGAGAAAGGTTGTCATCTTCAGCTTTTGTCTCTTACCACACAAAACAGGCATGTGTTCTATAAGGCCTCTCCACAAGATGCTAAATATAAAAGTGCCTGACACAGTATTTGGCACTTAGCAAGCAATGAATAAACGTTAGCTCTTCCTTCCACTCCTGCACATCATGACTATAAAAGTCATGGAAAAATACTTTGATGAAAATGCATTGAGGAAGGCAGAGATCTAAGTTTACAGTACTCCAGAGAAATAATCTGTCTTCTGTGGAGAAGTGCTATAATATTTAACAGAAAAGAAATGGAGAAAAATAAACATTTTCTTGGATGATTAGCAGTTCTATTCAGGCAGAATACACAGATATTTATATTTTCACGTATTATCCATCATAATGTTAGCATTAAATTTCAGGGTGTGAAGGATCTGTGACAACTAGTATAAATAAAGCAAAAACATCTAGTTGTGATCTGTTCAGATTTTGTTGTCAGGAGAATGAATCATATTAACACTTTTTACCTGCTTTCTATACACTGTATTCTCAAGAAAAATAATACATCTTTATTTTTAGCAGAAATACTCATACAATCTTTGGTTTAAGATTTGTTCTGCTTCCCCAATGTAGTTTTGTTTTGTTTTGATTTGGTTTTGGTTTTTTGAGACAGGGTTTCTCTGTGTAGCCTTGACTGTCCTGAACTGAACTTGCTTTGTAGTCTAGAATGTCCTCGAACTCATAGAGATCCATCTGCCTCTGCCTCCAAGTGCTGAGATTAAATGTGTGTGCCACAGCGCTCTGCTACATTCAAGTCTTTCTTGAATGACTTTGTGTTCAACATACTGGGAATGGTAAGTGAAAAATGGGAAGAGTCATAGACAGTATCTGTCCTCAAAGATTTAGAGTATATCAAGAAAGAAGGCCCAGCCATAGTTCAGAGAAAATCAAGACCTTAAGGTGAAAGTTTGAGTGCACTATTGGAGCCAGGGAGGACAACTTCAATCTGGCAGAGATGGGGCAAGAGAAAAATCAAAGCCTACCTCATTGATGACTCAAAGAATATAGCATAGCGTAATGGAGAATGAGTAAGTACCGTAAGTGATCATCTCTGGCTTCACGACATGCAATACATGGACTTCGACCAAATATCCTAGCACTAAATAGAACTTGAAAGGCAGGAAGCCTATTTATATTCTTTTTATCTCTTTGTATGCATTTGTTTCAGAAACCAATTGTTTTTTTAAAGAGTAATTCATTTATTAAATATAATTCAATTTTTAAAAAAACAGCAAATTAATCATATGTAAAGTAAAAGGCAGTCCCACTCTTCTGATAAACAGAAGATGAAAAATGAGGTGTAATCAACTGGGACTCTCCACAGCACCTCTAAATCCTTTGCAAATTGTGCATGGGGTGTGCCTTTTTTTATGAATCTTGGTTACTTAGCAGTACTTTGAAAACTACAATTTTAAAAGAGCTACTTGGCTATTGCCTACACTGTTTTTTAAAAAATAAATCACATCATAACTACCAGAGTTATATAGAATTTTGATCAAGTGTTTTATATTAATAAGATTAATTTTTTATTATTAAGGGTAAGCAGTCTATTTCACAAAAGAGCTACCTCCATGAATTCCTAAGAGTGTATCTTAAAACAATCTTCAAAAGTAAACTTAGTTTTGTTTATAAGGCTATTAATGTGACGTACTCTATTCCAGCTTCCACAGGAGAGTTTCCAGCCTTCTTCTAAAACAGCCTCACTCTCATCATTTGACGTCTCAGGTTTTGCTCACCAGAGTAATACTACCTTTCCTTATGCATCTAACTCGTGCCTTATGCTGTTTTAAAACTGGGCATCTCAGCTCTTTCTGCAGGTTAAATACTTCTAATTCAGATTTAGGCAAGTTTGAAGGGCTCACACAAGAGACATGGAGCCAGCAAAACACAAAGACTCAAACTGTACCATCATTTAGCCTGAGGGGGAGTGATCTGTTTTACTCAAAAAAGGCAATGAATAGGGACATAGAAGCAGGTTGAAAGTCAGTTTTGAAAGAACAGAAAAGGAGAAATGACAGGCAAAAGAGAGAGAAAGATTCTAATAAACTTTTTAATTTTTCTTTCACGTTATGGTTAATTTTGATTAATTTTTTTCCCTTTGCCTCCTTTTTGGTAAAGGCATTTAAAATGTATACAATGATACAAGTTTCTAAAGAGAAATTAAGTAAAACCACCCATAACTCCTCAAACTCCAGCACAGTAGCTTACTGTGTTCCAGTATTTCTTTCTAGCTATTGTGCTGTATTTACTTATTTTGTTTTGTTTTACTTGATTGTATTTTGTGGGTGGAGTCTTATTTACATACCCCAAGGTGGCCTCTAACTACCTATGTTAAGAAGCATGACCCTGAGCTTCGGATCCTCTTGCTTCTGCCTCTAGCCTACTGCGATTACAGGTGTGTGTCACCAGGCCGAGCCCTCTCATGTGTAAACAAATTTTAAGAGTATTCAAGTAGATTTGTATCACCATCCTTACCAATCATAAACATTTATTCTTATTCTATTTTTATTTATTTATTTTTAGTATTTTTGAGAGACAGGCTTTCTCTGTTTAACAAGAATCCTGGCTGTCCTGGAGTCTCTTTGTAGACCAGGCTGGCTTCGAACTCAGAAAGATACACCTGCCTCTGGCTCCCGGAGTGCTGGGATTACAGGCATGTGGCACCAAGCCTGGCTCATTTATTCACTCTAAGGAGTCTGGCTGATCATCCTAAGAAGTCTGTAACCTGTTTCAAGGTCCTCTTCGACATCTCTCTGAAGTTTTCCCTAAAGTATGCTGGGTGGTTGCTAGGGGAAGGTTTATCACATGCTTGGGTTCTGCCCAGTCGCCCAGCACACAGTTCATTTCATTCCTTTTCTCCGTTGCTAGATGCCAGTATGTTTACAGGCAAGTAATATTTGAGGAAATCAACTTATGAAAAGGGAAGGTTTGCACTGGCGTACAGTGGTGAAGGTTCAGTTCACGAGAGACTGCTTCTGTTGCTTTAGAGCTTTGTTGGAGGCAGTACACTTCGCTGGGTGCTTGTAAAAGAGGAAATCATTTACCTCATAGCTATGAAAGGAAGAAGGAACAGAGAAGAATCTCACCAAAGCTGTTGAGAACATGGCCCCTGGGGCCACTATGCCTCAGCTGCTAAAATGATGGGTTGTGGTGGGGGGAAAAGGGTGGGGGGGGTCCTTTACCACATTGCACAGGCCTTTGAAACACATGGGAGAGCTAAACTACAGCCTTGTGTCTGCCCTAGCTGCTGCAGCCTCTACAGCCATTTCCGCTAGAAACCACGGACTTCCTGTGGGAGGGGATTTCTGTTTTCCTCTATTTTCTTAAACCATCCACATTGATTTCACCCACTATTGCCCTAATCTAGCATTGCTTGAAGGAGTCCAGCTGATCTTCTTTTCCGTCTTCTTCTTTTTATTTTATTTTATTTTTATTATTATTACATTTTATTAACTCTGTATCCCAGCTGTATCCGCTCCCTCATTCCCTCCCAATCCCAGCCTCCCTCCCTCATCTATTCTCTGCCCCTTTCAAGTCCACTGATGGGGGAGGACCTCCTCCCCTTTCATCTGACCCTGGTTTATCAGGTATCTTCAGGACTGGCTGCAAAGTCCTCCTCTGTGGCCTAGCAGGGCTGCTCCTACCTTGCAGGGTGGGGAGGTCAAAGAGCCCGCCATTGAGTTCATATCAGAAATACTCCCCGTTCCCCTTACTAGGATGCCCACTTGGGATACTGAGCTACCATGGGCTACATCTGAGCAGGGGTTCTAGGTTATCTCCATATATGGTCCTTGGTTAGGGAAACAGTCTCATGTAAGACCCCTGTGCCCAGATATATTTGGTCCTTGTGGAGCTCCTGTCCTCTCCAGGTCATATTAACTCCCCCTTCTTTCGTATGATTCCTTGCACTCTGCCGAAGGTTTGGTTATGAGTCTCAGTATCTGCCTTGATACACGGCTAGGTAGAGTCTTTCAGAGGCCCTCTGTGGTAGGACCCTGTCCTGTTAACGTGTTTTCTTCTACATCTAATGCCCATCCCATTTGTCTTTCTACGTGAGCATTGATCAGCGTACCCCGGGTCCTCTTTCTTGTTTATCTTTTTTAGGTGTATAGATTTCATTATGTTTATCATATCTTATAGGTCTAAATAAGTGAGTATATACCATGAGTGTCTTTCTCCTTCTGGGGTATCTCACTCAGAATGATAGTTTCTAAGTCCCACCATTTGCCTGCGAATTTGATGATTTCCTCTTTTTTAATTGCTGAGTAGTATTCCATTGTGTAAAAATACCACAATTTCTGTATCCATTCCTCAACTGAGGGACATCTGGGTTGTTTCCAGGTTCTGGCTATTACGAATAAAGCTGTTACAAACATGGTTGAGCAAATGTCCTTGTTGTGTACTTGAGCAACTTTTGGATATATGCCTAGGAGTGGTATAGCTGGATCTTGAGGAAGCGCTATTCCTAATTGTCTGAGAAAGTGCCAGATTGATTTCCAAAGTGGTTGTACCAGTTTACATTCCCACTAGCAATGGAGGAGGGTTCCCCTTTCTCCACAACCTCTCCAGCATGTGTTGTCACTTGAGTTTTTGGTCTTAACCATTTTGATGGGTATAAAGTGAAATCTCAGGGTCGTTTTGATTTGCATCTCTCTGATGGCTAAGGGCATTGAACATCTCTTTAAGTGTTTCTCTGCCATTCTACAATCCTCTACAAAGAATTCTCTGTTTAGCTCTGTATCCCATTTTTTAATTGGATTGTTTGATTTATTGCTTTTTAACTTCTTGAGTTCTTTATACATTATGGATATTAGCCCTCTGTCAGATATAGGGTTGGTGAAGATCCTTTCCCAGTCTGTAGGCTGTCGTTTTGTTCTGACCACAGTGTCTTTTGCTTTACAGAAGCTTTTCAGTTTCATGAGGTCCCATTTATTGATTGTTGCTCTTAGAGCCTGTGCTGTTGGTGTTCTGTTGAGGAAGTTGTCTCCTGTGCCAATGAGTCCTAGGCTCTTCCCCACTTTTTCTTCTAACCAATTTAGAATATCTGGTTTTATGTTGAGGTCTTTGATCCACTTGGACTTTAGTTTTGTGCAGGGTGATAAATGTGGATTTATTTTCATTTTTCTGCATGTGGACATCCAGTTGGACCAGCACCATTTGTTGAAGATGCTGTCTTTTTTCCATTG
>CM053766.1:77065752-77109188 GCA_028658305.1 Pachyuromys duprasi
CTTTTTGTTCCTCCAATATCTGCCTAATCATAGCTTTAATATAATTTTCCTTTGTCTCCGCTGAATTAAAATCTCCCCTGCTTTTGGGTGTTTCTGGTGGGGCTATGGTGTCCTGATTATTGTTGGGTGAGTTCTTTCACCGATTTCT
This sequence comes from Pachyuromys duprasi, assembly GCA_028658305.1. Lineage (NCBI taxonomy): Eukaryota > Metazoa > Chordata > Mammalia > Rodentia > Muridae > Pachyuromys > Pachyuromys duprasi. The sequence goes on from CM053766.1 coordinate 77,065,901, forward strand.
GGGCATTTGTTTATATATAATCAAGGAGGTGTTTGTGCTTCAGTCTGGAACTATCAATCTCTTGTGTCAGGAGTAGTCTTCAAGAAGATCAGGGATTTCCAGTGGTTTGTTAGTGTATGTTGTTGTCACAGTTGAACTCTGTTGTGGGCTCTGTGTGCCTGGCTTCGTGCTCTGTGCTAGAAGCTGTGAGCACTGCAGGCTGGTCACCCCTCTGGTCTGGAGGTTTAGCTCCTCATTCTTTTGAGATGTCAGCTGGGGGCTTTGAGCTCCGCCCTGGGCTTGCTGCTAAGGGCTTTCCCCTGGACTGGAGACTTGGCACCCCCTTCTGGGCCAGGGCTGTGAACCACGGTCTGAGATGATATTTGGTACACAGTGGGTCTGGTTTGGTTGCAGGCATTGCGGATAGGTGTGCACCCGCTGTATGTAGGCCTGTTTGAAGTGGTGCCCGAAGCCTTCTCTGGCCTGTGGACACACACACGGATCAAGGTGGTTGCTGGCGCCCTGAGCAGTGTGCGACCACAGTGTACAGTCTGGTCAAAACGGTTCCCTTGTCCCTCTCAGTCTGAGGTGGTTCCAGCGGCGATTGGAGTGCGCTTGCCATATACCCGCTGGTTGAAGCAGAACCCATGTCCTTTCCAGACTGGCCCGCGGACTCACATAGGGACTGAGGTTTTTGCTGGCGGATTCGAGCTGTGTGTGCCCGCAGTGTGCAGGTCAGACAAAACGGTGCCCGGTTGTCCTCAGTCTGCCCCAGAGACTATGTGGTCCAGTCTAGTATGGCGGCTGCTGGCGCCCTGCACAGCTACTCACTTCAGATCAGAGCTGTGCGCCACCGCCGGTCACCCGGAGATTTTTCGAGGAATAACTGGGTGTCCCTAGGGTTTTCCCCACTTGATTTTCTCACCGTAGGAGTTCCACTCACCTGGCAATCACAAATGCTGGCATTTTAGGTCCCAGAGTTCAGTCTCCTAGTTGCTGCGTTGTTTCTGCTGACCTAGTCCTCAGACACAGTGTCCTCTCGTGGCAGCCATCTTGGATCCAGCTTTTTCCACATGGAGGAAAAGGTATCTTGACTTCTCAAATCTCTGAACAACTCAGCATGTCCACAACTTGTAGTCTTGGAAAAAAAAAAAAAAGCTATGCAAAGGGGCATCAGAGATGAGCACCGTAGGCTGAGAGTTTTCTCTCTCGTACATGGGTCTACAGCCATGATTTATTCTGAAAAATAAAACAGGAGAGAAAACATGTAAGGAAACTGAGCTACAGAATATTACACAAGCAGTGAAATGCATGTCATTTTCTAATTGCTTTGTGGTTTCAACACCTCTTCATGGCACCTTTAAAAAATGCATATCTGAAAGCACCTCTCTCAAATTGATTTCTTAATGTCACTAGGTTCTGCATACTCACAACCCACGCACACTCGCTCAGCTGCTAAGTGCGCTGGATTGTCACAGTATGTTCCAGAGGCTCCAGATTTCTCTCAAATGTAAAACATGTGCTTCTGACTAGAGGCAAAGTCCTTGTCTTTCAAATACAATATTCTGTAAAAACAATCAGAATCAGCCCACTCTATTTTGTGCCACTCCTAGTAAAGTGGTCCTGGGTTGTATAAGAAAGCAAACTGAGCTAGCCATGGGGAACAAGCCAGTTTGCAGGATACCTCTATGGTTCCTACCTCTGTTCTTGCTTGAGCTCCCCGTCCTGACTTCTCTCCATGGTCAACTGTGATCAGGACAGATAAGCCAAATAAACCCTTTTCCTCCCCGAGTTGCTTTTGATTGTAATGTTTACCATAGCAGTGGAAAGCGAACTGTGACACAGGAAGGTGAAAGGAAAAGGAAGGAAGGAAGAAAGGAAGGAAGGAAGGAAGGAAGGAGAGAGAGTGAAGAAAGAGAGGGGGGAAACAGAGAGAGAGCGAGCACAATTATCACCAACTGGAGAAAACTGAAGGCAACTTTTTACATTTAAAATAAGTGCAATGGTTGCCAAGAACTCTTAACAGAATATTATCCTGTGAAAAATAGAGTTAAAGATTGCAACTTTTCTTTTATTTTATGATGTTAAATATGACAGTCTTCCTTAAAAGTTTGGAAAGCTCACAGAAAAAAATCATCCATTGTGAGAGTGTCTCTTGATACAGAAATATTTTTTCTGCTTTTTAAAAATCAGTTATTGGATTATTCAAATCAACTACCTCTTGGAGTTGTTTCCACTCATTTTCACTCTCTTCTCTAGAAATGTACCAGTTTTATTTTTCAAAAGCTTTTTGAAAAGTAAAATTTGCATAAGATTCTCTTGAAGTTTATCTATCACTTGCTTATCTATTTATCTGTCATCTGCCTACCTACTATCAATCATCTATAATCTGCCTACCTACTATCATCAATCATCTATCTCTACCATCTATCTATCTATCTATCTATCTATCTATCTATCTATCTATCTATCCATCCATTTATCCATCCATCAGAGAAAGGGTCTCTCAGGCTAACATGGAACTCAGAGCTGAGGATGGCCTTGAGCTCCTGATCCTACTCCCTCTACCTTCTGAGTGCTGAATCAAAGGTATATATCACCATGACTGGGTTTCTATTGGGTTGTGCTTTGTTGGCTCAGTTCACACATGAGGCAAACTCTCCCACTGAGCTACGTCCTGGGTCTTCTTTCATTTTTTAAACCCTCAAAGCCTGTAAATGGGTGCCTTCATGTTGAATACTGCCTATCTAAATCATTTCTTCTCCCTGACTAATTGGCCAAAAGTGATCCATTTGTATTAGTCACACACACACACACACACACACACACACACACACACACACACACTCACATGAAAGCTCAGACTTTATCCCCAAAGTACAAAAAGTGTAAATATAGGTGGCATTATGGATTTATTTTTTTATTCCAGATTAAAATTTTGATTCATTGCTTTAAATTTTAGGTTGCTTTATTTGTTTGTTTGTTCATTTGGTTTTTCAAGACAGGGTTTCTCTGTGTAGCCCTGGCTGTCCTGGAACTCGCTCTGTAGAGCAGCCTGGCCTGGAACTGAGAGATCTGCCTGCCTTGGCCTCCTGATGCTGGGATCGCAACCACCTTGGCAGGTTGCTTCACTTAGAAAGTATGGACGTCAAATTAGAACACTGGCTACATGAGTTGATGTTTATCCTGTTGGCCTCACTTTATCCCTCAGACCTAGCCAAGGCTGTGGAGTGCTCTATTCTGAGCAGATTTAAAAAAAAAAAAAAAGTCAGAGCTTACTTACTTTTGCTGGGCCAGTCTGAAGTTTTCTACCATAACTATAGGTGTTCTCCCTCCAATTCTCTGTGTTTTCAAGAGTTTTTGTTGTATATTGTACTGTCTGGTTTTGTGTGTCAACTTGACACAAGCTAGAGTCATGAGAGAGGAAGAAGCTTCAGTTGAGGAAATGCCACCATGAGATTCAGCTGTGATGCATTTTCTCAGTTAGTGATCAGTGCCATCCCCGGGTCCTGGGTTCTATAGGAAAGCAGACTGAGCAAGCCATGTGAGCAAACCCCAAAGCTGCACTCCTCCGTTGCCTCTCCATCTGCTCCTGCCTCCAGGTTTCTGCTCTGTCAAAATGAGTTCCTATCCTGACTTCCTTTGGTGATGAATAGAAATGTGGAAGTATAAGCCAAATAAACCTTCTCTTCCTCAACTTGCTTTTTGGTCACAATATTTTGATGAAGCAAAAAAACTACAAAAAAAAACCCCTAATTAAAACACGTATATTTTAATATTTTGATGCTATGTCATTGAGATGATACCATTTAATGGATTTTTAGTCCCTCTAATTTTTGATGTTCTATAGATACTTTGGCATGGGCAACAGCACTAATACTAGCTGGTGGATATCTTCACAGTAACTGAAAGAAGCTGATTAATATTTAAAAACAAAGCTTCCTAAAACCTCTTACAAAATCAGATTTGGCTGGTCATAGTGGCCTTAGACTTTCAGCTCAGCACTGGGGAAGCTAAGGCAAGAAAACTGCAAGTTCAAGGCCAGCTTGGGCTATGTAACAAGATTTGGGACTATCTGAGATTTCGTATAGTGAGATCGAGTCTCTGAAAGCAAAACAAAACACAAATAAGATTTGTTTATTTGGGAAGACTGCCCGTGAGTTATGTCTGTAGTTCTCACTAGCTCATGAGTGTATCAGCCCATTAAAAACAGTTCAATACTCATGAGCTGAACTTCAAGTGATAGACTCGATGACACTACTGTGAGAATATTAAGTGTCATCTTTCACCGTCTTGCGATGATTGCTCTTATCTGCCTTCTATTTGAACCTGTTTGAACCTAAAATGTCAAAACCCAAGTGCAAATTTTACAATGAGATTTTTGATCCGTGGGCTTTTGTTGAAGAGAGATGAGGTCATTTTTGAATTTATCATATGCAAACATAAAACAAGGCACTAACCCGAATCTGAGTTGATGTGAACAACTAACCGGGAAATGTGTTATTTCCTTAACTAGTAAATACAGGTGATAAGTTAATATTTTGGTAAGACTAATTCAGAGAAATAAAATAATTGAATCAAAAACTATGTCATCCCAGCTGGGTGCGGTGACACATGCCTATAAATCCCAGAACTCAGAGAGGCAGAGGCAGGCGGATCTCTGTGTGTTCAAGGGCAGCCTAGTCTACAAAGTGAGTCCAGGACAGCCAAAGCTACACAGGAAAACCCTGTTTCCACAAACCAAAAAACAAAACCAACAACAACAACAAAAATCCTGCCATATATTGACATCAGTGCATATGACTTAGTCTAATAGACCTGTTTCATAAACAACCTGTTGAATCTGTTATGTATAAAGCAAATAACGAAATCTATGAAATAGTCTTTAGGTGTCAACACTGTTCCATTACTGACAGGTAAAAATTTCTGAGACAGGATCACAGGTAACCTAGGCTTCAAGCTTGCTATGTAGCTGAAGCCAGTTGGCCCTGACCTGCTGCTCTTCCTCTCTCTCCCAGCCCCCCAGAGCTGGATGACAGCCCTGTGAACCACACCTGACTGCGAAATTCTGAGTTAAAAGCAAGAGTTATTGTGGCCCTTTCCATGAGCACCTTTTGAAGATGTCTATTGTTTTACATGGATATCTTAAAGACTTCCATAATGGAACAAGTGAAATCATCAGGGGCAGTGTGGACATAAGTACCGTCAAATGGATGACAGTAGCTTCTTGTTGACAGACAACTTTGTAAAAACTGCTTATTTATTTATTATTCATATGGGTATTTTGTGTGCCTGTATGTCTATGTACAACATGGATACCTGATTGCCCATGATGGTCAGAAAAGGATGACAGATCCCCTAGTTCTGGAGTTACAGACAGCTGTGAGCCACTATGTGGATGCTAAGAATTGAACCCGGGTCTTCTGGAAGAACAGCCAGTGGTCTTAACTGTCAATGGACAGCTTTTTAAAAAGTTGTTTATCACAACATAATTCTGAAGACAAGAAAAGAAACTTAGGTCATTAAATGTGAAACCGTGTTATTTAGCAGCCCAGATTTGAAGAGTAGGCCTCCAAGCTTTCAGCAGGCTACCAGTTCCGTTCAGTGTACTGGTTCATGATATTGACATTGAATACATTGTTTTTATAAGCAAATATACAATAGACAAGAGAATACAGTAAGTTGGATAGCCTTAATGAGACAAATGAAATATGGACTATTACTACAGAAAATTTAACAGGCAAATTCTACAAAAGATACAATTAAAGGAAGAAGTGTGTCATATATATAGAGAACTTATTTCGTCTTTAAAGAAAGAAACAAGAAGAGCACTATCTCTCTTTTTTTTTCTTTTGAGGAGCACTATCTCAATGGTTGAGAACGAGGACCAAGGTTTGGTTCATAGGACCCACGGTGAGCAGTTCACAATTCCAATCTTGGGAATATAATGCCCTCTTTTGGCTTTCTTGGGCTCCTGCATATACAAGGTACACATACATGCAAAAATAATAAAAAATATTTACAGGGTAAGTGTGTTCCAGTCAACATTTTTCTTTTCTTGGATATGTATATACATAGAAAATTAGATAGTTAAAATTTAACTGGATGTCTTTTACTTTCATCTTTTTAGGCTGGTAACTTTAAGTGAAAGTCAATGCTTTGCTAGATTTCCTCAGACTTACAGTACTTCTTTTAGGACTAGTAACCTCTGCCAAATACAAATGAGCTAAACATTTTGAATGTATTTTTATATATGGCTTTCCTGATTGTTTCGTAACTGTTCTAACTGTATGCAGTTTATTATAAATATAATGTTAAAAGAAAGAAAAGGAAAACAACCTCTTTGTTTTGTGGGAAGAATAAGTCTGTGTGAAACTTCCTGCTGCTTGCCTCGATACTGTTGCCTTGTGGGGAAATCTCTTGATTTTTATGTGTGGCATCAGGCTTTCGCACTATTGCTTTTCCTCAAACGTCTGACTTCTTGGTTACCTTATCATGCTTATAAGTCAGGATTAGGTTGAATTCTTCCATGGCTGCAGTGTTATAGCTCATGAAGTTCCTTCTTTTCTTGGCAACTGGTGCAGTACCTAAATAGGAAGGGAGACCTTGTGGTCATCAGGCTTTTCTTTGGTGCTTTCCAATCATGTAACCAGGGAAAACAGTATCCAAGTCTGCCTTTGATGGTTAGAGTTTTACCCCTCGTAGCCTGGCACAATTATGAATAATGCTTTCTTTTACTCGGCTGTGTCCAAATGTAGACAATAAATTACACTCTCATGTGGCTTACAACCCAAGGAAATGACTGGAACATTGTGTCATTTCTCTCTATGGTCTCCACATTCACTTTGGCAATGTCTGGCAACAAATATTCCAGTTAATTTAGAAAGCAGAATTCATAGCCTTGACCTAGGGCACATAATATGTGCCAGGAATGTGGCGAATAAAGACTAATTTGGTTTCTCTGTGGCAGTGTAATTAATTATCCTACTGGCTGCCTGCCTCTGTCTCTATTGCCTAACACTTTGGGTTTCTTTATCAGGGGTCATCAAAGCTATTATCTTTCACCTGCATAGAAGTAAAGCGTTTTGGTTTTTTAAATTCCTGGTGTGCATTATCATTCATGTCTAACCCAACCTATTTTAATATTCAGTATTAACTTTTTATGTTCTCTGGTGTTTTGCCTGCATGTATGTTTATGTGTCAGACCCCCCTGGAACTGGAGTTACAGACAGTTGTAAGCTCCATGTGGGTGCTGGGAATTGAACACAGGTCCTCTGGAAGAACAGCCAGTGCTCTTAACTGCTGAGCCATCTTTCCAGTCCCTCAATATTAACTTTATAATTGTAGCTATAATACCACCCCAAAAGAGAATAATTACAGGTAGGCTATGAGGCGTTCATGATTTGTTAGGCACTCCTGACTCCTTTCCATTTTCCCAGCTGCACTGAGAGGTTATTTCTAGTCTTCCCATCTTCTGGCTATAAAAATCACGGAATAGAAGGGGTGGAGAAAGATCTTACGGCAAAGCCAGAAGATTCAGAAAGAATAAACAACTGAGCAGAAACAGCAGTTGGTTTTAGAACTCATATTAGTACCACCTAAAACTCTCACATCAATCAACTCCTCACCTAGCTCTCCAGAACTGCGCCTTGCTTAACGCGACTTTCTTAGGTCTGTCGTTTCTGTGGAACCCGAGGAACAGTGTAAACTAGGAACTCAGTGGACTTTCATGAACTTGGAGCTTAGTAAACTGTTTTCTGGCTCTGGCGTAAATGATTGCTATGTCACTCACCACTTACCACCAATCCTTTCTTACGTGCACAGACATACCACTTTTTGCTGCTACATCAGTCTAGAAAAATTCTATGAAGATCTGGCATAAAAAGCAGAAAGCAGCCATGGACATTTGTTCGTAGGCGCTGGGCATGCCCAATCGAGAGACCCCAAATCACAGGATTTTCAATCAGAAAGAGGCAGAAACAACAGAGGCCAATCCCACCGTTTTGCAAATAAGAAAAGAAATTATAGGGAGATCAAGTTACTTACCCACATCTCACAGCTAATTCCTACTTCTCACAGCTAATTAGTGTAATTAGCGATGAGGCCACAATTGCCACCCTGTGCCCTAACAAAACCACTGTTTTGTTCCTTCTGTCCCTTTGCTCCTCTCCTTCCTTGCTTTGGGAACAAGAAGAGAAAAATGATCAAAATCATGCCATTTTATGTACAGAAGTGATCCTTTTTTTTTTTAATCTAAAGGCTCTGGATTAAAAAAAATAAATCAGTTGCCATCTCTCTCACGTTCTCTGTCATTTTTTAAGGATTTTCTTTTTGTGTAATATATGTGTTGACTCAGTAAACCAGGAGACTTTTCTCTCCAGCATAACACTAAGTCTTACCTGTTCAGATAAGCATTTTCTTCTGGATTGATGCCCCTGCCAAAAGCAACAAGCTTGGAGGCCAAGGCTAAAGGTGATTCCATCACCTCTCTGCTGGGTAAAATAAAGATATTTTCTACATTCATACTAATGAGTTTCAAAAAGTAAATTTTTCTCTTTTTCATTTGTTCTTTCTTTCTTTCTCTCTCTCTTTTTTTCATTGTTTTGTTTTGCTTCCTGATGGCAATCAGCTTTCTGGAGGTGAAGATGTTCTAGAAATTACAACATTTGCAAGATTTAAAAAATGGAGCATGAAGTCAATGAAGGGGAGAAAGGAGAAGTGTTTCATACCTTGTCAAGAGACAATTATTTCACATTCAAAGCATACAAAAATACATTCTTGTCTGGGAACAGAAGGAAACATGTACAAAGAAAAATTCAGAGGAGGGATTGTAATAAATTTTTGTCATTTGTTCTGGGGAAAATATATTGATTCTCAAGATCTTGTTAGAATTATTAAGCTCTAAAAAATCTCTTTCTCTTAAGCAATGGTTTTAAGAAAGAGACCATAAAAGCAATGGTTCCTGTTTTCTCTCCTGAATAGTTACTACCACTGTCTTTAATCCAAACAGGTCCCCCAGGACACATGTGTTACCCCTAGTTCCTCTCAGATGCACTAATACATGTCTATATGTGAGGACATGTACATGTGGGCAGAGGTCAGAAGATAACCTGGTATGGTGGTCTGAATGAAAATGGCCCCCATAGACCCATAGAGAGTGGCTCTATTAGGAAGGGTGGCCTTGTTGGAATGGAGGAAGTGTGTCACTCTGGGTGGGCTTTGATGTTCCAGAAGCTCAAGTCAGGCCCAGAGTCACTTTCTCTTCCTGATGCTCACTGATCTGGATATAGACCTCTCAGGTACTCTACAGCACCATGTCTGCCTGCATGCTGCCAGGTTTCTTGCAACACCGATAATGGGCTAAACCTCTGAATTGTAAACCAGGCCCAATTAAATGATTTTCTTTTATAAGAGTTGCAATGATCATGCTGTCTCTCTAAAGCAATAGAAACCCTAACTAAGACACCTGAAAAGACTGATTTTTCTCCTTCTACCATGTGGATCCCAGGATCAAACTCAGGTTGTCAGGCTTGGTGGGAAGAGCTTTACCTGCTCAGCCATCTCAACAGCCTATTTTATTTTCTTTATACAGTCATTCCATTGCTGTATAAATATTTAAAAATTAATGTGCTTATGGAGTTTCATTTTAGAGATGGGTTTTATCTACTTGATGTACAACCTGTATATCCAGAACAATACTGGACACCCAGAAGGCACTTGAAAACAGTTACTGATTGAATAACATTATTCGGTTCTCTTGACATTTCAAAGTATCTTGAGTGCTGAAATAGAAGGTTCTCTCTCTCTCTCTCTCTCTCTGCTCACTCTCTGCTCAATCTCTGTGTTGCTATCTTCTCTCTGTCATCTGTGTCTCTGTCTTTCTCTCTGTCTCTGTCATCTCTCTCTACCATCGGTTTGTCTTTCTCTATCTCTCTGCCTCTCTATTTCTCTCTCTCTCTCTTCCTCCCCCCCCCTCTGTGCAGTGTAAGTGTGTAAAACAGAGATCACATCACTCAGGAACCATCTATCTTGATTTTTTGGGACTATGCCTCTCACTGGAACATGGAGCTTAATGATTAAGTTAGGCTGGCTGACTAAAGCACCCCAGGAATCCTCCTTTCTCTGCCTTCCTAGATGAGAATGCATCACATTTGTCTTTTTACATGGGTGCTGGGGCTTGAACCCAGGTCTATGCTTGTTAGCAAGCAATTTTCCAACAAAACTGTTGCCTTAATCCTGTTCAGAGAGCATTCTCATTCTCCCGTATAAACTACTTCTGACTAGGTCAGCATTCTACAACCCCATCAGTGTATGAAAACAAACAAACAAACAAACAAACAAAATTAAATCCAATGCCAATTGCCAAGAGTGTATAGAAAAACAGGAACTTTCAATATCAATAGAGCAAAATATGTTGCAACGATTTTGGAAAGCAATTGGTGGTCTCTGGTAATGTTGAAAATATAAATTTCCAACAAAGCCTTCCCCTAGGAAAACTGCTGCCCATGAACAGAAGAAGACATCTCTATGAATGGTTGCCATGGCCTTGTTTGTAATTATAGAAACAAATTAGAAATCACCCATATGTCCAGTGTGGTGGGCACATGTAATTCTTCCTTAACGTTTACTTTCTCCCTTTTTATCAGTGACAGAACATGCAAAATTTAGGTAACGCTTAGGATGAGTTCCTTATCCTATTCTTTATTGCTGTGATGATCATGTTTGAAGCTTTAGCCAGTAGATATAAATAAAATGGAAGACTGAAACTTTTTCCCTTCATCCATTGTACTGTAGTATTGAAGACATGTTCACTAGAGCTGAGATTTCAGTCTTGAACCTTGTGATGACTTTGTGTTAGAGCCACACATATTGGAACAGCAGCAATGGAGACAGACAGGGTCTTTCCACATTATGAGCTACCGCACCCCTGGAAACTTGTCTTTGGGTTTATACATAATAGAACAAGACTTTTTTTTTTTTTACTATGTTTAGAATGCTGTTGGTTTTGTTTCATGCTAGTTATCCTTGGTCAAATATAATCTCAACATTTAGAGTGAGGTATTCATCAAATTATCTCTAGATGGTTGTAAGTGGATAAACGCACAAAAATCATCAGTGTGCATAAATCTCAGAAATATAATAGTGCAATAACACATACGAAATCATACCATGCATTTAAAATAAAAAGTGAGAAGTAGTATGTATTATTTGTGGATATATAGATAATTTCAAAAATATAGATGATCTGTGGTTCTGAATCATAACAACTTCATGATAATGGCCTCCTTTAAACGAGTACTTTTTTGATTTGACATTGCCTCACCTGATGTGTGACTCATTATTCTATCAGGTAGGAGAAGCAAAGCCAGACTAGTCAAGAGCCCTCATCTACCTGTCGAGCTCTCAGAGATGGTCTGTCCATTTCTCCAATGTTCCCCTTAAAACAACCTTGCTGAAATCACACCCTGCTCTTCAGTATTTGAGGCACTCTCAAGTGACAAAATATGAACAAGCCAGTCACACTGGTGGAATCCTGGAGTCCCCGCTCTCCTGAGGCTGATGTAGGAAGATGTGGAGTATAAACATGAGGTGCCTACAATAACAGGACTAATTATTAAAGATAGGCCTTAGCTTAGGCTTTTTTCCCACCGAGTCTTAAATGAACCCCTCTATATTAATCTACATTCTGCCATAAGGCTTGTTACCTTTTCTCAGTCTCTCAGTACCAATACCTGTTTCTTCCAATTCCAGATGGAGAATCTTCCCACCTCAAATTCTTTCCCAGCATTCCTATCTCTGCCCTGAAGTCCCACCTTCCCGTCTTGCCTTTACTATTGGCCAGTTCAGCTCTTTATTAAACCAATCAGGAGGTGAGGGAAGTATTTACAAAATATGATGCAGTCAAAGAATAACAAGACCAAAGTCTGACCTGTACTCAGCTCTCTGCTGGTACAGAAATCAGTGTTTGAATAACACAAAGATAATCTTTACACAGTACACAAAAAGATCTCCCCAATGGCAGAGTTTAAAGTCAGCCCATGCATAGCAAGCATCTACCAAGGGCTGGTGATGCAGGCCTGTGGTGTGGTAGCCTGTGTGCCACAAGGCCTGTGCTCCACCCCCAGGGCCAAAATAAAGAAAGAAGTAGGGTGGGGAAGGGAGAAAAGAAGGGAGAGACAGAGGGAGGGAGAGCAAGGACTAAATATTTATGATTTTAAAATCCAAGCTAAAGAAAAGATTCTGCCCAACTTCAGTAAGGAGTAGAAAGCAGAAGGGCTGCTGTGGGTTCAACACAGCTTACTATTATTCACCAAAATTTCCCTGAATATACTCCTGGTCGAGTTAAATTTAAGACTACTAACCCTGCAATTACTGTAAATGAAATATAAGTTTCATTTATAAACATAGAGGAAATTTTTCAAACATAGAAGAAATTTGAGCTTATGAAAGAAAAAAGTCAGCCTATGACAGATTTTCTAATTCTTAATAATGACAAGTAAAATACCTCCCCAATTATTGAACTTTTACCATATGCCAGGTATGTTGTATACATTAAGGCAATTTCACAACAATCGTGTATCACAAAATTTGAAACTGAGGTTTAGCTAGTGCTAAACCATAGGTAGAAAGGGATTTAGTTTGGATTCTCAAGAGCTTTCTGAATCTAAAAACCTATATTCTTGAGTCTTACACTACGTCATTTGCCACCACTGACAGTTTTACTCCGGTGGTCTTGTCTCATGAAGGAACGTACAAAGTGGTTGACTGCACCGTGCAATTAAAGACCATTAAAAGGTTCCCTTGTCCACCATCATCTTCCTCACGTATTGCAATACTGTTAACTCTCCTCGTCTCCTTCCTGTTGCTGTGGTAAGATACTCTAACCATAAGCAATTTGGGAAGGAGAGAAGTTCATTTCATTTTAAAACTTTTAGCCTAACATTAAGGGAAATCAGGGCAGGAATTCAAGCAGGACCTTGAAGCAGAAACCATAGAGAAACATTGCTCACTGGCTCATGCTTAGCTGGCTTTATTATATAACCCAGTACTGCCTTCCCAGGGAATGGTGCTGCCCACGGTGGCTGGGCCCTCCTACATCAATTAACAATGGAGACAACGCCCCATGTACATGCCCACAGGCCAGCCTGAACCGGACAATCCCTCAGTTGAGACTCCCTTCTCAGATGACTCCAAGCTGTGTCAAGCTGACAACTAAAGCTTAATCGAATACTAAGACTTATGCTCCTTGTACAGTTAAGTCATTACCCCATAATATCAGTAAAGTTTTTTTTATCAGGAAGATAAACATTAATCTGTAGATTACTTTAACAAACTACAGCTTAGTAACAACCTATTAAAAGAATGTGACACTGGTCACGTATACTTCGGCAGACAATGTCAAACTCCTAAGAGTGGAGGGCTCTCAGACTCTCAGAAGAGAGCCTGGGACAGAGGGCCTAAAAAGTGAGGTGGTGCCAGGAAGCTGTTGAGTAGACAGGGTTTGAGAATCCCAATCTAAAATGAAACACTCAAGTTGAGAAAACCTTGAATGTCATCATCTATCACAAGCCCTTTCGATAGAACATCCAATAAAACCACCCCTACCAAAGAGAAGCTCACCTGCAGGAAGGTTCCCTCTCTCCCTAGTCTGAGATGGAGTCATTGGCCTGTTAGGTCAAGGTCACATATCACTACTCAGTGTGAGGAAGATAAGATCCACAACCTCATTCACTGCCTGTACCAACGTCTTAAAGGGTTTTCCTGGTTTTGTTTGGGGGCTGTTTCTTGTTTTTCCAACCAAGGCTGCCCTCAAACTAACTAGATAGATAAGGCTAGGCTTTAACTTAGTACTGTTTCCCCAGTACTAAGATTACAGGCCTGAGCCACTCCTCTTGGATTCCTTATGTTTTCTTCTGATTGTTCCATAATTTTAGTTCTTATATTCAAGTCTTTGCTCCATTTTTAGTTGAGTTTTATATCAGATGAGAGATGTAGCTCAAGCTTCAGTTTCTGGATTATGGACAGCCAGTTGCCCCAGCATTGTATGTTAAAGAGGCTTCGCTTTCTCCAGTGTGTGCCTTTGGTGCCTTTTTTGAGACTCAGTTAGACATTGGTGTGGAGGTTTGTTTCCAGATCTCTGTTCTGCTCTATTGATTCATTCGCCTGTTTTTTTTTGTTGTTGTTGTTGTTAGTCTGTTTTGTTTTAAGGCCATTTCTGTGACGTTTTAGTTACAATGACTATAATATTTTTAAATCAGGTATTGTAATGCCTCTAAACTTAATCATTGGATGTCTGTGCATGTGTGTCAGGAGGAGTGTGTGTGTGTGTGTGTGTGTGTGTGTGTGTGTAGGCCAGAGGACCATTGTTGAGTGTCTTCCTCAATTGCTCTCTACCTTACTTTTGGAAACAGGGACTCTTACTGAACCTGAAGCTGTCTAATTCAACTAGACTGGCTTAACTGGAAACTCCAAGGAATCCTTTTGCCCCCTTTCCCTAGTGCTGGCATTGTGACACACAGCAACACACTTCTTATGTGGATCCCTCCAATCCAAACGCAGGTCCTAAGACTTGCACACCAACTGCTTTGCCCATTGAGTACTAACTCCTGTTCCCTTAGATATGATTTTGTAAAAACATTACTGGAGGTTCTTTATATTTCTTTTTTTTTTTTGGTTCTTTATATTTCTACATAAACTTTATGATTCAGTGTGTTTATTACTGTTGTTGTTGTTGCTAAAGAATATTATTAGCATTTTAATACAGCTTGCCCAAAGTCTGTAAGCAACTTTATATATTATCCTTTTAATGATGTTAATAAAATTCACATTGCTCCAATGAAAAACAGTATGGAAGTTTTAACATAAAATTAAAAGCTCTACCATATGATCCATTGGCCCCACTTCTGGGTATATATCCAAGGGAAATAAATAACCATTCTAAAGAGATCCTTGCATGCTTTATTTTTTGTGGCATTATGTACAATAGGTAAGCTATTTCATCAGTCTAGATGTCCATCAGTGAATAAATGGATAAAGGAAGTGTGGTTAATTCAGACAATGGATCATTATTCTACCATAAAAAATAAAATCCTGTTATTTACAGCAAAATGGATATTACTGGAAGACGTTACTTTGAATGAAATAAGCCAGACACAGAAAGACAAGTACCATGTGTTCTGTCTCATGTGTGGAATTAACAACAACAAAAATTTCAAGCTGAATGGAGAATGGTGTTTACTGTAGTTTAGATAAAGGGGGAGGGTTATATCTCACCAGCCAGGCAATACATATGGTAATAACTGACCGAATCCTGTGACCATGTACAATGAATTCATGTTCATCAAAAGTAAAATGTGGAGAGAAAAATAACAGAAAACAGAAGAGAGAGACATTTTTTATTCACTTCATAATTTTAACCAACACACAGGCACCAACTGTCTTTATCTGGTTTTGAATGGGAGGCAGGGAAAAGATGGAAGAGTTGGTGCATTCCTCCTCTGTTTGGGAAGAAGTCTGTTCAAGTCAATGAGCAAACTGCAACTCCGGCTTCTACTCCCCAACTCTTCAAGCCCTCAGTTGAGGCCAAGAGGAAAAGAAGCAAAATTGGTCATGGGAGGAGAGGCCACTGAAGAGAGCAAAGTTTGACCTTGTCCATTGTCCACTCTAAATCAGCCCTGTACCCTGGCCTCCTCATGCTAAAGAACCCCAAGCTCAAATTATTACCAGACACTGGCACCCACAAACCTACTGCCTTGGTTCCTCTATGTTTTAAAAGAAATTAGGAGATAGAAATTGGTAACAAAAAATGGACTTATTTTAGTTTTTTGAGAGAGTTCCAGACTAGGTGGGCTGCTAGCTAAGGATGACCTTAACTTCTTATCCTACTGCCTACACCTCCCAAGTGCTGGGATTGAAGGACTGTACCACTCTGGTTTTATGTGGCATGAAAGATAAAACCCAGGGCTTCATGCATACTAGGCAAGCATTTTACCCACTGAGCCACATTCCCAGCCAGAAAATAGATTTATTTATAGCTTAGCTAAACTTAGTGGAGAAAACCTCCTAGTTTCTCCCCATCTTGCCTGTATCAGAACAAATGAAACAGAAGCCAGGAGACACACACACATATATATGTCAGTGTCTGAGATGGCCCTCAGAGCCCTGTGAACTCATTTCCTGGGAGGTAAAGTCCTACTCTGTACTGGGGATACAGCATTACCCCACCACCCAGACATGAGATTCCTGTGGAGATTCTAATTCTTTGGGGCCCCTGTTTCATGATGATACAGTGTTCACCACCTTTCTGCAGAGGTCCCATCTTTTGGTCAAAATAAACTATGCTGTGGTTCTCCCCATTGACCTCTATAGTGTCCTTCCCAATGGGTCAAATCCTTCCTCTTACATAATTATGTTCTACATACATGATGAATCAAATATAATAATAATTAGTAAGAATAGAAGATGAGTATCATATGGATTGTATGCTGGGAGTCTACTCATTGTTGTGGTTTCAGTGGGAACTGTCCCTGACTGGCATGTGTGTTTCAACACTTGGTCCAAGTTGCTGGAGCTGGTTGAGAAGGTTGTGGAAGCCTTAGGAGTCTTGCCAGAGAGATTACATCACTACAGGGGCCTTGAAGTTTTACAGGCCTGCCCCCATCTCCTATTCACTGTTTTCTAAGAGCAGACACCATAGGCCACTCCTGCTGCCTGCCCCACCAAGACTGACTAAATATCGCTCCAAGGGTGATCGAAAACGACCCTCTGCTTCCTAAAATTGTTTCTTGTCCTGTATTCAACCACAACAATGAGAAAAGTAACTAACCCATTTGCATGCATTTGTTTGACTTTCCCAATCCTGAGTATTACTTTTTAGAAGACTCAAATTAATTCTGAGCATTACTTGTCTCGTTTTGCAAGTGAGAAACACAAAGGTAAAAAAAACTTGTCCTGTTCTCACAAGTGAGTATCCGAGATAAGGATTTGAATCTGTTCATATATTCACTGTATTTTGCAATCTTTTTTTTTTTCATGTTTCTAGCTTGGTCTTCAGCCATTCTTGGCTTGTTTGCTATTGTGTGACCTTTCCCCTCTCAGTCCACTTGGCCAGACATACATTGAATCAGTGTGAATGAGTGTGAGTTCCCTGGGAGGCAGGTTTGGAGACAGAGTTCCCCACATGCAGGTTTATGAAGGAGCACTTTGGTGTCAACACCTGGGGAAGTGTCACAGGGCACAAAAGTCGATGTACGAGCCCACTTCTAGGTTGTTTGGCAACCTGTGATGTCATCACCTTCCACCATCAGGTGTGTGCGCTTCACCTGCCCACCAGATATAAAGGGTGGCTGGCCTATTCTCTCTCTCTTACTCTCTCTCTCCCTCCCTATCCTCATAGCTCACTTGAGTCCTAACTCCTCTCCCCTTTCCTTCCCCCAAATAAATCTCTTCATATCCAGATCTGTTGAGTGTGTAGCATCTTTTCAAAAATATATCCTAATAACTGAAGCCAAGCAAGACATTCTCACGGTATTTATGGGTCTAATGAAGTCTGAACACAAAACCACTCCAATTAACTGAATACATAATAATATCTTGCCCATATTGCATTTTGAATCACAGACTCATTTTTTTTTTGTCTCAAAATTTATGGAGACAAAAATCATCCAGGTTCCGTTACTAAACTACATAATGGGTCAGGTGGTGGCTGCGGCAGCTGTGTCAGGGAACGTCTTTAATCCCAGCACTTAGGAGGCAAAAGCAGGAGGATCCCTGCTCAGGGCCAGCCTGGTCTACGGAGTGAGTTCTAGGACAGTCAGTGCTGCACAGAAAAACCCTGTCTTAAAGAACAACAACAATAACAACAATAATAAACCACATAATGGTATCTATGAATGATGATAGTATAAACCATCGGAATGAGTCTGGAAAATAACATATAAATTAAGTTGGTTGTTTTTTTTTTTAACTGGAGTGGTATATTCACCTCCTTAGAGACGTGATTTATTGATTTTCAGTATAGTACAATTTAGGAACAGTTGCCTAGCAGGCTCAAGGCCCTAGGGTCAATCCCCTGCACCACACATATCAGTGAAACAGTGGGCCATCTTGGCAAACAAAAAGTCCATTTCTCATCTGAGTGTTATGAAGAAGATCTCCAGATCCTTTGGCAAAGATTAAGGGCCTCATTCATGGGCAAGGCCTTTCTGTTTGTAACATTTAAGAATGCATCTGTTGGTAGATTCATCAAGTTACTTGGAGAACTCCACAATGTATTAGCAAATCTGCTAAATAACAGATAATTAGTCCCTAGTTAAAAACAAAAAAACAAAACACAGAAGAATGGCACAGCGCCCGCAAATCTGTCACTTGTCTGCTGCCTTTTACATACGGAGCTGCTCCGACTGTGAGGAAGTGACAGGAGTTCTGACCGTGTTGCTTTTCAGAGTCTGCTCATCTGCCATTCCTATTGCGAAGATCCGTGCATCCAAGATCTTCATGTTCTCCGCTTTGGTGGTCACAATTATGACTGAGCTAAAGGAATCTTTTTACAATTACATCACTATATAAAAGGAAACTATATGGGAGTCTCATTTTAAGAATAAGTATGAAATACTGAAATTGAAGAAATTAAAAAAAAATAATAAAGAAACCAAAGGCAAGAGGTCAGCACAACAGGAAATGCCCTGTGATGAGGAAATGGTCCATCTGATAAATTAGTTTACTCCAACTCTGTGTGAATTCCACAGCAAGATGATGATCCCACATTGTTAAGTTCATGGAGGAAATTTTGTCTCATTGTGGCTTAGTGTTTTACTCATTTTCTAAATTTACTTTACGTTTCCTGTATGTGGGTATGTCCATGTGAGA
The DNA here is from genome assembly GCA_028658305.1 of Pachyuromys duprasi. NCBI lineage: Eukaryota > Metazoa > Chordata > Mammalia > Rodentia > Muridae > Pachyuromys > Pachyuromys duprasi. Next base: position 77,084,747 of record CM053766.1, read on the forward strand.
ACATGTGCACATGGAAGAGGTCAGAGGTGTGGGACCCCACTGGAGTGTGACTTATATATGCTTGTGAGCCACCCTACTTGGGTACAGGGAACTAAACTCTGGAACTTTGTGGGGATTTTTTCTTTTTTTTCTTTTTTTTTTTTTTTTGGTGTTTTTCTCTGTGCAGTCAGTCTTGGCTATCCTGGGTTCGCTTTGTAGACCAGGCTGGCCTTGAACCTACAGCGATCCACCTGCCTCTGGCTCCTTGAGTGCTGAGATTATAGACGTGTGTCATCTCGCCCAGCTAGAGCGTTGATCACTCTTAGCCACCAGCCTCTCTCCAATGCCAGGATTGGTTTTTTTTGTTTTGTTTTTTTTGTTTTTTGTTTTTTTTTGAGACAGTCTTGTCTAGACTGTCTAGACTTGCCTATACTGACCTCAAACTCGGTCTTTCCATCTCTGTCTATTGAGTGCTGAGGTTACAGTTATGTACAGATAATATCCAACATGAGAAGATATTTTTGTGATAACTCATGTTTTCACAGTGAATGACTTCTACAAAACAAGTCATCCAGAGTCATCTCTTACAGCAGCCCTGGCATTTGTCTCAAAGCCTGCAACTATGAGAGCGATCTGCTAGAACACCAGAAGGAACTTCCTGCTGTTTCAAGTAGTCCAACCCTCTCCCTTCCCTAAACTAATCCGATTCCCCTGTTAACTCTGAATAAATGTTCTCCATGGAAATAGCTCCTTGCTAGTCATACTGAGACAGGAGCAAAATAACTTGGCTGTTGGGCATACAAATTAAAGTTATCAGTAAGGGGTTTATTTCCCCCCAAATAATGAGTTTTATTGAAATGAAAAAATGTTAAACTTATCAAAGCCTGCTATGGTGATACATACTTAAAATCCCAGCGTTTTGGAGGGATGACAGAAGGGTCACGAGTTTGAGGTTAGCCTATATATTGAGACCATGAATCAGAAAAACTGAGGGCTCAGTGGGCAGAGCTTTTGAGTAAAATGTGCATCCCATCTCCCTGGGGTTTGTAGCTCAGTGAGAGAGTCCTTGCCTAACACAAGCAAGGTCTTGGGATCATCCCTAGCACCAGAAGAAGAAGAAGAAAAGGAGGAGAAGGAGGAGGAAAATGAGAAGGGAAGGAGGAGGAGAAACAGGAGGAGGAAAGAAAGAATGAATTCAAGCTTACCAATTTTTCTGCATGAGTACCCTTTCCATGTAAATCACCGCAAGATTTAAACATATTAAATAGGTTCTTAGAGTCAAGCAAAGACTTCCCATAGACTTACATAATATATGTTGTGCACTTTTTAAAAAGTCCTTACCCTGCCTCTCTTTGATTAAAGCTGAGCTGAAGAGAAACACTGTAAGCAGGAGAGCCACCAGAAAAGAAAAAAAAAAAAAATCTTACACCAACTTCAGCTGCAAAGGGAAACTGACTAATCTAAGAAATTTGTTTTTCCTTCCTTATGCTGGTCTCCATCCAGCTGGAGGAAGCTGAGTGGCATTTGCTGGTTTTCCTCCACAATCAGCAGGTCGCAAGCTGCGGAGGAAGCCAGGCAGGGCCCAGCAGAAAGGGAACTGCCTAGCAGCTTCGTCAGTTTCCTGTAGCCCCTGACTGATAGCAGGCCGGAGAGGATGTGATGTTAGCTGCTGCGGCTCAGTTCGATGATGCCGCGATAAGCAACTCTACCTTCCATTCAGAGGTGGTGTCCAGTTTCCTTCTGACCAAATCTAGGCTCAGAGCTTGCCTCTTACATCCACTTAACTGCTCAGTCCTTTAAAGTGCTTATGTTATATAAGAGATCAAGAGCCCAAAGTTAAGATATATATTTTTTTCATAAGCAGGCCCCTGATGATCCATAAAACTCCAGAATTACACCAAATCTGTTTCTAGGGAAATTAGCTCCATTAGACTTTGGTCAGCTTATCACAGATATTTCCATAGGGGAAAATGTCTTCTGATTTGGCAAGCGGTTAGAAGTGTGTTGGAGACATTTTATTAGGTTCTGTTTCCCGAATATTCCTAACAGGGCAGTAAGAAACTCTACTCAAATATCTTAATGACTTCCATTTGATTAAAGGAGAAAATTTAAGTATTTTACCAAAGATTTGAAAGCCTGCATCATACAGTCTTTGTCTCTCTTTCTAGACTTGTCTCAAACCACACCAGTGTCATTATTAGTTTTAAGAGTCAACACATTGTGTCCTGAGCTTTAAGAGCCTGGACTAAGGCCAGACTATCATTCTAAGTGGACTTACCAATTCTATCTTTCTTTTAAAGTCGTGCTCATGGGTCAAATCTAGTTCAAGGAACTTGTAACGTGTACTAACCCTCTGTCTCTTGAAAACTAATCATTCCTCTAGCCAAACACATCTTAAGCTGTTTGTTGTACAATGTTCTTCCCTAATCCCCACATTCTTATTTAAGCTTGCATGGCTTTATAATAATCAAGGAGAATTTTCTATTGCATATTCTGAATATTGCCTGCATATCATCCCAAATAGTGGCTCATACTTTTTCTTTTCTTTTCATTTTTCTTTTTCTTTCAACATGAGCTTATGTAGCCCAGGCTGAACTGGGATGAACTCTCCTGCCTCTGCCTCACAAATGCTGGGATTTATAGGCCTTCACCACTTTGCTTTGTTTTATGCTGTTCCAGGGATAGAAGGCAGAGCTTTGTACAGGCCAGGCAAGCTCCTTACCAGTAGACCTACAGCCCCCACTACTCCAGGCCTTACGTATTAGCTACATGAGTCTTCGGAGGCTCCTTCTTTGCGAGAAGCCTCCAAGAGTAGCTAGAACTCACACACACAAGAGAGAGAGGGAGAGAGAGAGAGAGAGAGAGAGAGAGAGAGAGAGAGAGAGAGAAAGGGAGGGAGGGAGGAAGGAAGGAAGGAAAGAAGGAAAGAAGGAAGGAAGGAAGGAAGGAGAAAGAAGAAAATAAGGGAGGAAGGAAGGAAAGAAAAGAAAAGCAATAGAATTTACCCAGTGAGAAAGGTGGATTGGAGGATCCAACAGATAAACCCTTCAGCTCACCCTGGGCTATCTCCAGATGCTCTACTTTCCAAACAGACCGCTGTGTTTCGCTGTGAAGCTGAAACCAGCAAAGTAAAACACCACCTATTATTCACTCCCCTTTCTTCCTCCCTATTTCTCTTTCCCCTCTGATTCCCTTGGACTGTAGCCTGAAATGACCGTGTAATCCCAAACTTATATTTTACAAAATACGAATAGTTAAAAAAAAAAAAAAGATAAACCCTATGCTGAATGTTGGGAAAAAATACCCCCCCCCTTTTCATGATTTATCCAAGATACTTGCAAGGCAGAAGCAGGATAATCACAAGTTCAAACCCTGCCTGGGCTACAGAGTGAGTTCAAAACCCATAAACAGTTTAGTGAAACCATGTCTCAAAAAGCGGAAAGAGAATTGGAATTCAGGTGAATGTTGAGCACTTGCCTGAGCCACCATGAAGCCTAGGTTCAGTCCCCTCCTCCCACCACTTCTCATATAATAATCATAGCACAAAATGATCAAAAAAGAACAAAATATTAAAATGTCTTAGCTGGGGTTTCTAGTACGATGACAAAACACTGTAACTAAAAGCAACCTGGGGAGAAAGGATTTATTTTGGTTTACATGGTCCATCATGAAGGGAAGTCAATGAAGAAATCTGAAGATAGGACTTGATGTAGAGGCCATGGAGAGGTACTGCTTACTGGCTTGCTTCCTTCATGGCCTGCTCAGCCTGCTTTCTTTATGCACCCGAGACACCAGCCTAGGGATAGCACAGCCTATAAAGAGCTGGGCCCACCCACATCAGCTGCTCATTATGAAACATGCCTACAGACGTACCTCTAGGCCAATCTCATAGAGGCATTTTTTTCAATTGAGAGTCCTCTTCCCAAATGACTAGCTTGTGCCAAGCTGACATAACTAACATACCATATGTGTGTCCCTAGCATCCCATATAGATCATCTATTAACAAATATTGTAAAATACTGTATATCAACATACTTAAATCCTTTGCAAAGCTTTGGCTGCATGATATTCTAATGTATGGATATACCGTAATTTATTCATTCATTACAATATTAAATGAAACTCTAAGCTGTTTCCCTGAGTAACATTATATATACTTTGATATTTCATACATACCCAAGTAACTTGAGGGAAGAATGGGTCTATTTGACTTACATAGTCTATCAAGGGAAGTCCAGACAGAAACCTAGAGGCAGAAATTGAAACAGAGACTATAAAAATATGCTGTTTACTGGTTTGCTCAGCTATACATCCCAGACCTACCTGTCAGGTGGGCAAAAATTATGACACCTGTGTGTCTGTATTTTATATTTCTAGAACTATTACTAGCTCAAAGAGTGTACAAGTCTGTTTCAGAGTACCTGTTAGTGTATGTTAGATCTCAAACCCAGGACAAATGGCTAACCGAGTGCCTATTTAACATGTCAAGGTAGACCTGGGTGTCAGGTTCTCCCAGCATCCTTCAGTACCTACCTATCACAGGGTATGGTTGGCATAACCCGCCCTCTATCCTAAATTTCTCCAGCTCAGGGCCTGGGCTGCCCTTCCCTATATAATCTGGCCATTTTGGTTACCTGGCCTTTTCTCCAGTCTACTCTTTACCATTCTTCTCACCCCCCTCCTCTCTCCCTCCTGCTCCCCTCTCCCATCATATGACCTAGCTCTGGGTCCTGTTCACTCTGGACTCTCCCCAGATGTCTCTGCCTCTGGCTTTGTTCTCCCTCATATCTACAATAAAAATCTCTACACTTTAGAAGTCATTGTAGTCTCCTTCCTTTTTTGTTTTTTTTCATTCAGTGTGTTGACACAAGTTTTACTTTGTGCCTTTTGGCTAACAGAACACAATATCCCATCAGAAATGTAGGCCACACTTGTCCTGTTATAAGCGCCATCAAATATAACTTCAGATTCTCAAGAGTCATTTGTTGTTTTATTTTTTCTTTTTTTGTGTGTGTGTGAATTATTTGTTCTTGAGGAAATTTGCACCCAGGGAACAACCGTTCGAGTCTCTATTTTTAAAACCTTGAGCTTCAGTTTCGGAGAAAACTAAAGTGGGGACCGTACACAACTGTGAGCATCACTGCCTGACGCGCTGTGATGCATACCTCTCCCAAGTTGTGAAGTCAAGCCCTTGCTCAAGTTCACAGTAGGGCAAAAAATGCTAGACAGTGGGCGGGGGAGGGGGAAAGCAGGAGTTAGCTGGGTTCACACGAGGGTGTTTGTCCCAATTGTGAGGCCCCAAGCACATGACACACCCATGCTGAGGGCTGATGTTGACGTCACTGCAGCTGACATTTCGATGCAGGATCAAGATTAAGGCAGCACCCTGGTTCTTAGAACCTGTCTGAGTTAGGGTTTCTATCGCTGTCATAAAAACACCATGACCAAAAGGCGAGTTGAGGAGGAAATGGGTTAGTCTGCTTAGACTTCTAGATCAGAGACCATCACTGGAAGCCAGAGAACAGAAACTCAAGCAGGCCTGCAACCTGGAGGCAGGAGCTGATGCGATGCCAATTTAAAAAAAAGAAAAGAAAATGCCCTACAGCTGGCTTTTATGGAGGCATTTCCTCAACTGAGGCTCCTCTCTGATGATTCTAGCTTGTGTCTAGTTGACACAGAACCAGCCAGCACAGAGCACATAGGTTGAGGCCTGACTAGAAGTAATGGGTCTGTTTAGGGACAGTATGACAATCCTTAACATAAAACAATATGCAAGCTATTACCAAGAATACAGAGAATAGAAGGAATTTAAATATCCATAGAGGCAGGAAGGGAGGTTGGCTGAGGTGAATTTTTGGGGAAAAATAAAAAAGCTTGAAGGATTAAATGGAACAGGACAGTGAGCAGGCTAGAGAGAGCTGTATGCAGAAGATTATAATTAGCAAAAAGATGGAGGCCTGAGGTATTTTTACTATAAAGGATGACTAATCTAGGGTAGCCAGAAAACAGTGGTGTGTGTGTGTGTGTGTGTGTGTGTGTGTAGGCAAGGAGTATGAAAGACAGTCAGAAGGAGAGGTGAAGTCACCTTTTAATTAAAGACTCTTTTCTTCCTTGTGTTTCTCAATTAAGCTCATACTTTCTTAGAAATTTTATCTGACATGCATAAAAAGCCCGAGTATAAACATAAATTGGGACGATACACAAACCCTCTGGAAAAATTAACAAATCCTAGGGTATGCAGGCTAATGGATATATTTGTAAGGACAAAACAGCTCAGTCTCAGGTTGTAAAAAAAGAAAAAAATTTTTTCATTCAAACCTACAAAATAATGCATTTTTAATGGCATGTTATATTTACCCATTAACGCCCTTCCTTGTTCTCTTCCCCTCACTTGCTGGTTCTTTTCCTCTCTTTCAAGCAGGAAGCCTTCTGTTTTCCTGCCTTGTATATATTTAAATCTAGGTTCTGCCTATGAGAAGGACCAAGCAATAAAAACTTCTTTAAAATAAGGAAACGCATTGCTTTTATATTTATGGTAATTAGAACCATTGGGCTAAAGAACAATCAAAGTGTAGCTGAAAAGAGGGGCCGGTGAGTGAATCAATTGCATGATGGATCTCTAATGATCTTCACTTTGTAACGCCCAAGAGATTTTTTCCTAATGAATACTCCAGGGTGTAGCCATCTTTAAAAATCTTCTTGGCTTTAACGAGGGGGGAAAAATACATAATAATTATTTTTTCAAAAAAGACATTGCCAAGGTTTATCCATGCCAAATGCTGAGGGAAATTTTAATGTGAAATGAACCACAGAAGAGCCGTGGTAATGAGAGCGTCTCACAAAGACTGTCATCTGCAGAGAAGCTGGCATTCTCTATTCTTCTTTCAGCTCCTCCTCAAACTGTTCTCGCCTAATCCTCCGTGTTTATATTATCCGCCCCCTTAAAACTCAACACTTGACAGACTCCAGGGATTAAAAACAAGCACTTGATTCCCAAATCTTCACATATAAGGCAGAGCTAGCAACAGAGATTCAAATGACCTCACTAACATCCTGCCTCGTAGGTCAACCCTGTCCTGCAGATCCAGGCAAGGGCTTTACCTAGTCAGTTGTCTCTGGTTTGCTTTTATTGCGTTGGTGTAGATGGAAATCAAGGGCTCCTGCAAGCTAAGCAAGACCTGTAGTGCTGAGTTACATCCCAGGTCCAATTACTCTTCCGTAATGACTGTCTACATCTTGCCTGCTTCAGAATGCGAGATAAATCGAGCCTGCACCCTTCCTGGTAGAGTAGGAGAAAGGGTAGGTAAGGGATGGAAACAGTGAGGTTGGGTGTCTAGAACTGGCTAAGAAGTGATCTTTTGGGGCAGGATGGATTGCTGCATGCAGATTTGTTGTAGTGAATAAAAAAAAATAGTGTTGGGTTATATAATGTTTATTATTAGCCCTGAGATTATCACGGCGGTATTATTTAACCTGCTATCACAGATAACAAGACACAAAATCTAACAAGTGTGTGTTAGACTTATAATTGCCTTATTTACTTTGGTTCCGGCAGATATTTCACTTAAACTGTCTCTATATCCTCATCACCCATCTCCCAGCCCCCATCCAATGCCATCCTCCCTAACCGTCCCATCTTCCATCCATAATCTTGTAAATACGTGCTTTTATTCTTCATCTGGGCCTTTTCACATCATTATTGGAGTCCTTCCTCCTGGCCCCAAGTGATTTCTTCTCCAGGCTAACCCATCCTGGCGTCCTCCTTCCTCTCTTCCTGTCTGTCTCCCATGATTCTCTCTGTCCTCTCCAAGCCCGGGACCCTGAACCACGCCTACCTCATTTTGACCTGCCCAGGTATAGGTGGTTTAGTTAGCCATTCAGGCAGGTTTACACAACAAGGTTAGGTGTACCCAGATCTTGAGGGCTAGGAACACGCATCAGACCAACCTCCAATACAGACTCCACACCATAGACTCTTAAACCCATTGTCCCACAGTCTTTCCCCCTTCTTGCTTATCAGCCAAACTCCGACTTTATTCAGGAACGCACGTCCAGAACCAATCATGGTAAGTACATTTTCCTTTGCTAGTGACTGGATTGGGAGCAAACACCTGGACCCAGTGTGGACGAGTACAGTTTGAAAAGTTGTCTGAGGACTCAGTGAAAAGGTTTTGTTCTCCAAGGAAAGAGAAAAGCCTTTTATGTCCTCCCTTTGATTTCACCTCACATGCCTTTGCCTGTAGTGGTGACAGCAAGCTGACAATCACTAGGGAAAAACTTCTGACTCATTGAGGAAATAGGGTGGAATTTGCCTTGTAGATAACTGAGTTGAATTACTGAATCAGACTCCAGTTTTCTGATTGAGGAAGGAAAAAAAATAACAATCTTATGGTCTTAGACCATTATCTGTTATGGCTTCTCAACCTCTTTCCCCCCCCCCCCCCTTTTCTGTAGTACTGGGAATTGAAAATGGCATCTCCCATATGTTAGCCAAGTACTTAACTGCTGAGCTGTCCCTCCACCTCAGATTTCTGTTTCTGGTAGCAGACAACAAAATGCATTTTCTGCATAGTAAAAACCAAGTCAGTAGCGTAGGGAACAGGGGAAGAGTATTTACCAAGAATGAGATGAAGCAGTAAGGAGAGCTATGGAAATGTTCACATCTAGGAGAGGGTTTGCTGAGTTTTGGAGGCCTCCCCGCAGGGTGTTTCTAGCAGGTGAGGCTGGGCTGGCACCAACAGATCGGAGGGCCATCGTAGAGCTGTCCATCTCCAGAAACTTTCTACTCTTCTATCTTCATATAACATACTTTAGCCCAGATCCTTATTGTCCAGGCTCTTCTTACATGCATCCAGCCAGGCCTTCTGTCTTTTGTCGCTCAACTTCTTATCTACTCTGGACATTCTGTTAGATTAACCACTAGTTGTCTCTTGGGTTCTTGAAAGCCTTTAGTGGTTCTCTCTTTATTCCATTGCTTTGAAGAGACACCATGACCAAGGCAAATTATAAAAGAAGTACAAACCTACTAAGCCATCTCTCCAGCTGCTAGTATAACTATATTTTAACAATAACTCTTTAAGATTTATTTTGTCTTATGTGCATGAGTGCTTGGCTTGCATAAATATCTGTGCACATGTACATGCCTGGTGCCCCCAGAGGTTCCAAAGGTAGCAACAGATATATTGGAATTGGAGTTATATATGGCTGTGAGCTTCTACATGAGTGATGGTTAACAAACCAGGGTCCTCTAAAAAAACAAGAAATTCTGTTGACTGCTGAGTCAGTTCTCCAGCTCCTAACCATAATTTTTAACTAGCAACACATATTGATTTGATTTAAAAAAAAACCTGCAAAAATAGAACTAGCTTTCTGATCAATGGCATCATTTATCATGTTGGCCACTGCATGTTCTTAGCCATCTTCTGCATGTTCTCGATTCTACAACTTTGACCTTATCATTTTATCTGCCATGTTCTCTTTCTCCTCCCCTAACCGATTCGTAAAAGTTCTTCAAGGCTATAGACCTAAGTTCTTCAGTCTTAAAGACCTTTCTGGGTCACTGTACTTTACTGTGGATTTTCTTTCTTTTGGGTTCCTGTTTTCTCGACATCTTGATCACTCGTTGTTTATCTTTGGCTCTGACCTTTTAGGTGTATGTGTAACCCAAATATCAAGGATTCCTCTTTCGTTCAGTGTCTAATAAAATCAATGAAACTCTGACTGTCTATCACGGTGCTCTCTTGAGAATAGCACTTGGACTCTGGCTGTGGCTCTTCAGACCTCTGCTCTGGGCACCTTCTTTCACCACTGTGCCTCCTGCATTTTCTATCTTCTTTTAGTGCCATGTTCCCCCAAGAAACGCATAGTTTGAGTGTGTTTCTCTTTCTCTATTCCTCAAAATAACATTGACACAAGGCTACTCCATGGAATTAACTTTTTCTGAACACTTCAGATTAAACACTTCAGGATAAATTGAGAATAATAGAATTGTTTTATATTGTAATAAAGTCACTTCTAACTTTTGAGCACTTGATGTTGTATACTAAACCAAGCATCTTACTTGCATTGTTAAATTAGAGATCTACCCACTAGCACAGAGATGGTAAGCTAGGGGACTAGGATTCAAAATCCTAGGCATTCTGACTCTGGAGCTTTTCTTTTTCTTTTTTCTTTTTCTTTCTTTTGAGACAGAAATTTTCTGTGTAGCCCTGGCTGTCTTGGAACTCACTCTGTAGATCAGGTTGGCCTTGAACTCAGACACCAGCCTGCCTCTGTCTCCCAAGTGAGTACTGCAATTAAAGGTGTTGGCCCCCACTGCCCGGCTTAAAGCCTCTTAATACTTATCACAGTGTTTCTAAAGCTCAAGGCCTTCAAAGAACCTCTTATTAGATATAGATTTTACTGTTTGCCTATCCACTGCCATTTTTGTTTCTTTCCCATAAAATTTTGACTTTCACAGGAAGCAAGAACAGCCCCACTCTGGGAGTTGTACCTTGATTGGTCTTAGCAGTTTTATCCGGCCTTGATCGATCTAGGTATGGACATGCACTACATTCTGGCTATTGAAGGAAGGAGGAAAATGTCGTTTCTCCCAAGATGGCCACTTTCCCCCAGCACTGTCCTGTTCAAAGGTAACTCATGCAATTGCTGTCCCCAAGGAAAAAGACACCACATACACACAGAATCATGTGCACATGCACACAGACGGCTACACACTTAGAGTCAAACAAGAACAGTACTGGTGTTTATTGTTGGCCCACCTGAAGGTTTCATCTTGAATATTCCTGCTTCTGGACTTTTTGGCCAATGCTCTAAGCATTTATACCTGTTTTGAGCACATTTTTCTCCTACACTGGAAAAGATTCTGATGGATGTTTTGGTGTCGCTTTCCTCAGACCCACTCTGCTACCATCACAGAGGCACCGTCTCTTTCTACTACCTACTCTCTTCATGGAGTCCCAGGCTTTCCAAACTTACTTCTCCTAAATGTGAGAAAATGTCTCCCAAAAATCTACTACTTTACTCAGTAGAACAATTTCCCATATCTCAATTTCTCCCACCTTTCTTCCCCTCAAGGACTCCTTGACATAGTGATCCAGATGCCCACCTCATGACTTCTCTTGAAAAATTATTCCCAGAGATTAGATGCTGAAGGCCAGGATTCATGTCACTTGAATCGGAAACTCACTCAGTTCCAGGTCTGCCTAGCTGTGTACCTTTTGAGACGTTGCTTATTTTTTCTAAAGCTCATCTTCATCTGTCAAATGGGAATAATAACTGAAAGGTCATTAAAATGATTGAATGATGTAATCACCCACGCAAAAAATTTACAATAGTGCCTGGCATGTGTAAGTTTTCAGGAGAAAAATGCTAATTGGCAAAACAACAACAACAACAACAAAAACCTAGCTCAAGTAGGCAGAATGGAAATTTTCCATTCGGTATGCTAGTAGTTTGTGGATTGGAAAGCCCAGCTCAGTTACCAAAGAAAAATTAAGGACCAAGGTAGCCACAGAGATTATGTAACCAGAAAGAGGGAGAGATCAATCTTTTGGCCTCTGTGTTTCCCTGCTCAAAATTCTAATTACTCAGAGAGATCATTTGGATTGATCATTTGGTTTGGGTAATGTGATGACCTGTTTGCCTGAGACAGCTAAATTGTCTCCAGTTGTATCCCTAAGCAAACATGGAACACTGTTACCACAAGGAGTAACTAATAGACAAGAACACTAACTTCATGTGTTGCTCTACATTTGCTACATTTATAGGACAAGGATTATGTCTTATTGGCTACATTGACTGGTGTTTTGTTTCTGTTTGTTGGGTTGGTTGGTTGGTTGGTTTTTCAAGAGGCGGTTTCTTTCTGTATCCCTGACCATCCTGGAACTAGCTTTGTATACCAGGCTGGCCTGGAACACACAGAGATTCACTTGCTTTCACCTCCAAGGTGCTGGGATTATAAAGACATGCACTTCCTCCACTGCCTGGCTATTGACTGGCGTTTTAATCCAACCATTACTGATATTCTGAACTTGTTGTTTGGTTCTTTCTTATACAGTTTGACTTGTCACACATGGTTTTCAATTTCAAGGCTCAGTCCAAAAGAAAACACACGTTCCTTTCTTGCATGTTTTAAGCTTTGGAAGTCTGTCGATGATAATTGTGAAGGGATATAATGAGACTGTTTCTAAAGGATGGAAGAAGCTGAGTGTGGAGTTGTTAATCCAAAACTATCAGTATTAAAAAGAAAAAGAAGAAAGCACAGAGCTGGTCATCAGTTTGTCTGTCGTCTTCATTTCTCTCTAAAGTTTGCTGAGATTTCATCCCTAGAATGGGATGAAATGAGAGAAAAGAGGGAGTTGGTAGAAGAGCATCTCAGTGGGGAAGTCTTTTGTTTAGTTGTCAGAAGGTATGCTCTTTTGGCCTCAAGCATTTAAAAAAGATGACTACATATTGCATCTATAGACAAAAGGTATTGATGGTGTCCATCTTTCCTTATGCATGTAGTTTCCCCTCAACTCTAGCTCTGTCACTAAAGACAGTCTGAAAACAGTTACCCTGTGGCAACTTGTCTCCCAGTAGCTGGCTCTTGTGCCATTCCTTTCTCTTAAGTCATAGGAAGAAGCAGGTTCTCAAGTTTTATTTTGGCTGAATGCCTTTCAATGATACTCTAGCTCTTGATCCAGATGTGAGAGCAAGCTGGCTGAGACATCTATCACCCCTTTGTTCATCAGCACTGATTTTACTGATCTAACTGCTGATGGGGAGGGTTGTTCACTTCCCACCATTCCATATGGTCTGCTTCAGTCGAAACTGCACACAGGGGAACAGGGACAAGCAAACTGGAAGGGAGCCCATGGTTCTTGGTGAGGTTGTCTATGGAAGGGGAGAGAAAAAGGAGATGTAGGCCTGGTATAAGTATTAGAGAACTCGAATAACAAATGGCCAAGTGGTACTGGGTGAAACCAGAGATGTAGGTGTTAAGGAGGCAAAAAGAAAAGCAGGGCAAAAGTGGTGCTGTGGAAGCCAAGGGAAGGGAAAGCTTCTAAAAACAGATAATAATTAAAATGTGACCTACGAAACAGTGGCAGATTTTTCAACCTTAAAAGGGTAGAAAGTCCTAATACACACTACAAAACAAGTAATCATTGAGGACATCACAATAAGCCACATAGGTCAATCATACAAGAATGAGTATTAGGTGATTTGTTTACATAAATTACATAGAACCACCAAACCCATGGAAACATCAGGGTTGTGCTCCCCAGGGTTGGGTCACAAGGGGCTAGATAGGAAGTCAGTGTTGAATAGGTGTGGGGTTTCAGTTTTGCTGTGCACAGGGAGTGGCGTTGGAGGCATAGCAACATGAACGGTCTTAATGCCACTGAAGTGTACACTCAAAAGGTGGTTGACGTGGCAAACATTGTGCTAGATATTGTTTAATAAGGACAGATCAATAGAGCCTGATGCTGGTGAAAGTTCAGGTACAGAAGAGTGGAAATACCCTCGTATTTAGTATCATAGACACTGCTGGTGATAAGAGTGAGAAAGGTCTGGCTATATTCCAGATGACACCATCATTCATTCACATGTAAGGACCCATGCATACTTTCTGGCTTATAACTTACTTTCAGTGAGAGTGAGTCATAGCTGATTCAGGCTATGCTCAGCTCCCATGATTAACCTCTTCCTTCTGTCTCTGGCCTCACTGATTCATTTTGTTCTGCCTGGCTCTCCCTTTGGCTCACACAGATTATTTCATCATTTTTCTAACTGAAGCTGAACAGGACTTCAATGTCCTGAATCCTCAAGTATTGTGTGAATAAGCCTTCACTCTGCTGGCCAATGTCTTTTCCCTGCTTCCAATTAGTGAATGCTCTTCTTGCCAGGGCCTTTCCCCCAGATTAACTCCATTTGACTTCAAAAACTGCTTTCATCTCCATAACCACTAACTTGCATTTAAAGAATAGTCACTTTTAATTTATTTGACAGTTATTATGAGCTTAACATTCTGTATCTATTTTCCCATTTCATAAACTTGATAAAGCCATTATAGCACAGCGACTGTGGTAATCATTGCTGAAGACACAGTCTCTGTCTCATGATCTGACGAGGCAGCGTTTATCCAGCCTTGAGCATGGAAGTTTATAAGTTGGGGTGTAAAAAAAAAAAGAAAGAAAGAAAGAAAAAAGAAAAAAAGAACAGCCAAGAAAAACTATCAGTCTCTATAGAATTATTTACAAGTCTTTGGGGAATGAGTACATCAGTCTATTTCAGTCAAAACTCAAACCACTGCTGATTAAATTGGGTACAATGGGCATACATTCTGTAACATTCTGGCAATGTTACAGAAGTTGTACATGTTCAAGGCCTAACTGTCACAACAGAACTTGGCAGCACTCACTTGCTCAGCTCATGTATGTAGTCTATGTTCCACTATAAATGGGTTACCCTGGCTGGCAAGATGGCTGTAGATGCTATCACAGAGGACTGGGTTTCGTTTCTAACAACCGCCCTCCACTGCTGCCCAAATGGCTCACAACAATTTATAACTCCAATTCCAGGGGATCTGATATCCTTTTCTGGCCTCCATGGGCACTGAGCACACATGTGGCGTACAACACACGTACAATCAAAACATTCATACACATAAAATCCAAAATAAATCTTTTTTTAATCAATGCTCTTTTCTCCTTTTATTAAACATGGATTTTTCTGTTTTCATTTTTCTTTTTTGTTTAACTTTTTATTTACTACAGTTTATTCACTTTGTATCCCAGCTGTAGTCCCTCCCTCACTCCCTCCAAATCCTGCCCTCCCTCATCTCCTCCCATGCCCCTTCCCCAATCTACTGATAGTGGAGGACCTCCTCCCCTTCCATCTAACCCTAGCCTATCAGATCTCGTCAGGACTGTCATTCATAGTCTTCCTCTATGGCCTGTTCAGGCTGCTCCCTCCTCAGGGAGAGGTGATCAAAGAGCCAGCCACTGAGTTCATGTCAGAGACAGGCCCCGTTTCCCCTTACTAGGATACCCACTTGGAGACTGAGCTGCCACAGGCTACCTCTGAGCAGGGGTTCTAGGTTATCTCCATGCATGGTCCTTGGTTGGAGTATCAGTCTCAGAAAAGACCCCCAGGTCCAGGTCCAGATTTTTTGGTTCTGTTGTTCTCCTTGTGGAGCTCCAGACACTTCCAGGTCTTTCTATCTCCCCCTTATTTCATAAGATTCCCTATCCTCTGCCCAAAGTTTGGCTATAAGTCTCAACATCTGCTTTAATACGCTGCTGGGTAGAGTCTTTCAGAGGACCTTTGTGGTATGCTCCTGTCTTGTTCCTTGTTTTCACCTTCTTCCAATGTCTATCCCATATGCCTTTCTAAATGAAGATTGACCATCTTACCTACGGTCCTCCTTCTTGCTTACCTTCTTTAGGTATACAGATTTTAGTATGATTATCCTATATTATATATCTAATATCCACTTATAAGTGAGTATATACCATGTATGCCTTTCTACTTCTGGGATACCACTCTCAGGATGATCTTTACTATTTCCCACCATTTGCCTGCAAATTTCATGGATTTTCTTGTATAAAAACTGCATGGTACTGGCATAGAAACAGGCTGGTGGGTCAATGGAATTGAATAGAAGACCCAGAAATAAACCGATACACCTAAGAACACCTGATTTTTAACAAAGATGCCAAAACCATACAATGGAAAAAAGATAGCATCTTCAACAAATGGTATTGGTCTAACTGGATATCTACATGTAGAAAAGTACAAATAAATCCATACTTATCACCCTACACAGAACTGAAGTCCAAGTGGATCAAAGACCTCAACATAAAGCCAGACACACTAAACCTGTTAGAAGAAAAAGTGGGAAAGAGCCTTGAACTCATTGGGACAGGAAACAACTTCCTGAACAGAACACCAACAGCACAGGCTCTAAGATCAACAATCAACAAATGGGACCTTATAAAATTCTAAAGCTTCATGAGGAAGGAAGGAATACCGAGTGGCAGAGAAACATTTAAAGAAATGCTCAACATCCTTACTCATCAGGGAAATGCAAATCAAAATGATTCTAAGATTTCACTTTACACCCATCAGAATGGCTAAAATAAAAAACTCAAGTGACAACACATGCTGGAGAGGATGTGGAGAAAGGGGAACTCTCCTCCACTGCTGGTGGGAATGTAAACTTGTACAACCACTTTGGAAATCAACCTGGTGCTTTCTCAAACAATTAGGAATAGTGCTTCCTCAAGATCCAGCTATACCACTCCTAGGCATGTATCCAAAAGAGGCTCAAGTACACAATAAGGACATTTGCTCAAACATGTTTGTAGCAGCTTTATTTGTAATAGCCAGAACCTGGAAACAACCCATATGCCCCTCAACGGAGGAATGGATACAGAAATGGTGGTACATCTACACAATGGAATACTACTCAGCAATTAAAAATAAATCTTTTTTTAAAAAATTGATTTATCTTATTTTCCCATTTCTATACTTTAACTGATGATTAGAAGACACACAGTCAACTAAAGGACACTCCGTGGGAGAAAGGGGGGTGATCACTGTGCATTATTTACCTGATTACAGTGGTATAACAGTTACACGGATTTAATGTCAAAATGGAAAGGCAGGAGCCCAGGCTGAAGAGACGTGTCACATTAAAATGCGCTCAGTCCCTCTAGCCCTTCCTTCTGTCTGCAACATATGGCTGCTCCTCTCTGCACTCTATCGAGTTATTTAAAGATTCTTGGCTCTTACATTGGATCCTCTCAACCCAATGTGATCTTGTAGTTGCTCATTGGTTCGTCCCACAGATACTTATTGAAAGCTTACTGTGTGCCAGGCATTGGTGTAGGCATCAAGGATAAATGGCACCGGACAGATACACATAATACAGTATGGCCTCCGTGTAGCTTAGGTTTTACATGGAAAGACAGACAAAGCAAGTCTACGGTGAAGAAGTAAGATAATTGGACCACGATAGAGGAAACAAACAAGGTGCTGAGACAGGGAGTGATAAAGAGCCATCTGCTCCGTGATGCAAGCCAGGAAAGAACTCCACCAGCAGGCAAACAGATGCTCAGACCTACAGAAAGGGTAGGACTTAACCCAAGCACAGGAAGCAGTCTGTGGAGATGCCCCGAGGCAGCGTGAATGTGTTGTGTATAAGGACAGACCCTTCCTTCCTCTGTCATTCCAGAGCGGTTTTATGTCTTCCCTGAGGGTTAATAAAAGTGGCTTTACTAAGATCCCTGACACTCTCCTTTCCTGTTCTACACAGCAGTACTGATCAGCATCACCTTGAGACAGAGACCAAGTCTTAATCACCTGTTTTCTTTTACAATACACATGATAGTACTCTGCAAGTATGCTTTATGTATACATATATGGTATTAATTTTATAAGACTGTATATTGGGGCCACACTTCTTAGTCTGCTATATGATTTTGAATGGATTACATCTAAATTGGATGGCTTGAGCTTCTAACCAAAGCTGCTGTATCAGCTATACTTATTCCCAATGTGCTGTAAAATGATATTGGAGTGTTGGTTAGGGCATGATCTAATGTACGCTCCACAGGTTCCTTTTGGGGTTTGGTGCTCACCCAGCTTGTGCTCCTGAACTGGTTAGCTGCTTCCCTTCTGAACCTAAGACTCACATGATGCTTTGTGTTTCACTTTGCTTCTTGAGGGTTAGAGAACTTGAGGTCAGTTCAAGGATCCAGTGTGAACTGTGGCAGCCACATGTTTAACCATATGGTAGCAATACCTGTGTTTTTCTTTTTATTGGATCCTTATTTTTCATCTTATGATGGTGAATATCAAGGTCTTAAGCTTTGTGCAAAGCTTTACATGTGTTTTCTTACTTAATCTTCACAGCAATCCTGAGTTCTAGCGGTGAAAAAGTCCAAGTTCTAGGGTGATGCTAAACACTACTGTCAGCAACGTGTAAGAGCGTTGAGTGCCCAGCCAGGCGCGGTGATGCACACCTGGAATCCCAGCACTCGGGAGGCAGAGGCAGGCGGATCTCTGTGAGGCTGAGGCCAGCCTGGTCTACGGAGCGAGTCCAGGACAGCCACGCCTACACAGAGAAATCCTATCTTGAAAAAACAATCAAACAAACAAAGAGTGTGAGTACCAGAGCTAGGATGGAGCCCAGATGTTCTGTCTTCTTCACTATGCTATATGTTAATGTTTGATGACATAGGGTATTGCCTCTTTTCTAATATTCTGTGTATGTAGGTGGGGTGGACATACATGTATAGTAGATATGTGTTCCCATGTGTGCAAATGCACACACATATGCTTGCATGTGTATGTGAAGACCATAGGTTGACATGGGTGCCTTTCTTGATTGCTTTTCACCTTATATATTGATATGGAGAATCCCTCTCTGCCTCCCTGTCTGTCTCTCTCTCCAGAATTTTCCCATTTGTGTAGATAGCCAGCTGGCCTTGGCAATCTCATGTTTCTGTTTCCCAAGTACAGCGATTATAGGCAGGTGCCATGCCTGCCCCCGCACTGGAATTTATACTCACTATTCGCTGAGCTGTCTCCCTAGCCTCCTGAAGCGTTTGTCTTTAAGACAATGTCAGCTGAGCATGGTGGACAGCACTCAGGAGGCAGAAACAGGTAGATCTCCGTGAACTTGAGGCCAACCTGATCTACACAGTGAGTTCAAGGACAGCCAGAGCCATACAGACAGACCCTGTCTTAAAATAAATAATAAAGGGGCTGGAGAGATGACGGCTCGGGTTAAGAGCACTGGCTGTTCTTCCAGAGGACCCGGGTTCAATTCCCAGCAACCTCACGACCGCTAAAATCTGTTTGTAACTCCAGTTCCAGGGGATCTGACACCCTCAGAAGACACATACAAACAAAACACCAATGTAAATAAAAAATAAATAAACAAATTGTATTAAAATATTTGCTTTAAAATTAAAAATAATAAAATTATATTTTAAAAATCAGGAGGAGAGCAAAAGTATGTACTTACACTTCATGTACATATATGCCTTTTCATATGAAAATACAGTCATTGTTAATGAACTCATGTCACATTCTGATTGGCAGTCATTATGAAACACAGTCCTTTGATTCCTCAAAATAGATGGGTAGAACTAAGTGATAGAGTGTTTTCGTACATAAGTAAAGCTAAAATTTAAGTAATTTTATTTTAAAATTTCATCTGAACACAGGATTGAATTTTAAAAAAAAAAAGCCTCAGATATTCAAGTTGAAATTGTGGATCAGACCATTGCAGTAGATTTCAAAGAGAGAGTTCCTGGCTGCATTGCAGTCGAATTCCTTAGGTAATATATGTCATGTTTTAATATGAGATTGGCTCCCAAGTGGGAAGTAGATCATGAATTCCTGGCTCTCTCTGACATCCAGAGCCGTGCTCATCGGAAGAATTTCATGTGGTTTAACACTTAAATAGCTCTGCATTGCCTGTCAGCCAAGATTGGCTTTACATTTTTATAGAGATGATTTGTACAGAGAGGGAAATTATTAAAGTTTATTCCCAAGGCAAATGCTGTCTTTGAGGGCTGTATTCAAGGCTATGTTTTTTTCCCCCAACTCAGGATTTTGTCCTGACACTGGTTAGAAAGCATGGCTATTAATATATTGAGAACCTGGGGCTGGGGTGTGGGGAGATTCAGAAGTACTTATTCTCCTTCCCCAAAGCCAGAGGCAAGAAAGCTCAGTGGGAGAACCTGTTTCAGGAACACACAAAACCACAGCAGGAAATCCTCCCAAAGTGTTCACACTCATTTAGAGAAAGCAATATCTCTTCATTTGCTGTGAGAACAGGTCCCCTTCCCCACCCCCCCTCCCCTCCTCCCCCTTCCTCCAAGAAAACAGACAGAGTCCCCTTACCAGACTGGTAAAATGACGAAAACCAGATTATCAAAGGGCAATTCAGGCAGGGCTGGAGTGCAGCATGGTGGGTGTACTTTTCTTATCTGTCACTGAGATTACCTGGTGGTGTTACCCGGAGCTTGGACAGGGGAAGGAGTTGTTTGCAACTGATAAGAAAATTTCTCTCTTTCATTCCATAAAAGGAGTAATAGAAAATGTAGAAGTGGGCTGTAGCACATTATCAAAGCAGTCAAGAGTCAGATGTGTAACATTTAGTAAGAGCAAGTGCAGCAGGAAAAATATGCTTTCTGGAGATAAGGAAGTGACGGCCCGGGACGGTTGCAAGACTACAGCCGCATAGGGAACAGCGTAAAGAGGGGTGAGTCAGCATCACTGAATGCCACATGCTTCAGGCATGTGCCCATCCAAACACAGGTTTGCTACATAGGAAGTGCAGGCTGCCAGTGCCCTTAGTCCCACTGTGCTGTTGATGGGATGGAGAACAGTCCGTGGTGGGACTGGGTTGATTTAAACATATTCCTGCCACAGATTGCTGGATGGCTCAAACCTACTGGATGTTTACACTCCACTTGGTTGGGTGCCTCACAACCTCACTCCTTATTCTAGCAGTCAACAAGACACTTTACAAGGTACCTTACCAGGTACCCACAAACTGCCAGGCATCATGCTGGGCTGGGAGGATTCAGAGATAAACGAAACTAGGAATTCAGAAAAGGAGGTATGATAGAGTCTTAGGAAAGAAAAAAAAAGCTGTCTCAAACCCATCAAGCTCCTAAGGGCCTGTTGAACATTAAAAAAAAAAAATCATCTATTTATAACGCAAAGTTCTAAAGGCTTGGACTGCAAATGGGGACAACCATTCCTGATAAGCATCCCCAAGGCAAAGCCCAAAGTCACCATCACAAGATTTGGAGGGATGTGGATTTAGAGTAAAGGGGACAAGATTCTTTTGAAATGAGGCACCTTTCCCCAAAATACTTCTATTCGTTTCTCTTTCAGGTAATTCTACTACTCCCAGTACTCTATCTTTGCCCTTTGAGAATCCTGCTTTCTCTTCTTAGACTTAGCTTCTCCCCCACATCTCTGATTCTTTCACATATTGTGATAATTAAGAGCTCAGGCACTGCAGTCAAAGACTTACGCTGCAGAGCAGTTGCCGTTTGTGGAGCACTGGGTTGGAGGCTGAGCCTTTCTGAGCCTTCAGCTTCTCACCCCTGGCACAGGGCTGTTAGGAAGACTAAATGGAAGGCAGGTTTCTCCGCTCAGGCCTGCAATCCCAGCAGTCAGGAGGAGGAGGCAGGCAGGAAGATCACTGTGAGGCTGAGGCCAGCCCGGTCTGCAAAGGCAGTCCAGAACAGCCAAGGCTACACAGAGAAACCCTGTCTCAAAAAACAAACCAACAAATAATAATAATTAGGATAATACATGTAAATGCCAGTCCACTTAGTTATATTAAAGGCTAATATAACCATTCTAAGGATCTATCTATCTGTCTATCTATATATACACACACATCCAAATGGCACACAATCTTTTGGACTTCCATTTCATTTTAATATGTGGCCCATTTTTATACCAAAGATAACATTACGGAAAAAAAACAGTAACAAATGTAATTTTTTTTTTATTTGGGTTTCATGGTACACAGCTGTAGTGTTGGAATTTAAAGGCTGAGGCAGGCAAATAACAAGGTCAATACTAGACTTGGATACAAAGTTAATTCAAGTCCAGAACTACATAGAGATATGCTATTTTAAAGTACTTGTGTATGCGCGCTCTAAATGCCCTAGTTATTTAAAATGGGAAGGAGTTACTTTTTCACAATAAAAAGCCCCAGTTGCAATCAGAACTTGGCGCATATAGCGCTTGTGCAGCATTTGGCAACACACCTGGTTTTTCTGCTCTGATGAAGAAAGCAGCTCAGCACCTCTGAGTCATGGCTCACACAGCACCTTACACAGTGTGCTGGTGTCCCTGCCAACAGTCCCGGAATGAGTCTGCCTAGATCCGCAGAAATCACAGTCATCTATTTTTTTAGACCCTAGACTTGGACTCGCTGGCATTGAAAGAGACTCCCCTCAACATGTACAATTCTCCATGGGGATTCATTCACACCTCGAAGAATTCTTCAGGGAGAAGGTGATTTCTAGTTTGATTTGTCAAGTCACATGAGTAAGATTCAGCTTGAGTTGCTATTTTGGGAAAGAGAGAGAGAGAGAGAGAGAGAGAGAGAGAGAGAGAGAGAGAGAAAGGCATTTGGCAAAGTTGCCACCAAAAGATTGATACGAAAATACCAAGAACAAACAACCTATTCTCACACTGGGGGAGTTACTGGTTCCACAGCAGAGCAATGAAGTATGTCCACTTTTCATGAGGCAGAAGCCAACAGACATTAGAAACAGGTAGCATGCCGCTAAAAGTTAGAGGTAGACCTCAAAATTGGACTCTGCATCGTAGCTTTGTCCTGATACTGCAGACACAGCAAAGATGGCTGAGGTTACAGACTCGAAGATGGAAGAAATGAGGTAACTGCATTCACTGAAAGGCTTTTCTTAGTGAAATAGGAATTCTAGAGAACTCTGTTGTGTGTGGACCCAGCCTATCCTTTTTGCTGCTATTAAAATTGGTAGATTCCAGACTTGGTGGCATTTACCTTTGATCCCAGAACTCGGGAGGTAAAGGAAAGCAGAACTCTGTATGTTCAAGGCCAGCTTGGTCTACAAAGGGAGTTCCAGGTCAAAAAGACTAATAGAGTATCATTTTAAAAATTATGTTCTGAAACAAATGACCACTATATTACCATCCAAGAACAGAGCATAATTTCTTCTCATGTCAAACAAGGGTAGTCTTATATTGAAAGTCATCTTAAGGGAAGAAGTTGGATTTTTCTTTCATATTTATATATTTGTATTCTTTTCCAATTGCTTCATTTGTGTGAATAAGCTATAAAAAGGAGCATAATTTTTTTCTATGTGAAGCTGATGCATTTTCAATGAGATCAAGTTAAATGAATGTCAAATTTAATGAGATGTTTAGGACCATTTTGTGACAATTTATTATACCATAGCCATTATATTTCATTGGTGGTCCATCCCATGTGCACATAAGAAAGTTATTTGGAGTCAAACTAAATCAAAGCAAAACAAAACAATTAAAAATCAAGCAATCGATCATCAAATTTCTGTGGAAACCAACGTCTTCTGTTCCAAATGTATGGCTATCAAATTCTCCCCAGTTTGACCCCCTGCCTATTGGGACCCATGCTGGTTGCCAGTTGCTTAGAGTATCCACCTTTCACCTACAGCATTTTGATCTTACTTGTTTTTCTTCTTTGATGACATATGTCCCAATTTCAAATCCATAAGCAGGTTTAAGCATTTGAAATAAATAACTGTTGCCTTCACCTGGGCATGTCACTATTCTCTAAAACTAAAGACCTAGTTTTTCCTACTGTGCCATTTTGTCGTTGTCTGATCTCCACATAATGCCTTATACTAGAGTTTGATAAATTCTTGTAGGTATATGCTGAAATAGACTCTTTTTCTTAAAGGTAGGGGGTGGAGCATCTAAATCCTTAGCCTTTTCATTTTGAGAATATTTGAAGTTTTTAGATATTTATTTTTCCTGAACTGATAGAACAGCAAAGAGTTGAGTTGAGATTTTGACTGTTAATGACTAGTTCCTGTCTGCCATCTTGAAGACAAAGTGAGTTATTCGAACAAAGTGTGCTATTGGTATAAGAACAGATGGACTCCAGCCAGATGTGGTGGCACACTCATTTAATCCCTGCACTCAGGAAGCTGAGGCAGGTGGATCGGTGTGAGCCTGGTCTACAAAGCAAGTCTAGGTCAGCCAAGGCTTCACAGCGAAACCTTGTCTCACCAAAAAAAAAAGATGAAGAAGAAAATGAAGAAGACTGAACAAGATAGACAAACCTTTAGCCAAACTAACTAAAAGGCAGAGAGAAACTATCCAAATCAGCAATATCAGAAATGAAAAGGGAGACATAACTACAGACACCAAGGAAATCCAAACAATCATTAGGTCATACTACAAAAGCCTATATGCCACAAAATTTGAAAATCTAAAAGAAATGGACAATTTTCTTGATAGATAGATAGATTCCATCTACCAAAATTAAGTCAAAATCAGGTAGAAAGATTGAATAGACTTATATCTCCCAAGGAAATAGAAGCAGTCATCAACAGTCTCCCTTCCAAAAAAAGCCCTGGGCCAAATGGATTCAGTGCAGAATTCTACCAGACCTTCAAAGAAGTGCTAACTCCTATTCTCCTTAAACTATTCCACAAAATAGAAACAGAAGGAACATTACCAAACTCATTCTATGAAGCCACAGTCACCTTGATACTTAAACCACACAAAGACCCAACAAAAAAAGAGAATTTCAGACCTATCTCTCTTATGAACATTGATGCAAAAATACTCAATAAAATACTTGCAAACCTAATCCAAGAACACATCAAAGATATCATCCACCATGACCAAGTAGGCTTCATCCCAGGCATGCAAGAGTGGTTCAGCATACATAATCCATCA
>CM053766.1:77109688-77127701 GCA_028658305.1 Pachyuromys duprasi
GAGAGAGAGAGAGAGAGAGAGAGAGAGAGAGAGAGAGAGAGAGAGAGAGAGAGAGAGAGAGAGAGAGAGAGAGAGAGAGAGAGGGAGAATGTTCACACACAGGTGTGTGAAGATCAGAGGCTGACAATCAGTGCTTTGCATTATTGGTCTCTACCTTACTTTTTGGGACAGGTTGTCTCACTGAACTCACTGACTGGCTAAACTGGCAGGTAAGCGAGCTCCTGGATTCCACCACTGGGCACTAGAACACTGTGTGCTTACTTGCAGCTTTGATTTGTGTGTCGGGGTTTGGATTCAAGTCCTCATGGTTTCACAGTAGGCAGTGTACTTCCTGAACAGCTCAGTTAGTAAATGTCTACCTTATCCACCTGTGCTTTGACATATGGGTTTACAGTAAGCCCACTGTAAACTGAAGACACCATAAGGTCAAAAGGAACTTAGCACTCCTAGCCTACCAATACCATAGCTTTGTTTAACAAATGTTGGGTGTTCTCATACCGCTTACACTAGTGTACTGGACGAACTTATCCCTAGGCAAAGTCTACTTTACAAAGCAATGAATATCTCATGTAATTTAGTGACTGTTGTATTTGAAGTGAAAATCAAAATGGTCACATGGTTATTTGTCTTAGTTAGGGTTTTATTGCTGTGAAGAGACAACATGACGAAGGCAACTTTACAAAGGAAAACATTTCGTTTTGGCGAAGATTACAGTTTCAGAGGTTTAGTCCACTATCGTCATGGTGGGAAGCATGGCCGTGTGCAGACAGACACAGTGCTGGAGAAAGAGCTAAGAGTTCTGCATCTTGATCAGTAGGCAGCAGCAGGAGACTTTTCCACACTGGGTGTAGCCTGAGCACATAAGTGACATCAAAGCCCACCCCCACAATGACACACTACCACCAACAAGATCACACCTACTCCAGCAAGACCTCACCTCCTAGTAATACCACCCCCTATGGGCCAAACATTCAAACATACGAGACCATTCCTATTCAAACCACCCAAGTGTTCTTTTACACTAATTTCAACCTGAAAAATCCCAAATCAAACTGCCTTATTGGGGAAGGAAGGCCTTTTTGGTCCAAAGGGCTCCAAGAAACACAAAACCAAATGAAGATTTCTGAACACACCTTCCAGATGCTCACTGTGTTTGCTCCTCTTTCTAGCTCATCCTGTGCTTTTTGGCTCAGCCCTAGGTTACTAGAGGGAACAGGCAAGTGAACACTGCAGGGTCTTCCAGCTAAGGAGAGGCAGTTCTGGTCCATATCTAAGCCATCATCTCCATGGTAATCCGTTTTTCTCTCTCTACCCCCAGCTTGGGACTTTTGTAACATCCTTTGACCTTATCACAACATATTCCATAGTGTGCTTTTCTTCACTGTGGATAGCTGTTGGACTCTCACCCACCTCTTGTAGAAAGAATGTGGGCTTATGTGTATATAAAGGAATGAGGTATCTAACTGAATGAATGGATGAACAAATGACAAACAGAAACTTAAGTTTACGTATTGTTAGAGTATAGGTAGCCTGCTTCTGGGTTGCCTAGTAACATGGGATGTCATCATGTGTCACCCACCAGTTGTGTGGCAGGTGCGGTTCAGCTGAGCATGCGCAAGCTATAAAAGGACCACTGCCATTTGTCTCTTTCTGTCTCTCCTCTCTTAACCTTCCTCTCTTCCTCTCCTCTCTTGCTCTCTCCGCCTCACTTTCTTTTCTGCCCCCCCCCCATGTATTTCTCTCTCTCCTTTTCCTCTCTATCTCTCCACCTCCATCCAATAAATCTCCTTCATATAATATCTGTTGTGTGCATGGCACACATATTAGTTGGTGAGGTGGGAAAGGGGATTTTTGTACTTTCTCTCTCAAAGGACCATACATATCTATTTAGGACAGACTACGTGATTAACAGCTAAATATCTAATGAAAAAAAAAACGCCCTCCACTAACCTTCTTTATTATTTCTCTAACCAGAACTTAAGGTATAAAATAAATTCTGAATGAGCAGAAAGAATCTCTGCGCCTGGCAAAGGCATTAATTATAAGAAACAGCAATTTACATTATTTATGAAGAAGCTATTTGCATTGCCTAGCACTACCAGTAGTTGCCCGACTCCGTTCTTTCATTGCAGGGAGAACAAAGGGAAGTGACACGGAAAAGAAAAGGTCTTATGAAGGCTGCATTTTGTTACATGAAGAAAGAGCTCTAAAAAAATTTTTTTTAACAACTCCCAACTACAATTTAAAGGGAACAAAATGGAAACTTCCATCTTCCAGGATGATGATTCAGAGTAGGACACTCATTTAAATGTTCACACAGGCTTCCAGAACCCACTGCAAGTGCTGCATTGTTAACTGAAGTGTGTGCAGGGCGGAATGATGACTAAGAAAGAATGTTTCATAATCCAAGAACTCGAGGTTGTCACTTTTTTTTTTAACCAGTGACTTTGAAATCTGTACACTAGGAGAAAGGTCATTTGTGAGGAGCAGCCAAAGCAGGGATGGAGGAAGCCCGCTTGATTTTCTGTTATTTCCCCTTCACATTTAATTGGATCCTGCCTCCTGCCGGTTCTATTCATCACTACAATAGACCATTCTGGGTAGCAAATTGCACTGGCTTTTGATCTGAAATGGGCAGGGCTGCAGAAAACAAGGGGAAAATGACAATCAGTAGCGTTTACCAATCCACATTTTGTTTTGTTTTGTTTTGTTTTGTTTTGTTTTCAAGACAGGGTTTCTCTGTGTAGCCTTGGCTGTCCTGGACTTGCTTTGTAGACCAGGCTGGCCTCGAACTCACAAAGATCCATCTGCCTCTGCCACCCAGAGTGCTGGGATTACAGGCATGTACCATCACACTGGGAGTACCAATCCAAAAATTTTAAAGTGTCTGTT
Organism: Pachyuromys duprasi; assembly: GCA_028658305.1. Taxonomy (NCBI): domain Eukaryota; kingdom Metazoa; phylum Chordata; class Mammalia; order Rodentia; family Muridae; genus Pachyuromys; species Pachyuromys duprasi. The sequence goes on from CM053766.1 coordinate 77,112,581, forward strand.
AATATATTTTGGTGAAAGCTTAATGGACAGATTTCCTGACCCCAACCCTCATTCTTTAAAAGAAATTTAAAGGTTGCTCCTCTAGAATCAAAAATACCGTTACTGTTACTCTGCATGTTGGCGGGAAAATTGGGCCCTGACAATGGGGTAGGTGTCTCCGTGTTTCACTGGTTGCCTGGAAGGTTCTTTATCTATAATTACCTGCTCCAACGAACGATTTCACTGCCATTTTCCTTTCAGTAATGTCAGGGTGCAGTGCATAGGACTTGGAATGCTGTCCTTCGAAATCAGTACAGGTCCACAGGGCCTGAAAGAAAGGAGATTGGAGCTGGAAGAGAGAAGGCTGTGGAGTGAGCGGCTTCCTGGGATTCAGTGGGTACTAAGGTCATTCTCGTTGCTTTTGAGTATAAAAACTGGTAACAGTTTTCAGTGCTAAAGACCTAGTTTTTGAAGCCACCATATATCTCTGGTTCTTCAATGATTTTTGGCCCTGCATAATTCATAAGGAAAAGCAGCTCCTCTATTTGAAATTCAAGTCCCAAATTAATAAATTTGACTCAATGTGTGGCCCATGAAGATGCAAGAAGAGAACATTTCTTATTGTTAAGCGTTTTTCCTGAGGCCTATAGTTTGTCCATTATCAGAAAAATGTCTCACATCTTTGTTTAAAAATGAGGAAGTATTTGAAGAGTTAACACTTCAAACTATTAGCATGTATTAATGTCAAAAATAAAAGCTGAATAAAATGCACATTGGTTTAGAACAGAGTGACATTTAGGATAAGGCTGAAGTGCAAGTAACTAATAAAAGCAGTTGTGATTATAAAGGCACAAATATTAAACCCACAGTCACAAACTCAGACGGCAGCAGGAAGATTGTGGCAGAAGTTATTTGTCTTAAGCAGCTTGCCAGAGAGTTTCCTAATTTCAATTTTATTAATACGCTTCAGTTGAGGCAATCATCAATACATCTCATTCTTTACGATCACTGGCTTTGGAGCACATAATGAGGTCTTGTCCTCTGACACTCTGCTTTATTCTGTGACTTTGGTCAAAGTCAAGCTATGCTCTGCTAAGCTGTGAAACAGTGAAGATATAATAGGAGCTGAGGCATGAAGTCATGATGATTAAGTGATAAAAGTAATGTTTTGAGATGCTTGGAATAACCCCCAACACATCTTATTTATTGTAACCATGGATATTATTAGGTGGTCAAAATGGAAAAAAAATATTGTATGATTTTTGTTTTGTTTTGGAAACAGGGTTTCTGTGTGTAACAGCCCTGGCTGTCCTGGAACTTGCTCGGTATGCTGGCCTTGACCTCCCAGAGAGCCTCTTCCTTCTGCCTCCCAAGTGCCGGTATTAAAAGTATGCGCCACCGCCCAGCCTTTGTATGAATTTTTAATGGTATTTTACAAAATTGATCCTCTGTTTAGAACCCTCTCTCAAGATTCCTGAACGACTGTAATCCCAGCCCTCAAGAGACTAAGGCAGGAGGATTGTGAGCTTGAGGCCAGAGTGGGCTATACAACAAGGTCCTTCTAAAATTAAAAGCAAAAATCCCACAACAAACAAAAGGCTCCAAACAAAACAGAGAGAAACCTGGTTATGCACTATACATAAGTGCCAGGTGGTTACAAAACAAACGAATATAAAAAAATAAATGTATGGATTTGTTTATTTGATTATCGTTGCGTGTGCCTGTGTCTATTTAGAGGTGGCCACAAACAGCCGTCCAGAGCATTCAGCTTTTCCAGGCTGTTGGTGCTTCCCTAGCCCTCTAGGGGCCGCTGTGCTTCCGGAAAGCATGCAGGTGGTTTAGTTGCCAAGAAACCGTTGCCTGGCAACCGCTTGTACAACAGCTCCTAGCGAGCTGAACTGTGGTAGACATGGCGTCCTCCAGCAGCTCCTCCAGCTCTTCCACCCAGGAGACCCCGGACTCTGCGACATCGGTGTCGCCGTTGCAACTGCCCCCAACGCCGCCGCCGACCTCTACGATTCTCAAGTCGCCCACGGAATCCAAGTCGGGCTCCTCCGGCTCGCCGCCCTGGACCTGCTCCGAGGCCAAGCTGCCCTCGGCCGCCTTCTACGGGCCCCTGGATGCTAAAAACCCGCTCCTGGTCTCTTGCGAGAAGGAAATCCGGGAGCTGTTGGGTTTTATGAAGAAGAAGAAGGCTCTAGCCACCTCGGAGGAAGAGAAGAACGAATTCCATCGGAGGTGGTAAGCTGAGGCAGGGCGCAAGGGAGGGCTCCAGGAGAGATGCCCTTGAGGACCACAATAGGGGCGCACCCCTGGAGACAAGCTTAGGTGAGATTCCACGCCGTTAAGATCCTTAGGTCTTCCTACACGTTTCAAGGCTTCCTTCTCAGGTCAAAATAGAAACCTGCATGGAAGCGCTTCCTTATTCCGGTTTGGTCTCTCTTGGCTCATGGGTAGCAATTCAAGACAAAGGAAGACTTCAGACCACCAACTCTGAGAGTGCTCAGGTCCTTGAAGTTAGTTCTCAGCCAAGTCTATCATACTGTGAACGTGTTCATTTTATTCGTTTTATGTTCTGTTAGGATTACAGAAACTTTGTTTTCTTCTTGATTTTGTAGCTCATTCTCAACTTATCTCTGTGAACTGAAAACCACCATTTTTAAGATTTGCTTTTGTCAATGTTAGCATCTTTTCTGGTCTACTGCATTTCAAATGAGTAGTTACAAAATATAGGCAAGTGGCAAAAAAAAATATAAGACTGGCTAATATTTTTTTTCTGGTGAGTAATGTTTACGTTATTTACATTTACATTGCTTACATTAGCTTACATCTTTTGGTTATGCATTTAATACGAATACACAGTTTTAACTTACATTCATTATTCATTCAAACATCTTAACCATTTGTTGAACACCTAGTATACTCATCTTTGAAAGGTTCTTTTCTCAAAACTAGGAAGGCATCAAGTTAACAATACATGCCCTGCCCCAGACATAGATGTCTGTGAGTGTAGTTCTGTGGTAAACAAACATGGGACATACCATTTTCACTGCACCATTGTTTTTTTTTTCATTTACATGTGATCAAACACTATGGAAGTCTTAAGTGGAAAATTCCAGAAACAAACAGTTGGCATTGCTTATAGTCCCATCTGAGCAGTCTGACAGAAGGCTTGCTCTGCATTGCTATGTCTCACCCAAGATCTGAATCACCCCTTTATCCAGCACACTCACCCTGGGGTCTTCATGAGCCCATTTGTTAGTTAGCCATTTTGGTTATCAGATTGGCTGCTGTCATGGCAACTCAGGATCTGTGTTAGCATAACCCTTATTTTATTTAATAACAATCATGAGCACAAGAGTAATGATGCTGAGGACACAGATGTTCCAAGAGAAAGGGGTAAATTCCTCTGTAAATGGGAAAAAAAGTTTCAGTGAGGAAAATGCATGTTCAGGTGGCCAAGATCCACAGTCCAGTTTGTTTTGAGGGTCACCGTATTCATATAACGTTTACACAGTTTGTCATACTTGCTTCACCCTAGTTTAGCTCGTCTCTTACTGTGCCTCATGCGTAGCAAAGACTTTGTTATGTGATGGCTGATCTTGCTTGTCAACTTGACACTTCTGGGAAGAAGCAACCTCAGCTGAGGAATTGCCTCCATCAGATTGGCCTGATGGAGCGTGATGGACATTTTATTGAGTGCTGATTGATACGGGAGGATCCACTACCCTCAACAGTGCTGTCTTTAGCAGGTAGCCCTGGGTTGTATGAGGAAAATAGCCACTAAGTCAGGGAGACCAAGCCAGTAAGCCATGCTCCTCCATGGCTTCTGCTTCAATTCCTGTCTCCAGGGTCCTGCATTGAAACCTTTCCCTGGTTTCCCTGGGTCATGTACTGTAACCTACAAGATGAAATAAAGACTTTCCTCCACAAATTACTTCTGGTCATGGTGATTACCACAGCAACAGAAAGCTAACTAGAGCATTTATGTATGTGTGTGTGAATACAATAAAATACAGTGTATAGAATGTTCAGTGCTAATTGTCTCTTCATACATCTGTTGGGGGTTTCACACTGCATCCACTGAGAGCAGGGGAGAACCACAATGGAGATATTTTACAAGGAGAGTGCTAGGGGGAAGAGTAAGGCAAGGGATGGGTCCAAGGAGTGTCTGATGAGTGTTGCAATTGGAAAAGGGGGGTGGCAGGGAGTCTAGATAGAGAAAACGAGGAAAAGTACCTTATTTTTTTCTTGTTTTAGAAAGGTGAGGAGGAAGCTGGGGTGGTAGTGGCATACTCCTTTAATCCCAGTACCCAGGAGTCAGGGGCAGGAGGATCTCTGTGGGTTCAAGGCCAGCCTGTTCTACAAAGCAAGTTCCAGGATGGCCAGGGTTACACAGAAACTCTGTCTTGAACACGACCTCCCCCCCTCCAAAAAAAAGGAAGTAGAAGAAAGAAGTTGAAGGAGGAGGAGGAAAAGAAAGGAAGAAAGAAACAGAAAGAAAGAAAGGACGAAGAAAAGGAAGCTTGGGGACAGTGTATAAGGATTTCTTTGTAGAGTGAGCTACACAGGGACAATGGAAGTGTGAAAACACTGGGGTGGCATTGTGACAGTGGGAAGAGCAGGTGTAGGTAGGAGGAACAAAATGGAGAATTTGATTTTGGAGATATTATGATTGTAACTCCCGGCAGGGCCTTGGGATTCTTTAACCCATTGATGATGTTTAAATTATGATTGATAGACTGGCCAAGGGAGCTCGTGTAGGTGAAGAGGAGAGCAAAGGGCAGAGCCAACAGGTGCTCTAACACTGACAAGGAGAAACAAATAGTAACCTGCAGAGACTAAGAGGCCGGAAGGTCGGAGGAGAGCTGGTGCTCCAAAAGCAGGGAGAGAAATTATTCAGAGGGAAGGAAGAATCAGCTGTGGTATATCCTGCTGATAGAGGAGAAGCAAGAGTTGACCAACACATGAGGACAAATAAGATAAGATGCTGCTCTCGGTGATGCACCCCTGTAATCCCAGCTCTCAGGGCGGCACAGGCAGGTGGATCTCTGTGAGTTGGAGGCCAGCCCCAGATTTCTAGTTATCTGGCCTTTTTCAAGTCTCTGCTCAGTCATCACTATCCAGGACAGGTTTGTTTTGTTCTCTTTTTCTGCCTAAGTCAGGCTTACCTATTTTTATTTAAATGTTTATTTCTTGTATATTTTTGTCTCCTTTATTAAAATGTAAACTTCCTGCTGTGCTTGGGTAATTTTTTTTTTCTTCATTGCTCCAACAAAACGAGTCCAGGACAACCAGGACTACACAGAGAAACCCTGTCTTGAAAAATCAAACCAAACCAAACCAAAACCAAACCAACCAAACAAAAAAGATAAGATAAAGGCTTTTGCTGGACCTGGTATAGCATATCTATCATCCCCGCATTTGGAAGGCTGAGTTGGAGGATTCTGCATTCAAGGCTAGCTGAGTGAGACCCTGTCTGAAGGAGAACATACGACTCAACCAGTCCTGATTCCCAGATACATTGTATTTGAATGGTTTCCTTTTGTGCATCATCCGGAATCCCCCACTGCCAGCATTCCAGTCCCAAAGTTCACTTTTCTTTGGCCTGATGACTGTGTCTCAAATATTCCTGTAGCGGTCAGGGAGTTCTTTGCATATCATCTGCTCTTGGCTAAGGTCTGTTGATTGCGTTGGCTTCTAGAGTGCAATTAAGAGGCCCTCATTGTTCTCCAGGGTCTGAGGATCTGGTTCCGCCTTCCTCTTGCCTGTGCTCAGCACTGTTCTTGGGACTTGCCAGAGAAACTCTACTTTGTTGCCCCAGAGGCTTAATATTTGTGGTTCCCTTTGTCTGGCAGGATTTTTTTCCCCCAGATTTCTAGTTATCTGGCCTTTTTCAAGTCTCTGCTCAGTCATCACTATCCAGGACAGGTTTGTTTTGTTCTCGTTTTCTGCCTAAGTCAGGCTTACCTATTTTTATTTAAATGTTTATTTCTTGTATATTTTTGTCTCCTTTATTAAAATGTAAACTTCCTGCTGTGCTTGGGTAATTATTTTTTTCTTCATTGCTCCATCTCTAGTAGCCTGGGGATTGCAACATAGTAACTACTCAACAGATACTGCAGGAATCCAAAGACTACATTATTGTGTATTCTCACCGACTTTTAAAACGTAGTTAGTTTTATATTATGCGCACGGGTGTTGTGCAAGCATGTGTATCAGAATAGGTGGTGCTCAGTAGAGGCCCAAGGGGGAATTCTATAGCAGCTTGCTTTCAAACGAGGGGCAAGGGAGGCGATGAGCTGAGACGAGAAGGCGCAGGAGTCAACCAGGCAAACCGAAAAACAGGAAAGCAAGCATAGAGGAAGTTCCTTGGCTGGAAAGAACCAAGCCCTTTGAATGAACAGCGAGAAGCTCTTTTGTCTTCAACATGGGAAGTGCTAGTACAATGGCAGGGGTGACATTAGAGGGAGCAATGGGCCTTTGGAAGGCGTAAGAGGTCAATTGCAGCAGGAACCCTTTTCTGGTAAGAGATTGCCTTCATGCAATTTTTATTTGAAAGTACTGCTTGGGTGATGATGTCCAAATCGAGCAAGAGTAGTAATGGGGAGCTGCTTAGGAGCCCGGAAGGTAGGAGTTGCTTTTCTTTTTCTTTTTCTTTTATTTATTTACTTTTGTTTTGCCAGACAAGGTTTCTCTGCAGCTTTGGCTGTCCTAGACTCCCTTTGTAGACCAGGCTGGCCTCGAACTCACAGAAATCTGCCTGGCTCTGCCTCCCTGGGATTACAGGTGTGGGCCACGGCTCCTGGCTCAGGAGTTGCTTTTATAACACCCTTGACAGATGGCTTTTTTTTTTTCAATCAAAGCTTTTTTCTTTTTCTAACTACAGGAATTTCTAGGAGCATAAAAATTTATAGTACCAAAATATAATTTTGATCATATGCACAATGCTGTTATGAAAAAATGTGGTATATTAAAAACTATGCTTTTGTTATAAGCACTAGATATTCTGTTTATACTGTGAGAATTTATTTAGGACATTCAGAACATCTTTTAGCCCTTATAGCCAACCATCAGAATAAAATAGTTAGCTTTTTATTCTCAAAGCTGGCTGTAGTGGCCCAGGCCTGTGATTCCATCCCTTGGCAGCTGACATAGGAGGACTTACTATGAGTCTGAGGTCAGCCTGGATTGCAATCATATGTTTCAGGCCACCCTGGGCTACAGAGGATATTTTTTGCTCCAGCCTTATGTAAGCCATTCCTAATGAGCAGCATTCCTGAACTCTAGATTCCTAAAAAATAAATAAAAAATAAATAAATAAATAGAAGAAAGAAAGCCCTCTTCTTATTACATAACCCTGATTGACTTAATCAAGCTGGTATTTTGCTTTGATGAGTAAGAAACCCAATGATCATCTCCTCTGTAAGGCTTGGGTGAGTTAACTGTTTTAGGTGCAGAACTGAAGGATTTTGGCCCGACTGGGTAGATTTCTTGAATTTATTACACATAAATGCTGTGGAATTTCACAAGGCAGCAAGTGAAATATAAAACGAACAAAGAAAATGTCTTTCTTTTTTTAACCCCCTGTGATTTCTGTTGACATTATTTATTTGTTACTGTCCTTTATTGTGGGCACATGTATATATCGTTCTATCCTAAACATTATTATTCAGTCCATAAAGACAGGAATGCTTAGTCCCCTTTACTCAACTGGGCACTCAATATCATTTAAAATTATCTCAATGAATCAATTGATCAGTATCTGTAGATATTGTTTCCTGAATGTTCTAACATGTACATGTAAGTAGTAAATACCAGTCTCCAGCTTCTTTTTTTTTTTTTTAGGACAAGTATCCTCTCTTGTAGCCTTGGCTGTTCTGGAACCCGCTCTGTAGACCAGAACTCAAGAGATCCACCTGCCCCTGCCTCCCAAGCACTGGGATTAAGCGGGTGTACCATCACCACCCGTCCTTAAGCCTCTCCAGTTCTTGAGTTTAGACTGTTGCCTGTATTCATGTCTGTTCATGCTGCCTTAACAAGATGCTATAGACTTGAGTGGCTTAAAGAAAGACGTTTATTTTCGTGTAGTTCTGAAGGTTTCACATTCCAGCTCAGGACCTTGTCAGGGCTCTTTTCCTGGCTTAGGAAACTGCTTTGCCCTCTCAGGATCCTTCCTTTAAAAAAGTCCGGGAGGAAGAGAGCAGGAGTCATCGAAAACTCTGGGTGTCTCTTCTGCGAAGGACAGTAATTCTACTAGACCGAGATCCTCATGTAACCCTAACTGCTTCCTCAGAGGTCCAGTTTCCAAAGCAGCTGCCCTGGGGGGGGGTGGGTTAAGGCTTCAGCAAAGTGCTTGGGTTTGGGAGGATGCAATCTGTTTGCAACACTGTCTTTTTCTAGAAAATTAGAAAGCAAGTTTGGACAACTTTAGGGGGAGTTTGGATTTTTGATTTTGAGATTGGAGTTTGCTTTTGATTCCAGAGGCACTCATAACATTCGGGAGAAAGAGAAGAAATCATTTTATTCAATGAGTGAATGCAGTGAGCAATGATTTACTACCCTGTTCATTTTTATTAAAAGCTGCTTTTATAATACTGATGATAATGTTTTTGTTTTATGTGGTGGGAAGAAACATAACACTAAATGGGTTGACTGAATATTTGAGCTGTTCATGGAAAAGAATAAAATAAAAGCAAGATTTCCCCTAACCTCTACCCTAGTCACCACCCCTCTCTTATTTTCCCATCTTTCCCTCCCTTTCATTTTCCTTTCCTTCTTCCCACTTTGCTTCCTTTATACCAGCTGTTCTCAACTTAACGGCTTACGACCTCTATGGGGGTTGAACGACCCTTTCTCGGAGTCACCAAGTGAAAACACAGATGTTTACATTATGATTCATAACAGTAGCAAAATTACAGTTATGAAGTAGCAACAAAAATAATTTTATGGTTGAGAGTCGCCACAACACAATGAACTGTATTAAATAGTCACAGCATTAGGAAGGCTTAGAACCACTGCTTTATACTAGTGTTAGTTGCCAACTTGACAGGACCTAGAATTGCCTAGGAGACAAGCCTCTGGGCATCTCTTCGTCTGTAAGCCAAGTTACCTTCTTGGCACATCTGTGAGGCATCATCTTGATTGGGTTAATGGAGGCTGGAAGACCCGTACACATGGTCCTGCTCCCTCAGCTCCCCGGACTGTATAGAACGGAGAAAGCAAGGCAAGCATGAGTTGATTGTGGGTATGATACGACCAGTTGTTTCACACCCTTGCTGCCTTGACGGACTGTACCTTGACCCATGAGACAGAAGAAACCTTCGGTTCCTTAAGTTGTTTTTGTCAGAATATTTTATCACAGCAACAGGAAAAGAAATGAAGACACTTGACCTGTACTAGATATTCATGACTTTGTGTTTTGTTTTGGAGACAGGTTTTCTCTGAATAGCCTTGGCTGTCCTGGAACTCACTCTGTAGACCAGGCTGGCCTCGAACTCGTAGAGACCTGCCTGCCTCTGCCTCCCAAGCACTGGGAGTAAAGGCATGCACCACTACAGCCTGGCTGTATTCATGACCCCCTGAGGCAAGAAGTCCTTGTCTGTGGGGGTGTTGTTTCCCATGTTGGGGCTGTTTATCATTTTGGGGTGTCTGCAAAAATGAAATGAAAGAAAAAAATAATAAAAATAAAGATCCAGAAGAGCCAACACAATATTGAAGAACAAAATTGGAGGACGATTAACACTGTGGTGGCCCGGACCTGCAGTTCTGGCATGCTGGAGAGTGTGCCTGGAGTATGCATTTGAGAGTGGTCAGGACTTCACAGTGAGACCCTGTGTCATTCCAAAGAAACAAGCTGGCAGACGAATACTGCACACTCTGAGGTTGCAAAAACAGCTTTCGTATTCTACATAGTGTGATATTGGTGAAATAATGGACAAATCAAAGAAGAATACAACCTAGAAACAGTCTGCAGTTTGACAAAGAAACAGAAGAAAACCAAACCAAGCAGAATGGTGCTGGAAATACTCAGCAAACTACATGCAGAAAATGAATTCAGGTCCAGACTTTGTCAGCTTCATGGAAATCAGCTCAAAGGATCACCTGTCTTAAATGTAATGCTCAAAACAGTAAGGTTCCTAAGAGAAAATCTGGGTGAGCTTGGGTTTGGCAATTACCTTTTTATACATAAGTCCAAATATATGATCCATGACAGAAATGCTCAACCAGCTTAATTTTATCAAAACGAAACTTTTCTGCTTGGTGAAACACTGTAAAGAGTATGACAAAAATAGGCCGAATTGACTCTATACTTTGTTTGTTTGAGACAGAGTTTCTCTGTGTGGCTGGCTGTCCTGGTTGACCTTGAACTCAGAGATCTGCCTGCCTCTGCCTCTTGGGTGCTGGGATTAAAGACACGCACCACCACTGCCTGGCTAGGCTGTAAACTAAATACTTGCAAAATCTGTGTACAATAAAAAATTGTTGTCCACAACATGTGAAGGGCTTTAAAAAAGATCAATCACAGGAAAAAAAAAATCCAGCCTGTTTTTAAAAATCGGCTGAGGATCCAGCATGCATCTCGCCAAAGAGGTGTACACAGATGGGAAATAAACAGAAGCCACTCCACATGCAGCCTCAGGGGACTGCAGAGTCGAACATCCGTGAGAGCCTGCACACCCGTTACGAGGCTGAAACCAGGGCTCGGGCAACTCTGGAAGCTGATGAATGGGCATCCCCTCCCTCGAGGGGATGCAGAATGGCAGGTGTAGCACTGTGGAAGACTGGTGATGATTTTTCACAGGGCTGAGTATCCCCTCGTAATGCCGTCTAATCATTATGGCTCTGGACACTTATCCGAAGGATGATTGTGTTCACATAAACCCGTGCATATGGATGCTCATAACAGTGCACACACACTCTGTCTCCCTGTGTCTCTCTGTTGCTCTCTCTCTCTCTCTCTCTGAGTGTGTGTATGAAAAGGCCAGAGCTCAACCTTGGATGTCCTTCACCATGAGCTAGCCTTTGTTTTTGAGATAGGGTCTCTCACTGGAATCTGGGGTTTACAGATTAGGATAGGCTACTGGCCAGTGAATCCTAGAGACCCACCAGCCCTGCTTTCCTGGTGCTGAGATTACAAGCACGCGCCACAGAACCTGTGTCTTCACCTGGGCCTCCAGCTCAGGTCCTCATGCTGTGCACTAACTGTTTCATTAATTAAGCTCTTTCTCCAGCCCCAGACCTGCATAGCACCTTTATCGAGAATTGTTAACACTTGTAAGCAGCCACGGTGTGCTTCATAAGGTTAGTGCAAAAATAAATGACGGCATTACCAGATCATATAACATTTATCAGTATCTGAAACAAACTGAGAAGACATAGAGGAGCTTAGATACATATTTCTAAATGAAAGGAGGCAGTCTGAAGAGTGGCCATTCTGCAAGAGGAGGGTTATGGAGACAGTAAAATGATCAATGATTAGGGAGGAAGGGAGAAATAAAGGAATATAGGTGGAGAACAGAGGAATTTCAGGACACTGAAACTTTATATTTTGTAACAGTGCTGATATGTATCATATATTTATCAAAAGCTCATCAAAAGCACACCAAAAATGAATCCTGACAGAAAGTTTATCTACTTTGAAGTGTTGGCTCATCAGTTGTAATGTGATATGGTGAACGAGTAGAAACAAAAGCTACATCCAGATTAATTTGTGAGGGGGCTGGAGCCGTGGCCCGGTCGGTAAAATAACTTCCTGCTCTTGCAGAGTACTTGGGTTCAGTTCCAGCATCCACACGGTGCCTCACACCCACCCTTAGGTCGGTTCAGGTGGTCTGATGCCCTCTTCTGGTCTTCTTGGGTACTGCACACACGTGGCACACCATGCAAGGCAAAAACACTCGTACCTAATTTAAAAAAGAGAAAGAGGTTAACCTAAGAAAGAAGCTGGTTTGCAGAGGAACACTGAAGTCCTGACATAACCTAAGGAACAGAGCATGTGTGAAACAAATGAGATGCATGGGGGGGGGGGGCGGCGCTCTAACAGATTATATACCATATGGGTCTTTCCTCAGCTCACTAGCTCAGTTCCTTTCTTGGGAGTGCCTTTCCTTTATTAATCATCTGTCTATTTCTATTTCGTGCCTAACTTAAAAGGCATGCCTTTTTCCTCCATCTTCTGGCTGCTGCTGGGACTTTTACCTAGCCCGTACAATCCTCAGTACAATTGTCCTTGGACTTCCTTCCATTTCTAAGATCTTTCTTGAGACAAAGAGCCCCCAAAGGGAGCCTCAGTTTCCCCGGTTGTTGTACCACTCTGGTGGCAGATACTAATAGAGGGAGGGCACGGCGTGTTCATGCTGGGGGGTGGAAGGACATCTCAGTTTTGCAGTGAAATTAAAGCTGCTCTAAAAAATAAAACAGTGTTAAGAAATGCAGATAAAGAGGCTGCGGTCAAGGATGGACAGACACATGCTGGCTGTACCGAATGAGGTTTGTTAGCGCTTGGGCGTTAACAGTAAGGCGAGTGTTAGCGGGGCTCCCGGCTCATTAATGGAGACTGCCTGCTGACTCTGAAGGTGTCGTTTTTCCCCTTTATGATTCTTACAGTGCCACCACTCTGTTTAATATCTGGATCAAATACGCCCCCAGGCTGCCGTCTAACTATTACTACGAGAAGCTTCTGCAGGTCGGCGACAGCCTCCGTCAAATGAAAGTAAGTGGTTCCGAACTCCTTCAGGGACTTAGAATTTGACTTACTACCCTTCCTAGTCTACATATTTTGAAGGTTTTTTTTTTTTTTTTGGTGGGGAAAATAATATGCAAATGGATAAAAGTTCATTTTGTATTTGGAAGTCTCCAGGGTGGTCCCTGTAGGGACCAGAGGCAGGCGGGGGTGGAAAGGCAGGTCAGTCCCACCAACAGAGGGTGTGGTAGACCCACAGCAGGAAGCGCTGAGTCATCATGTTCCTCCCTTTATACAAAGGAGCCCAGACACCGTTTCCTGTTGTTTTTCACCCCGCTGGCGGCTGTGCCCTGTCAGCCCTCACAGCTTCTGGCCTGGCTTGTTCGGTGTCCTGTTTTAATGACTTTGGGTCTCTTATGACTATTTCGATGCAGACTAGCAGCTGCGGCATCTGTGCCCTGTTTCCTGCTCAGTTATTACGTGAGAAGCAGAGCGTTTGCCACAATGCTAGTTCCGAATCAGGGTCTACGTTTTTTAATGTCATGGACCTGGACTTGGCTTGATAAGACCATGCCACGGCTGGGCTTCCATGAACTTGTGAATTTAATCCCGTAGCTCTCTGGCGTAAGTCCAAATATAGCAAGTTCTATTCAGTGTTGGACAAGGCGTTATTTCATCCACAGGGGTTTAGGCCAGGCATGGGCAAGGTTAGTGCCTTCTCAACTTTCAGTTTCCTCGGCTTGATTTTCTTCCTGCATTTCTATTTCTTAGGATTTTAAATTTACCAAATTGAGCAGCAGCTCTCAACCTGTGGGTCATGACCTCTTTGGGGGCTCGCATCAGATTTCCTGCATATCAGCCATTTATATTATGATTCATAACAGTAGCTAAATTACAGTTATGATGTAACAAGGAAATAATTGTATGGTTGGGGTCACCACATGAGGAACTGTATTAAACGGCCGCAGCATTAGGAAGGTTGAGTAGCACTGAAATAGAGGATAAGGTATAGAAAGACTTCCATTTTAAAACATCATCAATGCTAAAGTTCAACTTTTACCCCAAAATGGATAAGAGATAATTTTTTCTCTGAAGCCGAATATGAGTGATCATGGTCTCAGGGCATAGATTCAGGTCACCCCAAATTGTCCAATATAGTTAACAGTTTCATGAAGCTTTTATAGTCATTTATGACTTCCTAGTCACAAATCAAGACACTTTTCAAATATATCAGCGTAAACATCAGGGAGGCAGCTCACAGCAAAGCAGGGACTCTGTAAGCCTCAGATACTATCTGATGACATATTTAACCTTCTGATTGGTGGCAGTTCTAGGGGGTCTGCCAAGTTAACATATTCCCAGAGGTTTCACCTGGAGGTCAAGTCACTAGGCTCAATCACAGGGGCAGGCAAGGAATGCTTTCAAGGTGCTAAAAGGGAGCCCAAGATACACTGTATAACCTTGGCTGTCCTGGACTCTCTTTGTAGACCAGGCTGGTCTCACACTTACACAGAGATCTGCCTGCCTCTGCCTCCTGAGTGCTGGAATTAAAGGTGTAAGCCACTGCGGCCCAGCTCTTTCACCCAATCATAAGACACCATTTTGACACTGTAACCAAGCCCTCTTTTATTTTAGGAATATAAACTGGCTCTTCTGCAGTGCTATGGGAGGTACCTCCAGCAGTTCACTACTGGTTTCGATGACCAGAAAGAAGATGTGAATCAATTCAAAAGTGTCTTTTTCCCAAAAGGCTTTGGAGACGAGTCGGCTGGACTTACAGTAAGATGGGAGCAAGTAGCCGACACCGCTGTGGCTTTGGGCTAGTTGTGTGATTAGTATAGCCTCTGGATAACAGTGTCTCTGCATCTTCCTCTGCCTGGTACAGCATCTGGTTGTGCCTGGTATGAGTTTTGAGAGCTGGACAAGGTAGTGGATTTACTAAGCTTCGGAGGTTTTGACAATATAAACACTAGTTCATCCTGAAAGCAGCACTGTTGTTATGACAACTAATACTTGTAGTAGGTACATTCATTTACAAAGAGTTTAGGAAAACAGCCTGGATCCTTAGAACAGGTGCTAGCTAGATCCTATTATTGCTCTATCTTACAGAAGAGGAAATCAAAGCTTCTTTTATAGGTATTGTAAAAAAGTTCTCCTTGAGTTCAAATGGATAATTTTTCTCCTATTATTAATATTATTATCACTAATTACAATTTATTCACTTGTATCCCAGCTGTAGCCCTCTTCCTCATTCCTTCCAATCACACCCTCTCTCCCTCTTCCTCTCCCATGCCCCTCGCCAAGTCCACTGATAGGGGAGGTCCTCCTCCCCTCCTATCTGACCCTAGCCTCTCAGGTCTCATCAGAACTGGCTGCATTGTCTTCCTCTGGCTGTTCCCCACTCAGGGAGGTGATCAAAGAGCCAGCCACTGAGTTATGCCAGAGACAGACCCTGCT
>CM053766.1:77128201-77175958 GCA_028658305.1 Pachyuromys duprasi
AAGACTTATTGAGCATGGCCTGTGGTGTCTGAGAAGCAGGAAAAGCTAGCAGATAAACACTTCTGCTCAGCCTGCTGCAGGGAGGTGCTGCAGGGAGCTTGCGGTGTCAGGTGCTGCTGTGAAGAAAATACAGGCGAGAGGGCAGACAGCGGAGGCCAAGGGAGGCTGGGAATGTACACAGAATGCTTGGGGGCAGTTGAACAAGGAGCCAAAGGAGCAAGGGGTGGGAACCACCTGGACTCTTTGGGGAAAAGCCGGTCCCACTCTGGGATTAGCAAGTACACAGGCCCTGGAGTTTTGGCAGTTTGTACTTTAAGCAGTCAGAACGCCACATTTAATAACTTGTCAAAGTACACTTGACCTTTGCACATAGACAGCTTACCACTGCCTACTTAAGATACGTAGTTAGTCTTCATTCTTTCTGAAAGGTTTTAAATATTCTCAAGTGACTGAACTCAGTTAATTTAGATGTTTGGACCATTTTGACAGTGGCCATCTTTGATAAAAAGGAGTCCCAAGATCAGGCTCAATAAATTCAGAGTATGGATTTGGCTCAAAAACAACAAACAAGAGAAACTAGTTTCCAAACTTCCCCTGAGTTCATAAAGATTCAGTGTATGTCTCATCCTGTGCCGGTGGCTTCTGCTGTGGGAATTAGTAAACCAGGTGAAAATCCTGAACCATTGAAGAATTCAGATGTGGTCAAGATGAACTGGGGCTGGCAAGATTATAGGCATGCTAGGAAACACAGAAGGACCTTTGTCATTCCTGAGGACAGCTCCCCCCACCTCCCAGAGATGACATGTTTTTCCAGGCTCCTGGCTTGAACTCGAGTCCCATGCTTTGTGGGCAGACATGGGCTTCCTTGTGCACTGCCTGACTTAATGACTGTTTTTCTTTTCTACAAGGAATCAGTCATACAGTTGCATCTGCCCACTCTGTCTAGTGTATATGTACATGCATGTATGTAGTATATGTGTGTATGTAAACGTGTGTAGTGTATATTTATGTAATGTCTATGTGGTCATGTGTGTGTAGTTTACATGTGGGTGCATGCATATGTATAGTGTATATGTGTGTGCATGTGTATATATAGTGTATATGTGTGTAGTTTACATGTGGGTGCACCTCTCTTCACACTCTCAGCACTGGGATTATATGAGTTTTCCACAAACAGCGAGCTCAAGGCCTCTTCCCTGCAAAGCCAGCGATTTACCCACTGAGCAATCTCCCTGGCCCTCAATGCAGCCAAGCCGAGGCGCACAGGCTTTGAGCTGGTCTGAGCCGTGTGGCTTCCACCCTGATGGATCTTAAGTGAAGGTAGAAAGTATACCCCGGAGTCACTCAGTCTGCCAAGTCCTTGGCTGCTAAGACCCAATTGTATTCTTCCTGAAACTTGAGGTGCTGTAAGTATTTCAGATGGCATTCAGTGTTTTTTGTTGCCGATCTGTGTAATTGATGTTTGTTGCTCTCACAGGTGTTTTAAAATCAAGAACTGTCTCTTGGAGCAGATGTTTTTAGAGCTGAATTTGATGGTCATGAATTTTAGACCAGCTGCTCTGTAGGAAACAGTTGGACTACTTGTCATTACAAGCCAACCCTTTTTAAAGCATGAATGCTTTCAAGCATGCTTACAGCAGGATAATGTCCTTTACCTAAAGACAGAGGTGTAGCAATGCTATCCACCAATCCCACCTGACACCAGCCTGGTTTCCTCTCGTAATTATTTGCCTGACATACAAGCCATACTGTGATGGTTGTTTTTGTTAGACTGATTATAAGGAATGTTTTAATAACAGGGCGAACATTATCTGAGGCAGAAAAGAAGTAAAATGCAGCTCCTCATGTTTCACGTTTTAAATTACCCTAAGTTTTGGTGTTGAATAGTGTTCCACTCAGATAAAACATGTATCCTAATATTATTCACAGATAAATCTTTCATTTTCAATCATAGGAAGCCACAGGAAAAAGGGACATTGTAGGGTTAATTAAAAAATCACAAAATACACACATTACCTGCTAAAATATAACTCTCTCCAGTATATTTTAAAACTCAAATTGCCATAAAATGAGCCTGGAAGACTGCAGTATTAACCTATTTAAAAGATGATCATAGTAGTTATTTCAATAATTTTGTGCTTAAGTGACAAGAAAAAATTATAATGAGTATCACTTCCTACCATTATCAAACCTCATGAGAGCGCTTGTTTTGGAAATGACAGACCTAAGCTATAGAGTCTGCAATCTGCAGTCTCAGTGTTTTGACTGTAAAGCATGTTAACAATCTTTCTCTTCATGTAGGTACCATTTACATCTACACCATTTGCCGAAAACTGATGATCATTGGGCTGGCTTCCAAGGTAGGAAACTTAATGCTTTTTTCTTACAGCTTTCTAAACCATACAGTGAATGCTGGGCTGAGCAAAGAACATGTAGGGAATTACTTACCATTTCCTGACTGTCTGTGATAGAATGTGTTGGCCTTGATTTTAACAGTACCGACACGAAGTGAGGGCCATAAAGAATCAATGTAAAGAGTGGGAATCAGAAGCACAGACAGGCATATTTTGGCATCTCCATGTGTCAGATGTCACATTTGCAACACTTGATACTGAACTGCACACTAGGGAAGGGGACTGTCTTTCCTGGCTGGCCCAGGACATTCCTGTTTCTGCTGTTTGTCCCATGATAATCATTAAGAGTGCCACTTAGTCATTAAGAGTTCCACTCTGTCACTCTGGAAAGTGTCTTAGTTTAAGCAGGATAAAGTATTTATATTATGGACTTCTGGAACTTTTTATTTATGACTCACATGCTATTTGATTGAACAAACACCCAAACTCTTTTTAGCAGCTGAGGGCAAGGGACCATTAAAATTATTATTACTTTTTGTATGTACATACCATGTGTATACTCATGTGTGTGCAGATACAATGGGAATGTGCAGGTCATTGGACTATTTGGTGGTCACTCTTAGGAAGGCTGCCTACCTCCTGTCTACCTGCTTTTGAGCTCTCTATTACCCAACTAGCTGGCCAGTGTGCTTCAGGGATGCTCCAGTGTTCAGACATCAACCATGCATCATCCAAGCTGGCATTTCCCATGGGTTCTAGGGACCAAACTCAGGCAGTCGGGCTTATGAGGCAGGCACTTCATAGACTGAGCTGTCTGCCAGGCCAGGAGACTTTAAACAATTCTCACCTACTGGGCAGAAGCTGCTGATATGTCTATTGATTTCCCCACAATGTTGGTGGCACTTTCGTTGGCAGAAGACATATTTATTTTCTGTATTATTGTATTCCAGGCATTGGAATGTAGGCCAGAAAGGGCAACTATACTCCCCCTGAGCCCCCATGGGAGTTGCTGTTGGCGTGTGAAATGTTGCCTCCTTGGGAATGTTTTCCTGAATGTGCAAATGTGCTGGAGAGACATTTTTTTTAAAAATATATTTCATCAAAACTAGATACGTATCTCAGAGCTAACGATGCTTAAAAAATAAATATAGAAAGCATGATATTTGCATTCTCAATGGATAACAGTAATTGTACTTCACTTTTTGCTTTGTTCCTCAAATGAAAAAAAAAAGACTATTACTAATAATAACTTGAACAAATTCTGGACCAGAGTTTTGGGTCTGAACTAAACGGGAGCAAAGCTGTCCCACATATAATAAGTCTACAGTTGCTCTGTAGACTCTCACATCCATACTGCTTTTAGTTCCAGTTGAGGGCCTAGAAAAGAATTTGCATATTTGTGCTGTACTTGGATTAACTTGCTCCGCAGAGCTGCCGTAGCTTAGCCTGCTATAGCGTCTGCTTGCCAAGGCATTGCAGGGCACAGCTGTCTTTGTCAAAATTTGGTTGTTAGTATTTGTACTTGTTAACATTAAGAACATTTTAAATTAATGCAATAGTCATCTTAAAGTAATTCGTTTATAATCTTACACCAAACATCTCCTCTCTTTGCCTCATGTAACTTGGGTTTGTCTCTGACAAAGTAAGTGGTGGATGGAGATATTGAATAGTCCCAGGCCTGTGGGAAGGGATTTGGGGGAATGAATCATGCAGGAATTTTGGGGTTCTGCACCTGGCACTCGAGGATTAAATTCTTATAGTTTGCTCAATATGGCAAGCTTTAAGAAAATTTCTACATATGTGTATTTTAATTCCCAATCCTCCACATGGTAAATTGATCTGAGGCTACACATGGATAGCTCCATTTAATGGACATAGTCCTGGAGATCCTACCATGTATGAAGTCTACAGGCTCCAGGTAACTTTTATTCGATACAGCTTGTCTGTTTTAATTATTATTGTTTGTCTTGTTTTGTGTATGTGTGTATGAGAATGGGATTCAATAGAGCTTGTCTTTTTAAAGATATTATTATTTGTTCGGTGTGTACATGCATGAAGTGTGTGTGTAGGCCAGAAGTTGATGTCTATCTTCGGTTGAACTTTCACAGAACTTGCACAATTTGGCTAAGCCTTCCTGGCCACTGTGCCCGACTTTTACGTGGGTGTTGAGGACTGAACTCGAGGTCCTTATACTTGCATGGCATTTTACCATAGAAACCATTTTCCAAAGGCCTGAGTTCAAGTCTAATTGCATCAGACAGAAGTAGACCTGGGCTTCTCTAGCTTCTCTTGGTGTCCTTCTTGGTTAACTTAAGCTCCAAGTTATGTCGAACCCAGACTACCCTTCACTGTTGGTGTATCTCTGCCACATTCTGGACACCGTGGAAGGGCTTTGCACATTTAGCAATACTCACCAAAGTCTTTTGAGGTAGACATCACCAGTACAACCACCACCAGGCAGGGGCATCACCACCACCATCACCACCACCACCACCATCATCACCACCATTGCCATCACCATCATCACCACCATCACCATCATCACCATCACCACCACCACCATCATCACCACTATCACCATCATCACCACCACCACCATCACCACCACCACCATCACCATCACCATCATCACCACCACCACCATCACCACCACCACCACCATCATCACCACCATCGCCATCACCATCATCACCACCATCACCATCACCATCACCACCACCACCACCGCCATTACCACCACCACCACCATCACCATCATCACCACCATCACCATCACCATCACCACCACCACCACCACCACCACCACCACCGCCGCCATTACCACCACCACCATCATCACCATCCGGACAACAGTTCACGGTGTACCGTGTATGCTACTAAATACTTTCACGAATCTTCTCCCTTAATCCTCCTACCAACACTTTAACGAGGACACCCTTTTCCCTGAACTTACAGATGGGGAGGTGGAGGCTGGGAAAACTGAGTTTGCTCACAATTGCAGGTGTAGTTTACGGTATACGGAGGCCACTGTCACACGCTACCACCGCCATAAGAGCAGCACCTGTCTAGTCACTAAACCGGCTCCCAGCCTGCCTGTCCTATCCTGGTTTACCTACTCCAATGACAGAGTTGTGGGGGAGGTGCAGAATTTTTTGTCCCTAAAGAAATCCCAAAGACTGAGCCGGATGAAGGGCTTCTCAGATGGAGGCATGCTTGAGCAGTACCGGGAAGCCTAACAGTCCAGAGACTGTTTGCTTTGGGTCACAGAATAAATCTTGCATCTTCTGAGGCATTTGAAGATGCAGCCTGGGACTCAACAAATGTTAAAGAACATGCCAGCAAAGGTATGGGCTTATGCTTTACTTTTATAGCCGTTTCGGTAAAGTATTTGG
Organism: Pachyuromys duprasi; assembly: GCA_028658305.1. Classification (NCBI taxonomy): domain Eukaryota; kingdom Metazoa; phylum Chordata; class Mammalia; order Rodentia; family Muridae; genus Pachyuromys; species Pachyuromys duprasi. The sequence goes on from CM053766.1 coordinate 77,133,948, forward strand.
CGTGCACAGCTATTAAGTCACCCATGTACAATAGAAACTTGCAGTCAACCCTGAGATGGCGCTGGACACAAACCAATGATTCATGAGGCTGCAGTGCCATCCTGTGGCTGAGCTGATTTACTGTGTGTGTTTTTCCCGCTGACACCTGAAGGGTGCTTTTGTGGCGTCTGCAGTTTCGCTCCCTCTATATTTTGGCTTTTTGAAGTTTCGTCTTTCTGTGAAGAAAAATTGTCCTGCTGTAGCCCATCCATTTTGTTAATAAAAATAATTATTTCTAGCCTGTAGGGATAGAGAGTCCCCCACCCCTTTTTAACTGCCTTTTCATCTCCAAACTTAAAAGCAGGTTTTCCAGTGGGTTTTGGCACACTTCTCTCCTTTGTCAAGGCTTCTCTGTGTGTTGGAAAGAATGCTCCGCTTACCAGTTCAAAGAGTTGAATTCCAGCCCCAGCTCATCTCTCTCAGAAGCAGTTCAGACTCTCTGAGTCAGATTAGGTTAGATTTAACTTAAGGTCCCTTCTGGCAATATACTCTTTGATTTTTTTTTTTTTTAATTCCAACTCTTAGAGCCAAACCCAAGTATAATGTGCATAACCGTGAATGGAAGCTGTTTTTATTTTGAAACATGAAATTTCTCATTGCTGAAGCCCTGAGGGATTTTGCAAAGGCGTGCTGACTTGAAGAGGCTATTTACACATAGTTTCACCCTATATTTTCCGGACCACAGTGATCCAAAAATAGGGTTGTTGTGGGGTGGTGGGTGTGAGACAGCAGGAGGTTCTGACGAGAAATGGGAGGTTCCAACGGTGCCAGCAAAGTAAACGAACAACAGTGGCAAAGTGGCAAAAAGTCCCGTCAAGGCACCATGGGGCTGATGTGGCAATGGCGTGTCTTCAGGGCCCGAATCTTCTCACTGAAGTCACCCACACACCCTAGAGTGAAGCCACTGGACACCAGCCATGCTGGGTGAGGGGGAGAGAGTTCAATGGGCTCCACAAAGACCTGGGAATTTATCCCGGAGACAGATTCCGTGGGGAGCATGGGCTGCTCAGGTAGTCCCTTGGAAGGCTGTGTTTGGGAGCAAGTTTTGGGTTGTTTGGTACTTTTCCAGAAGATCTAGCTATGACCAAGTGCTGGAAGTATATCAAGGAGGATTTTAGTTTAGATTATGAAGCTGTTATTTTCTCAGGTTGAAAATTGCCTTTGTTACTGGGGTGGGAACTCTTGGCAGTGGGAGGGGGTGGGATGTCCGGTGCTGATGCTGGTGCTGGTGATGTTGATCGGGAGAAAGTTAGGGGGGCTTCCAGCTCGAAGTATTTCCATAGCCAGCAGGATGAACTGCCCCTTCAGTGAAGGTCAGTTTGCTAGTCAAGTATTTACAGTATGCCTACTACCTGTCAGGTTATGGGGAAGATGAGAAAGATGCACAAGCTCCCCCATCTAGTGAGAGGAGCTTAGGGGTTAGCAAAGGCTTGTGCACTGGTGTTCAATTCTCATCTGCATCCAGTAGTTTCTTCACATCTGTCTCTCTCATTTTTATTATTGAACACCACATGAACCTGGTGGGTTTGCTCCATATTCACAAAGCCATATGACCTTTTGGATGCATTTCCTTTGCAAGGCTGGTCATTGATCCACTGAAGAAATTATTCTATAGTTTTTGTTTGTTTGTTTGTTTTGTTTTTGAGACAGGGTTTCTCTGTGTAGCCCTGGCTGTCCTAGACATGCTTTCAAGACCAGGCTGGCCTCGAACTCACAGAGATCCACCTGCCTCTGTTTCCTGAGTGTAGGGATTAGAGGTGTGCACCATTGTGCCGGGCACAAATTATTCTTTAGTTTTAGAAGGAATATCTTCTCACTGGAAGAGAGGTTTTATTCTGCTGTCCAAGGTTGTCATTTTTTGAAGATCCAGGACACTTCTCAGCTTTCCTCTGTTCAGCTCTCTTGGCTCCATTTCTAGAGGACTATGTGGGGTCGTTCTTGGCTATCCTGGATTCACTTTGTAGATCAGGCTGGCCTTGAGCTCACAGAGCGCTGCCTGCCTCTGTCTGCCTGAGTGCTGGGACTAAAGGCATGTGCCACCAAGCCCAGTGAGCTGACTTCTTTCAATGATGAACTACAATGTGGAAGTGTAAACCAAATAAACCCTTTCTTCCCAAGTTTGCTTTTTTGGTCATGGTGTTTCATCATAGCAATAGGAACCCTAATTAGGACAAGTACTTAACAAGTACTGAACACTATCCTAGCCCATCATATACATTGGTTCTTTCTCTAGAGCAGCATGGCTGGGATGTGTTAAAGCACACATTATACAGATAAGAAGACTGAGGTCTAGAGAGACAACAAAGTGGGAATACAGCCTTAGTTTGTCTGAGTTCAGTCCAACTGTTTCTAATGAGCATTGAACTCCCCAGTGGTAAACCCTGTCCACTTCCCAGATCAGTCTCAACCAAAATAACTCGCCAGTTTCACAGACCAGCTAGCAGCTTTGAATAGCTCCTAGACTACAGTTCACACTTGAAGAATATTTCTGAAAATGAGGTCAGCTCCCAGGCCTCTTAAGGAACTATTCTAGAACATTAAATAAACTAAAACAGCTACTTTGAGTTTTGGGACTTCCTCAACTTCAATTAAAAACAACAATTAGGGGGTAGGGCTGGGGAGATGGGCTCTTGGTAAAATGCTTGTTTACAAACATGAACACCTGGGTTTGATTTCCAGACCCCTATGTTTAAAGAGAAGACAGGCACCGCTGCATGCCTATAATCCCTGCATTGGGAAGGTGGAGAAAAGCTTCTCCTGCTCTCTAGCTGGCCAGCCAGCTCAGCTGAATCAGTGAGGCCCCAGTTCAGCGAAGAGCCCCTGTTTCAAAGAATAAAATGGAGAACCATTGGGGAAAGACGCTCAGTGTTGACTTTGGCTTGAGTATATGCACACACAGACATGTCCACACATAAATGCTGGTTTTCTTTGTCTCATTGTTTATGGCAACTGATAGGAATAAGCCAACAACCTGGACTCAAAGCTTAGACTTTGATGATTCTCAATAATATTATTATGGCTAGGCGAGAGATGAAAATCACTTCAACTGTGCTCTCTGCTTCCCAGGCCTTAGAATTCCTGCTATGGGCCAGCATATGCATGGAGTCCTCTGTTCCACTCCTGTCCATCAGGCATCTGGCGTGGAGAGCCACGCTCTACACTGCTGTCTGCCAGTGCCACTACGACTGCCAGGCCGGCATCCTCGGGGAGGTAGGCGGCTGTCCAACGCAGGCGGCTTCAGCTTCGCCTGTACGCATTCTGTCCTTCAGATGCCTCAACGCCACACGCCAGCCAGAGAACCGAGAAGAAGCAAAGCCAAGACACTCCTGGTTTTTATCTGAAAACATCTTCTTGGTGATTCCATCTTGTGGGTTTCTTGCTCTGCATTGTACTCTCTCTTCTTGACTCTTGTTCTGCCAGCTTGGATCATCTTTGCTCCTTTTATTCCTCATTCTTTCATGTGTATGGTGTGTTGTGTGTGTTTGCGTGCACACACGTGCATGCATGCAGGCACCACAGTGCACACGTGGAGGTCAGAGGACAACCCTGGGTCTTGGCCCTTGCTTTTTCATCTGTTTCAGACAGGGTCTCTTGTCTGCCGTGGCTGACTCCAGGCTAGTTGGCCCATGAGGTTGCAGAGATTTGCTTGTCTCTACTTCCCACAGTGTCATAGCAGACACTGAGACTGCAGATGTGAGCTACTGTGTCGGGCTTTGCTTGGGTTCTGGGCATGCAAACTTAGGTCTCCACGCTTGTGTAGCATGCACTGTGCCCACGGAGCTGGCTCCCCAACTTTCTTTCTTCTTTTCTGCTCTTAGTTTCCAGCATCTTCCTTTCCCCCAGTTTGTCCTCACATAGAGTGGCCTTCCTTCCCTGTGTAGTTTTTCATTCCATTGCACCTATTATACGTTTATCTTGGTTTTTCTCTGCTTCCAGACTTACTATTTATATTTAACCCCCTCCACCCTACCACCTCCTGTTTGGTACATCTTTTAGACAGAACTTGTAACAAGCTGGCAGGGGACTCTTATTGGCTGGCGCAGAACCTCAGTATAAATTTCAAAGCATACCTTCCCTATAGGAAATAGCACTCACTTGTCTGTGGACATGGCCTTGGTGACAATTAGGAAACTGTACCCCTTTCTTCACGATGCATGACAGAGTGGTAAAGGGTCTGCTGCTTGGATCTCAGTTTTCCTTTAGCCCCTTCCTTTGCTGGGGCCTGGTGCAGGGCTCAGCTTTTGTAGCTACGCTCATGTCTACTGTTCACAACCTGATACACACGATTTGGGCATTAGTGGTTTCTTACTTTTTTTATCCTGCCTGAATTGATTCTGAACTGTTAGATGGTAGCAGTTCCTATGTAGAGGAGCAGCTGAATTCAAACCCTGCTAGGATTGTTTTAATTCTAGAAACTGCTCAGCACACACACACGGTTAACTTGCTTGTGTGAGGGAGGCTCAGTTTGCGCCCTGCTCCTGAAGTGGTAAGGGATGGAACACGGGGTGTTTTGACCTTTTCATTCCTGTTGGGAGTCTTACTTACTGGAAAATTTATACATTCATTATTTTGAATATTATAGACATCCTGGAACTTTCTTTATTAAAAGCTATGAGTAAACTATTTAAAAAATGGCAAATCAATGACATGAAATTTTGGAAGTGCAATCTGTTGCATTCTGGAGCCACCTGTGATGGGATCTTTTACTACTCAGCTCTCCTCAAGGGGTCTTCTGAACCCTTGTTGTCTTTAGAGAATCATCACAGTGGTGATATGATTCCATGATCTAGCCCACCTTCTCCCAGCCTCTTTGTCCTTCTTCAGATCTCAGTATGGTGGCTATTGGAGATTTGAAAACGAAGAAGGCCTTTCAGAGACCTCACACTGCAGTGGTCATCCTGGGAATGTTTGAAGAGATCACATCGCGCGTTGCGTTAGGAAGGCTGAAATTCATGAAGGCCATCTGCGGGTGGTGTAGGGATGTACGTGTGCACGTGTGCCTGTGCATCCAAGTGTGAGAATTCTTGCATGCATTGCTAGGGGAGCAGTACTCCACACAAAGATTCTGTTTCACCCACACTTTGGCTTTTTTCTAAAAATTCTGTAATTCATAAAGTCAATGTGTCAGGGTGTTTATTAAGTTTAGATTTATAGAGCTTAATGGTGTTCGTAGGACATGATAGATGGGAGAGCTGCTGCATTATCAGAGTCAGCAGCAGCCTGCAGTTTAGTTCAGATTAAATCAAATGCCTCCGACATCAAAACATACCATTTTTATACATTTTTAATCACTGTTCTCCAACTTATTGTGAATTAAATTTGTTTTAATTGCAACACAGGCATTTGCTCGGCGTGGGTTAGCTAAAATTGATGAGTTAAGGCAACTGGAATTAATGAGTTCCTCTCAGTCTCAGGATGAGTCCCGAAAATATTACAGAGAAGCCACGATAAAGGTATGAAAATTTCATGAAATGGAAGAAATTTAGCGTGCGGCGCTATTGATTAAGTGCTCATTCTTAGTGGCTGAGGCATATGTCCTGTTATTATTTCATATATGATTCTTCTCGTGGAGACAGATGGCCGTGATGATCTTCAAGAGAGGAGTATTTGAGTCTAGAAGAAAAAACAAAGCCGTATTTAGACCGAAGATAAGAGTTAACCTAAAGGAAGCTCAAAGTGTAAGTCCCCAAGGCCTTTCTTCTCCAGACCATCTGGCAGTACGTGGCCATTATTCCGTTGTATTGTTTGAGCCTACTTGCTGATGATTAAATCCTGCCCCAGATTTTAGAGCAACGGAATGTCTTCCCAACAGAGACATGGCCTCACTGCATCCCTTTCTCTTTTTTGTGCCTTCCATTATCCCAGTTTTGCAATGTTAATGGATGAGTTGCTGACGATGAGCTTGGGAAAGACTTGCATGAAAGTCCCTTGCAGATGGACGGTCCTCTGAGTAGGCCTGCACAGTCCTTGCCGTTAGCCACTTTACTTAGCTTTGAGGTTTTCTCATTAGCTGTAGGCTTACCATTGGGAGTGTCATGCATAGATGATACCACAGCAACAAACCACCCCCACATCTCAGATGATCTGAAAATAACTTCCAACTGGAGTTAGGGGCCAGCAGTGTCTACTAAATGGCGGTTCGGGACCAGGCCTGGGAGAAACTCTTATTGGTTAGACATTGCTGGCTTCTCTGCTGGAGAGGATGAGATGACAGGAAGCTTGGAGGAGCCACGATACCCAGCATGGAAGTGGCACACTTCTGAGGTGTCCTTACTAGCCACATGGCCCCATCCCAACCTCAGCCTTAAATACTGTCTTGGGGGAATGAGTCAGGCACTCTCTGTGGGGTTCAACCTTTTCCTCCCATCCTCTCATCTTCCTGTCTTCCCTTCTTTCTTTGCTCTTCCATGTTGCCTCTCTGAGCTCAGCATCCCTCTGGGCTCAATTCTCTTCCTTCCCTGAAGCTATTCCCGTCAGTTCTAGCCAGTGTCAGTTAGCTCTCCTCTGAGTGGCTATGCAGGGTCTGGAAATGAAGACAAGGACAGGGTGGGGGTTGGGGGGTGGGGTGGAGGTGGGTTGGGGATAAGCAGGTTCTGACAGAAGAGCCACAGGATCTCAGAACCTGGAAGGGAGCTTAGAAAACACCTGCTGCTTTCCCACTAACACGAAGAAATCAGCGCTCCAGGTCACACACCCAGCTGGCAGCACTGGAAGTCGAGCCTGTGTGCAGTGCCTTCCCACTGCACCAATGCCAAGTGCTCCCCCCTTATAGCTTACACGACTTAGGGATGATCCCCCCTTCTTCTTTTACGTTAATAATATTTACAAATATTGTGTTGGGCTCAGGGCCAATCCACTGTTATTGAGCATGACTGTTTTGAGTATTGATCCCTGAAAAGAATCTGACACATACATTCGACATCGTATGCACATTGCTCTGTGTTCCCCGGATGCTGAGTCTATCTCCCACACTGCAGGTAGTTTCTTGCCTGAGCTGTTGGGGGACCAGCCTCAGGTATCATTAGCTAATGATGCTGCCCTCTGTAATGCTACAGGGACATTTTGCTTTTCTTCCTCACAAACCTTCTCTTTCTCCTTATGGAAACCCAATTTAGATATCTGAACTTTCAGGGCTGCCATTACATAGCATCCAGTCAGGAGCTGTAGTTATTCTTAGAGTGAAATCAAACCCATCTTCAGAAAATGTTTACATTTCTGCATAAAGTTATATTAAAATTCAGTTATTTTGGTCAGACTTCATTGAATGAATAACTCTCACGGCAAGCCTTTTTAAATTTTATTTCTTTATTTAATTTTATTATTTTTTATTTTTTGGGATACAGGGTCTTACTTTGTAGCCTGGGGTGGTCTAGAATTCACTATATAGCTCAGGCTGGCTGTTTGTTTCACTAATTAGGGGAAGATAGCCTTTCTTTTATAAAAGCTTATTATAGTATTTAAGTATATTTTAAGCACTGTTTGAACCTCTAGTACAGTTCTTCAGAGATGCCGTCATCTCTGTTGGTGGAGAGAGGGCAAGGCATAAAGTTCAAGTTTTCTTGAGGTCTATGGAATCAAAGACACAGAAGCTAATGGGTGGGGAAGCTAGCACTAGAAAAACATCACTCAAGTCAGCTTTAAATATGCAAAGGGATCATGGGAAGTGTGGCCAGCATTTTCCATCTGGAAATGGCATCTTATGGGCACCAGTTTCCTTGTTGGAAATCTATAGGCAGAGAACAGGCCATTTGTCAGAGAGAATAGTTTTAAAGTAAGCACCTATAGGTGACATCACTGTGGCCTAGTGTGAAGGAAGTCTCAGAGGCCTGCATAGCTGCTTGCTTTCATAACACTAACCACCAAACCCCTAGTTATTTACACCATCAAACAGTGTTTCAGATTTGAGTTTGAGGACATTCTGCATAAGAGTTTCCTGCAGCATTTAGAAACACAGGGTTTATCTGACCTAAACCCACAAATTTTCTAGACATTTGACCTTGAATCTAAAAGGTGCCCCTGAGTGATTATCAGGCCAATGATGTTCGAGTATGAGCTCCCTAGAACTGTCACTAAAGTGCCATTAAGCATGGAGACAGGGCTACCCTGAGAAGTGACCACATAAAATTCTATACTGCCTTGGAATCACTTGCATGTAAGTAAAAGCAGAGTCTTTGCTATCATGACATAGTAAAATGGAGTTTGCAGACACATGAAAGGCCTGAAAGCAACCGTCTCCCTGTTGAACTAAGTGTTCCCTCAGCATTAGCTAAGGAGGCCTTAGCCTTTGCCTCCCAGCCACATTGGTTTTCTCTCGTGCTCTAGATGGTGTGGCCACGGACCACCACAGAACGGCTGCTGGATGAGCTATTTGATAGCACCTCGTCCCGGTTTCTGGCTGTCTTGGAAGCTCTCTCTGACTCAAGCAGGCGAATCCTGCAGACTGGACCACTGGTCACAGAAGAGACGGAGCTTCGTGATGTTGTCTCAGAACTGTTTATGGCCGGAAGAGAACTTTTGCTATGTAAATAAAATGTTAATATTTCATGATAGACACTGAAAACAAATACCTTCAGCATGATGAAATTATTTATCAAATTTACATATTGACCTTGAATCCAGTGACCATGCTTATAAGTAATTCACTTACAGGAATTTTTTATTTTCTAAAATGTATAATCATCTTTGACAATTACATCTTTTTTCTTTCCAAGTTTTAATCATTTAATTTCTTGATTTATCGCACTGACTAGAATCACCAGAAACGCATGCTGATGGTTGCTGTTGTATCGATTTGTCCATAAGATGGAAAACTTTAAACATTTTACTTTTAGTTCACACATTAACTAAAGGGCTTTTATGAATTTTTTTTCAGATGAAGACAGTTTCTTTAGTTCCTGATTTGTTAAGGGTTTCTTTTTTGTTGTTGTTGTTCAAAGAGAATGATTTCAATTAGCTCCCTCAGTCACTCTTATTTCTTGTTGGAGACAGGGTCACTGATTTTGTTAGACTTACTGGTCAGTCTAGGGATCCTCCTGTCTCTGCTCCTTTAGCTGTGGATTACAGGAACATGTTACCATGCCTGGCACGTTACATGGGTAAACTGAAATCACGAAGGCATGGCAATCTCTTTACCAGCTGAGCCATCTTTGCAGGCCCTCTTTTCATTCTCTCAGTGGTATCTGTTGCACAGATATTCTTAATTTTGTTTTTATTTTATGTGTGGGAGACTTTTGCCTGCGTGTATGTTGTGTGCTGCTGTGTGCTTGGTGCTGGTGGGGACCAGAAGAGGCTGTCTGATCCCCTGGAGCCAGAGGTAATGATGGTTGTGAGCCACTTTGTGGCTTCTGGGAATCAAGCCTGACTTCTCCGGAAAAGCAGCCAGTACTTTTACCTGCTGAGCCACATCTCTCCAGCCCCCAGAAATTCTTAAATTTTAATGTAGTCCAGTTTGCCAATGCATCCTTTATAGTTAATCCTTTTAACGTCATGTTTAAGAAACTTCTGCCTTCTCGCTGCCCTGTAAGGCAATCAATAGTTTTATTAATTTGTACTTCTCATCCAGCAGAAAAATGGTTACTTGACATTTTCATTGCATCTATCCAAATTTATCTCTTTTTGCTCAAGTCTAAACATTGAGGACTTTGAAGCATTCGGACAATGGATATAAAATCTTATTTATAAAGCTTGTTTGTTTTAACATCTGCATATTCTATCTCAGTAAGTTGGACACAGAGTTTCTGTAGGGGAAGTTCAATGTTAGTTAAACCTCGTTCTCTTATAGATTGTAGCTTTCATACTTTTATTTTTCTTATGTTATTTTTATGTTTCATCATACTGGGTCCAGTGATAGAGGAGACATTTTGAGCTCTTGTATTTTTTTTAAACATTTCCCATTACTTTCTCATTTCCTCCCTGCATCTACCTCTCTTCTGTCAAGATACATATTAAACGAATGTCAACATTTTTGCATTTATAAGCCAACATTTTTACATTCACCACCAACCTCCCATCTCATTATTTTCCTTTTTCTCCCTTTTATTCTTTTCTGTTACTTCTGAGAAGGCTCCTCAGTGTGAATTTCCAGTCACTCATTTGTGCTTTGTTTTCTTCTGTCCTGGCACTCTGTTCACTAACTACAGGCTTTCACCACCCATAGACTTCAGATGCAGTCTCTCCTTGACCCTTTCTCTAAGTACTTGGTTCTCACCTCATGCTTCTGAGGCCCTCTTGCTTCTGAGAGAACAGTCCTACTCAAGTTCCCATTTACCCTGATCTACTTTTCTGCTTCCTGTGGTAAAGGACGCTTACTTTGTGGGTTTTCTTCGAAAATACTTGCATATTTAATTTTCTTCCCAGACTTACCTTCTGTGGCTTTGAAGTAGCTAGCAGATCTGGCTCTAATCTCTACCTAGGAAGAGAGGTGGGAAGCCAGATATTAGCTTGTGTAACTGTAGATTGTGTGTGTGTTTGTGTGTGTCTGTCCACCTGAAGGCAGTGAGCCCGTACTTTGGCCTTGTGTCTTCATAAAATACGTTCTGAGAGCAATTGGGGGAAGGGAAACCATGATCAGAATATTGTATGTGAGAAAAATTTATTTTCTTTTTTCCCTGTTTTTATTTCCTTCCATTTATTTATTTATTTATTTATTTATTTATTTATTTATTTATTTTTGAATCACTTTACAGCCTGACCACAGCTCCCTCTCTCCTCTTTTCCCAGTTTCAGCTTAACTCACCACTTCCCCTTCTCCTCCTCCTCAGAGAATGGGAGGGAGGCCCAATGGGTACCAACCCACCCTGGCACATCAAGTCACAGCAGGGTTAAGTGCATTGTCTCCCACTGAGGCCAGACAACGCAGCCCAGCTATGTGAAATGGATCCAAAGGCAGACAACTTAGTCACAGACAGCCCCTATTCCCTTTTTTAGGGGACAAAACACGCTGTCAAGTGAAATTACTTTGATCTCATACACTTAAATTCTAAAACTTGCCTCATCTGCATTTACCATGTATACAGTTTTCATTGAACTGGGAAGAATACATCTCCACTTCTTCATGTCTTCAAGTCAAATTCTTCCAAGCAGGCCCCTTATCACGGATACTCTTTCATCTTCTTCCCTGGATGTCTTTGAGACAGTCAGATATGCCAAGATAGTTGCCAATTATCACTGCTTTCAAGTCTTTCTTTCCATCCGTCTAACCATCAGGCAGCCTCTATCCCTTCCATACTATGGAGAAACTCATAGCCAGTCAGTCTCCTTTTTCCTTAATGAAAGCTCACTCCTCAGTGCTTTGCTCCCACACTGTTCTGGAGGTTCTATAGTACTTGCCCTGTTGACTCTTTCTTTTTACCAAACACTCCTTGGCAGCTTTTTCTCTCTCTGCCTTTCTTTATTTGGTGACATTTCTTAGCTCATAGCTGATCCTGCAGTCTGCTGTGGACATGGCTACCGGGGCTTATTTGAGTCACTAGCTGAACTCACTTTCTTCTTTAGATCTTGTTCCTAATGTCAGGCTCCCTGAGGGGCTAATTCACTGTTGCCAGTTCTCTATATTCCATACTCCTCCTCCACCTAAAAAATTATTTATTTTTATTTTATGTGTATGGATGTTTTGCCTGAGTGCATGTATGTACACTGTATATGTGCCTGATGCCCTGGTGCCCTGGTACCTACCGAGGCCAGAAGAAGCCATTGGCCCTCATGGAATTTGAATTATAGACAGTTGTGAGTTGCCATGTGGGTGTTCACAACCAAACCTGGATCCTCTGCAAGAGCAGCAAGTTTTCTTTTGCTCTGACCATCACTCCAGCTTGCCATGCTTCTCCTTCTGAGAGACCTTAGGGAATGCCTTCCCTCAGACCTTTGTTTGATACCCTTCCTATTTTTCTCCATAACACTGAGCATTTTCCCACTTAGGTTTCCTATTTGTCCTGCCAATCAGAGACGGTGAACTGGAGACAGTGTCCACTTCTTTCTCACTGTTTCCTTAGAGCCTGATAGTGTCTGATATCTAATATCTAATAAATGTCTCCTTGTGTGAATGACATAGCAACATTCCTCTCTCATTTTCTAGTTTCAAATGTTGGTACAAGTGGAAAACTTGATTTCCCCAAAACATGCCTCCTGGAACATATAATAGAAAGGAAAAATAGCATTTCTGTGAATGCTACTGTGAAATTTGCAAAATTGGCTTTTAATTATGAAGAATGGGGATTGTTTGAATCAGTAGCTGCACAACTTCTTCGCTTCCTCCAGGTAACACATGCAAAGCTCTGTGTTTGTTTTTCATTTTGGTTAAAAATGCTGTTGACTTGCTAATTACCTTGTGGGATATGTTTTTCTCAGAAGCAGGATAACCCCGAGTCAAAGAAAGCAGAGAAGGAATTAATTCTTCTGCTTGCAGTAGAACCACTGATCAATTTGAAGAAAAACAAAGGTGTGGTCTTTCCTTTGACTAATGATAAAGAAGCACAGTTCATTCAAGTTTATCTAAAACACATAGCTTGTCACGGTGAGTATCTGAATTTTTGAAAAACCCATGCTTTATGTGAGAAAGCATGGTCTTTTTAGGTGAGTTGAGATAAAACCTGTTCAAGGCAGAAGGACTAGGAAGTGCACCTGATGAAGGAGGGACTAACAAGGATGACTGTGTGGCTGGGAGACATGGTGGGCGTTTGGAGTGTGGTAGATCAGAAGTAGCTGGATGTCAGGTGATGTGGTTCCTAGACTTTGTGCAGACATGGATGTGATTATGAAACTGCCTTTGACACAAGAAGGAGGTCCTTTGTGGGGGTTACAGTAAGAGTGAGGTCAGCAGGCCTGCTGAGCAAAGGGCAAAGGAGGATGGGAAAGGCTGAGCAAGGAGGAAGTTTGGTTGTGTTCCCTCTTTCCAGCATGCAGCGTTTTTCACTCTAGGACTTCGATGATTTAAGCATCATCGTAAGCATAATTTAACATCCAGTTTGCTTTTCTATAAGTGAGAATTATTTTATTCCATGTTTCTATATTTTCCATGTTCTTTTAGGCATCACATAGCCTCTCACTTGCAGCAAATCATTTGTACCCATAATGACAGACCTTCTACTTCTATCAGTACCTGAATAAATGCCTTTATAAATTTTCTTCACTCGCCACATTTTAGGTTATTCTAATAATCTTTCATTTCTCTTTGGACACAGTTGAGAAATGCATTGTGGCTTGATCATAAAAACACTAGTGTATTTTAATTGAATTAGAGCTACTGAGATTAATTCTGACCCGACCACATTTTAAATAGCTTACTGATGTGACAAACATTGACGTGGCAAATAGTGCAGATATCATTTGTGCCATTTCTGTAAAACATCTGTGTTTTGTACTTGTTGCTTCACAGTTGCTCTCCTGCCCTCATTTGCTTCTGCTTTTCACACACAGAGTCTTGTGTGAGGAGTTGTGGATACTCAGAAGATATTTTTACTTTGGCATCAATTCTTCATTTCTGTGTTTGTGAGGCTCAAAAGGTGAAGTAACTCTTTAAAATACATCATAGCAGTGTCGAGAAGGAAGTACCTTTTCATAGCTCCGCCCAGCTTAATACCAGGTTTACAACATGATAGGACCTGCTCCTACAGTTACTGTTTGCTCATCAGAATACACCATTGAGTTGGCTGATGACTTGAAACCTTCAGTTTCTTTTTACTGTCATCATTTAGGGGGTAACTCTGCTCCTTTAGGGAAAAGTCATAGGCTAGCTGCATTTCATCTAATGATGAGGGGACTCAGGCAGTGGTTCCGAGGAAGAGTGACTATATTTAGTGAAATTTGGCTCTGGTGCTTTTCAGCCATGGTGACAGTGCCTGCTTATCATCAGTTTTCACACAATGGCCAGAATTTAGAAATGGGCCATGTGCAATGGCTCAGGTCTGCCCACACGCTTGGATTTGGAAAGGGGGACTTATTGTGTATCTCAGGGTCCTATGAACTCATGAGTTTGCTGTTTCCTTCCCAGGTATGGCATTCTAGGAATAAGACATGAAGCAGCTCTCTCTCTCTTTCTCCTCTCTCTCTCTCATTAAGAGAGCCAATCTAGTGTCCAAGAGTGCTAGATGAGACTCAGAGAGCCTGACTGCTTAGGCCTGGTAACTCCTCCTCCTCACCTGCAACTTCTGGTCCATTTCTCTGTGGGGAAAACCACGTGGGTTCTCTTGGCCTATGTCCTGCACTTAACTTAGAGCACTGATTCGACAAGGGGTAAATGATGCGGACAGGACATGTGAAGCACTTACAGAGCACTGCCTAACACGCACTGAGTGTTAGGGCCACGCAGTGTATCTTTCCTACTCACACACTCATCACTTTTGTGTTTAGGGTGTTCAGCTGGATAAGGACATCGTTGTGGACGTAATAACATTCTTATGGCAGAAATGCAAGCTAGGAATTCAAAGGCTCAACATACCGAAAAGCGACTTTGCGAAGTATTCTCACAGGATCAGCACAAACAAAGTACTCCGTTTTGTTTTCCATTCTCATTAGGTGTTTTTTTTGTTTGTTTGTTTGTTTTTAAATTCAAGTCGAATACTCATTTCTGATCTAGGCCTATCCTATCCTCCCCTCCATAATTCCTACCCTTGGCAGATGTGTGCGGTAAGAAGTTATTCTTTGTAGTGCTCAGTGAACCTTTCTCAGAATGTGTGCTGCCGTGCCCCTGTCCAGTTTGGTTTCAAAGACTGAAAACGGTTTCATTTTTTAAAGGAAGGAACAAATACAACATGTCGAGGCCATCTGAGTTTAGATGGCCTCCATTAAGAAGGGCAATAATTGGAGCGCAAATAGGTCGGGAGCATCGGGTCCCTTTCTTCCCAAGATGATATGTATTTATTACACATATATCACACACATGTATTACTTAACAGGGCTGTTTTTATCTATTGGAAGGAGAAACTGAGAGGATTTGAACATTGTAAGACTGGGAATTTAAGATAAAATATTTATCTTAAAATATTAAGATAAATATCTTAAATATTAAGATATTAAGATATTAAAATATCTTAAAATATTAAGATAAAATATTAATGCTTAAGCTCTAGTGTTTCTGAGCTTCCTACGACTAATTGTGCTGGGATGCTCGGATCTGACATTTTGATCATGATCTCTATTAAATGATGATAAGGGCAGATAAATACCATTCCGGCATAGGTCCCAGAGAATGCTGGCTGGTTCATATGTTATGCTTCGGGGATGTAGACATGACAGTCAATTTCTGAGCAGCTATGGTGGAGCCAGAAAACCTGTCCACTTGTCTGAACTTTGTGCTTTGAGAATATAGTGAATATCTGACAATACGTAAAAATAACACCATAAACTTTCCATTGTCGCTACAGGAACACACACCAAAAGCAGGTGAATGTTTGTGGAGTTTTCTGTTAATGTATTTATTGTTAAATATTTCATTAAAGTTACTTTAATGTTTATTGTTTAATGTTTATTAACGAGGAAGCTAACTTAACACTTAGTTGTGATCAGGGGAGGCTCAAAGGAGGACTGAGGTTTGAAAACGTTGCCCCTCTACACGATATACTTTTAATTGATTTCAATTTGCATTTTCTCCTTGTAGTGGGTTTATCTCCTGTGGCAGATAAGTGAAGTGATTCACTGCTATAAATTGAAAAATATGGACATTGTAATGGTGGCAGAGATCACATTACGATTATGTGACATATTAGAGTCTTTGGGAACCCTGAAAAGAAAGTTCAAAAAAGCTTCAGGTAAGTGCTGGATGAAATGCATGATGAGATTGTTAGGGTAGACAAATGTAACGATGAAAGCGTGAATTAGAACACAGGACTACTGCCATGAATGAGAGCTAGGCGTGCCGTTATTGAGCTTCATTGCTGATTTGTAGTGAGAGAGATAATGGCACAAGTTTAACCAGGTAGATGGGAAAAAAGATTGGATTAGACGCTCTGTACTTTGATGGCGGACAAGGCTCTGCCTTCCCTTTATAAGCCCTTCTTCATTCCTAATTAGCATGCACTCCTCTTTCTCCGTTCTCATTTTTCTTTGTTTCTTTCCCACTTCCCATTCATGGTTTTCCTCATTTGTTTCTCAAAAAACCTTCATGAGCAAAGAAAATATCTTTGTGTGCTGGTGTACTTTGAGCACTCGTTACCCTGACTGTCACAGAGAAACACCCAGCAATACTTGTTCATGGGAGGGAGCGATGGTTCGCCATATTTATTCTCTTATTCCTGATTCGCCATCACTGCTTCTCCTCAAGGCTCTAAAATGGCTGCCCAGCTTCTCTTTTCAGAATTGTCATAGTATCCAGTACGAGAGATAGACTTTGTGCCTGTTTTTGTTTTTAATGAGATCAAGTCTTAATTAGCCCAGGCTGGCTTTGAACTCACTGTGTGGCAAATGCTGGACTCTCTTGCATCGCCTTTCCAAGTGTTGTGATTGCAAACCTGTGCCACCACCTAGGCTCACATTCCTGCCTTTCTACACTCCGTGATTTCCTTCCCAAGGTCCTTGCCTTATATTTACTATTTTATTATCTTCCTGGTTTGGGAGTCCAAAAAATACTTTCTATCTTTTCTGCAGCCAAGAGATATTTTCTAGAGTACCTGTTATTAGAATCAAAAAGCCCAAACAAAGGGCTTGAGATTTGGCTCAGAGGTCAAGAGCACTGGCTGTTCTTCCAAAGGTCCTGAGTTCAATACCCAGCAACCACATGGTGGCTCACAACTATTTATAATGAGATCTGGTGCCCTCTTCTGGCATGTAGGCATGCATGCAGGTAGAATACTGTATAAACAATAAATAAACCCTTTTTAAAAAGAGCAGCAAGTGCTAAAATGAAAAACAAAATCCTAATGGTCTCATTCAATTGTATTGATTCATGCACTAGTCACCTTTGGAAGAATATTATTTTACATTGTTCGTTCATAACCAGGCTAAACAGCACCCAAGTTATTTTTGCTGTTGTTGTTGTGATGTTGCATCAATATTGGAATTTACAAATTAAATAATTAATTTGTTGTTTAGTTGGAATTAACGAGTATATTTTAAAATAGGAAATGTAGGGCTGTCCTATAATTTATACTGCTTTAGCTTAGACTGGGTTTCCTTGGCATTTGTCTTGGTCCACTATGGTTGTGTCATCCTTTTAAATAGACTTTAGAGAAGAACATAGAGGGGTGGCCATGACTAGCCTGACACCATCTTTTTGAGAAAGAAGATTCTTGATTTAAAACAAATTATTTATTACAGTTTATTCACTTTGTATCCCAGGTGTAGCCCCTTCCCTCATCCCTTTCCTGTCTCACCCTCCTTCCTTCTTTTCCTCCCATGCCCCTCCCCAAGTCCACTGATAGGGGAGGTCCTCCTCCCCTTCCATCTGACCCTAGCCTATCAGGTCTCACCAGGCCTGGTGGCATTGTCTTCCTCTGTGGCCTGGAAAGGCTGATCCCCCATCAGGGGGAGGTGATCAAAGAGCCAGCCACTGAGTTCATGTCAGAGACAGCCCCAGTACCCCCTTGGACACTGAGCTGCCATGGGCTACATCTGTGCAGGGGTTCTAGGTTATCTCCATGCATGATCCTCGGTTGGAGTAGCAGTCTCAGAAAAGACCTCTGTACCCAGATTTTTTGGTTCTATTGCTCTCCTTGTGGAGCTCCTGTCCCCTCTAGATCTCTCATCCCCTTCCCCTTCTTTCATAAGATTCTTGATTTTTTTAAAGATTATTTTATATAAATAAAACCTTAAGGACACAAAAGGGACATTTTGATATTTGGTCAAATTCTAATAGTGAGTTATATCTAAGATCAATAAGTAATTAAAAAGACAAATCGATTTAGTATGCCACCTTGATGATCTGGATTCATTCCTGTATTTTTATTTTGTCTTTCTCTTGTCCTTCTGTATTTCCCTTTTCTTCCTTCTCTTTATTTTTTCTCATCTTACTCTCTTTCCTCACTTTTTTTCTTTTTCAGATACATATGTAAAAAAAGGGCCAGAGGAATTCCCGGGGACTCCAAAAGGGATCCCGGAAGTCCTCCCGATATTAAAGGTACTGCGGTGCATGACAGAAAACACGGTTAAGAATGTAAATTCTTACTTTCAGCATCAAGTCTGTGAGTGTATAGTGGGTCACAGCAGAAATGTATCCAGGTGCTGAAGCCTTGAGAATTCCCGCCTCTGTGTGCCTAACCTCCCACACTGCCTCTTCTCTACAGCAGGGGCTACCAGTTTTAAAGGAAAGAGTGACAGGCAGTCTGTGTGTGTGTGTGTGTGTGTGTGTGTGTGTACACATGAATACAGTTCCAGCAGAAGCCAGAAGATGGTGGTAGATCTCCCAGAGCTAGAGTTGTGAGTCACTGGAGGCGACAGGAATTACACTCAGGTCCTTTGAGAGCAGCACTCATGCTTAACCATCTTTCCAGCTTTTTACTTGGCATAATAGGTACATTCTAAGAAAGTTGGTACCAAGCAACTATCACCAAGAGGGATTGTTGTAAGTCCTGTTGTGAGTCATGGCTTAAGTGGGGGTGTTTTACTCAGCACATGCCACTGGCAGGCTGAATGAGTTCTCCCCTGGTTGATGTGCCCCAAGGATGCTGATGGCACTCAGGGAGCGCTCAGTAAGCTTTATCTTGAAGGAAAAAAGTGTGTGTGTGTGTGTGTGTGTGTGTGTGATACATGGCTTTTTCTTATTATTTCCTTTTTTTGTTACAGTATTTTACTTACAGTATTTGAACATTACTGTCTAGATCTGATTGGGCCTCATCTGTTTATAGGCAGTGCTCAAAGCGATGCATGTAGTTTGCCCTCTATGATTCTGGTCCTGTGTTTCAGAAGCAGAAGTCATGGCAAACAGCTGTGGAAGATTCAGTACAACAGGTTCTTTTGCTGTGGAATTCCCCAGGGGGTCACACTTTGCCTATGAGCTGTGTGATTTTTCTAAGGAGATGTAGAACACCACGTGTTTATTATTTGAGAACAAAATTCCTCTTTCAACCATGAAGCATTTTCTCAGGGCCCTCATATTTCATGGATGACTTTAAAATGCTTTTCTAGAGAGGAAACAAGTGAATGTTTGGGTTTGTCTTGATATATTTGATAAACTGTAGACTAAGTTGTGAAAATTGCATTGACATTGGGGTGTGTTTAATGATATACAAAACAAAAATATGCAACTTTACTGTATTGATATTCTGTGTCATTTTCCTATGCCCACTTTTAGTTTCCCTCATATTTTTTATTAAAAAAATTTTTTTTGAGACAAGGTTTCACTGTGTAGATCTTGCTGTCCTAGAACTCCCACTGTGGACCAGGCTGGCCTCGAACTCACAGAGATCCACCTGTTTCTGCTTTCCAAGTGCTGGGGTGAAAGATGCGCACCACCACTACCCAGATTATCTCATGTTCTTAACATGTAGCATTCCGTTACTTTTTGTAATGTTATTTTGGCAGCACTTGCCCTCTCAGTTGCTATTCACCCTCCTCACTGCTGTCCTTTGTGAAATCTCTGAAGAACCTTATAATGAAGCTTATGAGACTGATTATTTCTGGATAGTTTCCCTTAGCCTCCCTGGTGGCTTGGTTCCGGGACCCTCCCAGGTAATAACATCAGTGAGTGTGCTGTCTCTTGTGTAAGGTGGTGCAGTGTTTATATATAACCCGGGCATGCCCTCCTGTATACTTTACAGTCTCTTGATTAGCTTTTGGCGCTGAACACAGTGGGTTATGTCAATAGCATGCTATATTGTTTAGGAAATAATGACAAGAACATACTCAGATTCAGTTTTTTTCTGATTTGTGTGTGTTTTGTGTGTGTTCCTGTGTGCACTGAGGCCAGAGTTCAACTTTAGATGTTGTTCTACATGTTTAAGCCATTTAAAAATGTTTATTGCATGTGTGCTTGAACACATGCACCACGGAGCATGTGTAGAGGCCAGAGGGACATCTTTTGGGAGTTGCTTCTCTCCTACAACATGAGTCCTGGGATTGAACTCAGGTGGCCAAGCTTGGCTGCAAGGGTTTTCACCCACTGAGCTGTCTCACAGTCCTGCAAGTACTCAGTTCAAAGGAACGATTTTATCTTTCTGTCATATTTGGCATGACGGAGAAATCCTAAGAAACTTGGCACCAAGCAAGTATCACCAAGAGGGCTTGTGAATGTACCTTCTCAAATGAACATTCCTTTTCTAATTACAAGGTCTGGGGATACACATCTGAGTTCTTCATCTTTAGTAGTGTCTTGTGGAGAGAGCTAGAATTGAGAGATCTCACATTGGGAAC
The DNA here is from genome assembly GCA_028658305.1 of Pachyuromys duprasi. Classification (NCBI taxonomy): domain Eukaryota; kingdom Metazoa; phylum Chordata; class Mammalia; order Rodentia; family Muridae; genus Pachyuromys; species Pachyuromys duprasi. Next base: position 77,154,264 of record CM053766.1, read on the forward strand.
AGAAACTGCTCTACCTAAGAGGCAGAGGAGGCATAATTGTCCAACAGGGGTCTGGTCAGGGCTCCTTTGCAATGCTTACACAATATGCAGCCTCTTATTTCTCACTCCAGACACGACCAATCATCATTTCAACTCTTAAGGACACTAGAGTGTGACAGTCACAGGCTTAGCTCTTATTCTCTATGCTGTGATGGGGAGGGCCAAGGAGCCCTAGCGCAAGTTCTAAAGGGCCAGGCTTTTCGGCTTGAAGTTTTCTGGCAACTAAAACCACTAAATAGAATGGGTGTCTTAGGTGCCGGGTTTCTTACAACCAAGAATCTAAAGGCCATTGATGAGGTATTGCTGCTGTTACTGGAGTCACAACACTGTGTCCTTTGCTCCAAGTGGTTTACTATCACGTCCTGAGAAACTACCAAATTAGGAAGTCTGTGATGATGAAGGTGTAAATGACAGGCATTTACCACAATCTGCTCAGATGTATTGGCACACGGTAGCTGGTGTACAGGCAGTTCCCTAGTGCACCCCAGAGTCTAGCGTTTGTTTTGGATAGACTCACAGTCCAGTCTTGACTAGGATGTTGACTGTTTGCATGAACTTGAACAAATTACACGATCTGTTCAAGTGTCTTTATCTGTGACACAATAACTGTAGCTGTTCTGCTGGGTTGTTAACCCATTTAGCTGACACACGGGTGACACCCTGGAGCCCGGGACCTTGTGTATGTTAGCTGTTTGTGTTTCAGGTGGAGCACCGACCTCAGCTTAGGTCTCAGATCTGTGTGTAGAAAAGAATTTTTGTAGGAGAGTCTAAGACTCATGTGCAGTCTCTAGGTGGAAAAATATAGTATTTCTTGCACACATGCAAAGTGCTATGTGAAAAATATTAAAGGCTACCATTGTGAGGACAGGATTTAAGACAACTTCAAACTTTTGCAGAAAATGTAGCATGTATTCAACAAATGGCTTATAAAAAATTGTAACTAACGAGTATATGTCTTTTAGAGCTCTGGCAATGAAAAGACCATGCTGTGTAATTATCCTTAGTCTGAGAGCAAGTTCTAATCTAGTGTTGGCTGTGATGGTGAAGATGTTGAACACGGTAGTCATGGTGAAGATTTCGAGAGGATGTGGCTGGGTTTGGAGTCTTTGAAAAGTTTTGGTAACAAAAAGCTGTCCCCAGAGCCAGGTGGATCTCTGTGAGCTCAAGGCCAGTCTAGTCTACAAAGTGAGTCCAGGACAGCAAAGGCTACAGAGAAACCCTGTCTCGATAAAACAAACAAACAAAAACGAAAACAAAACCAAAAAAACTCCAAAAAAGACAGCCATCCCTAGTGCTGGGGCAATAGCTCAGACACTAAAGTACTTGAGGAACTAGTGTGAGGCCCTGAATTCAATCTCCAGGACCTGTGTAAGAAGCCAGGAGTGATGGCTCATGCGTGTAGGCAGATTGCAGGAGCTCACTGGTAAACTAGCTGAACCTACCTGAGTGACCCTGACTCAGGAAGGCAGATGGCCCTTGAAGAATTACAGCTGATAGTCTCCTTTTTCCACCACAGGCATGCATATGTGCACACATGAACATACATGCACACACATATCCTTAGTAACCTCTGTTTTTGGCTAAACAACAACCTAGACATCTCTTTTTTGGAAAACACCTAGACACGTTATCCAGAGCTGAAGAGACTGCCTCAAGCGCACTGTGAAGTTCACCAGAAAGTAAGGAAAATTCTAGAGGCCACAGCAGAAATGGGACGTGAAAACCAGAATAGTGGGCAAGCAGTGGGGGCTGCAGCGGGCTGCGGGGTGCTGCCACAGCCCAGCATAGATTTCTAAAACAGCCGTCTGGGGGAAGAAGATAAAAGCTCAGCTCATGAACGATGGAGCTGGCGTCGAGCTGCCTCACAAGGTAGGGCCTACAAAAGACTCCATCCTAGAAATAAAATGCTATAAAAGTATATTAGGGAAAAGTTGGTCTTATGGGGAGATATCTCGGTTCCAGTCCTGAGAGGAGGAGTGAATGGGAGAAAGTATCAGCCCAGTGGTTTTTCAGCCTTGTCCTCGTCCTTGGGTGGCTTTGTTACTGGAGTGGGTGGAAATCTCCCTGAGCCTATGGCTCTTGTGGGGACGGATATGTTGACTGGTTATGTGTGATCATATTGTGTCCATTCCAGGAAACTTGGGCTGATTCAACATTAGCGCCCTATAAGGCAGTATAACACATTTCCACTTTAAAGAGCAAAGAAAAACACATGGCCATACCAGTCCGCAATGAGATGCAAATGAAGCATTTGACAAAATCAAGAGCCAAGCTTTCAAACCGTAGCTCTTAACAGCTGGAAATAGAAGGCCTGATAAAGCGTTCAAAGTCCTCCAGCTGATGTCATAGCTGTGGCACAAGATTTAAAAACTGTCCCTTTATTCTGATATAACTACAAAAGGTTATCCACCATTTTCCTATCCAATGTGTTTCAGAAGCTTTAGACAGATGAAGATTGAACCAGAAAAAAAAAGCCATAAAGACTACACAGGAAGGGATACTTTGGTTTCATGTACAGACACAAGTCTCTGCAGGGTTTTTAGCTATAGCACTGTACACTCCCATCAGCAGATGCATGAGTAACAGTGACATGCTCTTCAGAATTCCACCCGAAGATGAGTCACCCTCCCACTTCCCCTCTGTAGACTCTTGGAACAGCATTTGCAGCATGTCATTTCTATATGGTCCTCGGTTGGCTAGTTTTCTAACGAAGGACGCTTGATTGGCTTTGTAAGGAGAAGTTCATAATCTGTGGTGGCAGAAGAAAGATGCGAATTTACCTCTTAGCAATTTCCCTGTGTCACTGCAGGAGGTGCTTGGGGCTGTCAGTTGCCGCCCAGGTTCCCGGAGTCACAGGGACTTCCGCAGAAGCTCTGGAGAATAGCAGGGAGCTAACTCCCCTCCAGAAGCTTTCTTTCTTTCTTTCTTTTTCTTTTTTTAATTTTTAAAATTTATTTATTTATTCACTTTACATCCCTATCAAAGCCCCTCCCTTTTCTCCTCCTGGTTCCCCTTACCACCTTCTCCCCCTTCCCCCTTCCCTTCTCCTCAGAAAAGCGGAGGTCCCCTTGATATACCCCTGCCCTGGTATATCAAGTCTCAGGACTAAGCACATCCTCTTCCATCGAGGCCTGACAAGGCAGCCCAGCGAGGGGAAAGGGGCCCAAAAGCAGGCCAGAGAGTCCATGTCAGAGACAGACAGGCCCCACTCTAATTGCGAGGGAACCCTTATTAAGACCGAGTTGCTCATCAACTATATATATGTAACGGACCTAGGTCCAGTCCATGTATGCTCTTTGGTTGGTGGTTCAGTCCCCATGGTCCATTCTGTTGATATTCTTGTCTCCATAAGTATCTTACGGTCATGTTATTTATCCCCTTATATTCCACTGACTTGTTGTCTTGGGTGTCCCCAAAAAAATTGGTGATAGAGTAGATCTCGCCACATCTCAAGCCTTGCCATGTTTTCCGACAGCAATGGGCACCTGTGATAGTGCACGTCCAGCCTTTTTCTGCTGGGGTACTTAGAGAGCACCTGTGATGTAATCACACTCTGCCTGAGCCACTGAGGTACCAACACCAGCCTGAGCTTGTGGCTGAGGGAAGAAAGCAGTCTGAAGAAATATGTATGATGGAGAGATTGGAAGCATTTAAACATTTAAAAAGTGATATTAGATGTTGGTAGAGGCACATGCTTGGTGAGAGTGGCAAATAAATGAACACCAGTAGAGGTAACACAAATGAATGGCAAAAACAAACAAACAAACAAACAAACAAAAACAACCCAAAACCAACTAAACAAACAAAAAAACCCCCAAAAAACCAAAAAGATTAAGGACAAGTGGCTTCTCGTTGGGGCAGCAGGCAGAGTGATGTCATGGATGGCAGGGGGCTTTGGTTTTACCCACCCACCTGTGTAAAAGATTCTGAGACGAGCATCTGAACAGGGCTGATCGATCTGTGTTCTGTAGTAGTAGTCTCCTTAGGACAAAAAACGATGTCAAAAAGATATGCAGATTTTGAAAATAATGCCATATTGATTTTTATGGACTCCAAGTCTAATTTTCTAGCTCAGAGGTTCTGAGATTTTAAAAAAGCAGTAAGTTTTCAAACTAAATGCGTAAAGGACTAGCTAAACTTAAATTTTACCTCTGTGTTTGGTACAACTAATATCTTAGAAAAATGAACATAAGTGAAATACATGTTTGTGAAAGTTTGTTTTTAGAAAACTGCGAACTATATTACTTTCATCTTCATCGACTGTTCTTGGTCTTTAGCTAAATAAGCATATTTAGTAAAACTGATGTTGGATAGGCCAAGTTTCTGTTGTTTGGTTTGAGTGAGTGATTGTTAAAACGTTTCAGTTTTTCCTTTTCGTTTGTAATTGTTCTAGCGATCACCCATGGAGCAGCTGTATTATGCATATGAACTCCTCGATAAATCCATCAGTTACATGAACTGGACTCGTATGCTGAACACTCTGGCAGATGGTTTAACTGTAATCGATCACTGCTATGTTAAGGTGAGAGTGGACTAATCTCATATTGGGTTGATGTTTTCCTTAAGTAGGAAAGAAGCTATCTTTGCAGAGAGGTAAAAAAAGGGGGGGGGGTGCTTTGTGGAAGCTTTCTTCTCATTGGCCAGAAATACCTCTTCCCAGAAGAAATCAAGGAGAGCAAGTGTCTTTGAGTTTGTCAGCATAGAGGATGCTCTAAGAGAACACACTAAGAGGCTATTACGTGAGCCAGCTGCTCAGGACTGGAAGTGAACAGAATTGAATGGCTATGAATAAGACAGAGCCTGAAAAATAATAAGCCATAGCTATTTTTAAGGCTGTTTTGATAACCGTTTTTCTTTTAATTTCTTCTTCTTCTTCAACTCTACTGGACTGAAGAACTCTCAGGACCTAGATGGAGATACTTACAAGCCAATCTCAGCAAATAGCTTCATGATGGACCTGCATCTTGAATTAATTCACGCCCAGAACCGCATAGCTATTTTACTTCTTGACCAATTGCAAGGTAGTGGCTGCCCAGAAGTAACTGCACAAAATACACGTTAAGCCAAATTCAAGGGTACAGTTGATTACATTTTGTAAATGTGTACTTGTTGCCTACTTCCCAAATTTTATTATTTTATTTTTTCTTCTTGGATTAATATCAACAAGATAATTTTTAAAAATGGTTTACTCTTGCATAGCAGGTCAGTAGATTTCTAAGAAGGTTGTATTTGTTTGTTCATAGTAAGTTATTGGTGTTTTGCTAATTCAATAGAACAAACATTGATTTAGTGCCTACCAGGATCCTTTATTTTTATCTTTTTATGTATCCTTGCTTTCATATTTTGTTTTAAACATTTATATGGCTTTAAAATTTGTTTCCAGCTGGGTGGTGGTGGTGCACACCTTTAATCCCAGCACTTACAAGGCAGAGACAGGTGGATCTCGGTGTTTGAGGTCGGCCAGGACTACAGAGCAAGTTCCAGGACAGCCAAGGCTACACAGAGAAACCCTGTCTTGAAAAACTAAAAACCAACCAAATAAACCAACCAAACAAACAAAACAACAAACCCCCAAAAGATAAAAAACCAAACATACACGTATATAATAATGGCTTATTATATGTGACCCTTTAGGGATCAAGAGACAAGCAAATAATAATGAAAACATCTGTTTCATCTTAAGCAAGTGGAGAACCTGCTGGTCTTTCTGTTGCGTGAACAAGTTTACTGAGAACAACTAGTCAGGGGCATTATTTGAAGCTGCAAAGATGTGGCTTAGGACTGCACCTTAAAGCTCAGTAGAATGATTGTGTCTGGTTTTCTTCAAGAATTCTCATTATTTCCTATATCATCCTTTGTGGAAGAATAGGGCTTTGTTTGTTCTCAGGGTTACTGCTTAATGGTTTATTCTCTAACGGTTGCTCATTAGGTCTTTGAAGGCCAAATGAGTTCTCTTGAGGAAACAAACTCGGGTATTGATGGGAGGCCCGAGCTTGATTTTCAGTGGAGTTAGTTAAGGTTCTGTACAGTATCTCTGAGTCTCCTTGGCTCTTCTGTTGCTGCTTTATTGATCTTCCATCCTGGCACAGATTATTTCCTCCCTTCCGTCTTTCTTCACTCAAGCATGCTGCTGCCAGATTCATACTCCATAAGTGCTTTTTGTGCCTCTCTTATTCAAGAACTTGACAGTGTCTGCCCACAGATGAGCATGGCTTTAAATATGACTCATCTGTATCTGCACTGGAAGTTTCCTGGTTCAGGGTTCTGTCTTTTCATCAGTCACTATCATCTAGCACTCATTAGAACAAATAATAAAACTAGCACTCATTAGAACAAATAATAAAACTCAACAAAAGGGATGTGTTGTCAGATTTCTTTAGGAAACCCTGTGTCTTAATTTCTATTCTATTGCTGTGAAGAAACACTATGATCAAGAAAACATAAAATAAAGCACTTAATTGGGGACTTTCTTACAGTTTCAGAGGGTGATTCCATGACCGTGATGGTGGGGAGCGTGGCAGCAGACAGAAAGGCATGCCTCTGACCAGTGAGAGCTACCTTTTGATCTGCAAGTTGGAGGCAAAGAAAGAATGAGAGACTGGGCCTAGCATGGGACTTTGAAATGGCAAAGTCTACTCCCAGTGATTCAACGACTTCAATAAGACCACACCTACTAGCCCTTTCCATCAACTGGGAAACAAATATTCAAATATATGAGTCAGTGAGGGCCATATCCATTCAAACCACTATTCCCTGCATGCTTTGCAGGACAGAAACAAAAGAGCGGCAGGTCTCTTGTGGACCAGACCTAAGAATCAAGAACTAGAATCACTCCTTCCATCTCCTGGGGCAGCACATTCATTGTATTGAACCACCATGACAGTTGATCCCAACTGTACACAACTGTAATGTTTGTATTTTAGGTGAAAATGGTTAGGTTTCCACAGTCAGGCAGGGTCTGTGGTGACACACTTTCTCTAGAAAGGACCAGGACTTGTCATTTTATGTAAGAAGAAGGTAAAGTAGATAAGAGTTCACCCACAAGATGCTTTTGTCTAAAAGGAAACAAACTCAAATGTTTTTATAACTTGGAAATTCTGTGTCCTGAACTACACCACTGAAAAAGGAAAGGGGTGACAATGAACTATAGCCTGCGAGGTGTGGCAGCGCATACCTGTGGTCCCAGTATGTGGGACTACAGACTTGAGTCTGGCCTGGGCTGTGTAGCTGCTTTAGACCAGCCTGAGCCAAACAGAGAGATATTGTCTCAACCAAAAAATAAATCAAGGTCTGGGCTTATAGCATAGTGGTAGAATGCATGCCTGGCATGCCCAAACTCGTGGGTTTGTTCCCCAGCATGGGGAAATGGTTTCCAATTTGGTTCATAATAGGTGTTGTTATTCAGTTTTTCAGACTCCAACTGTTAGCACAAATACCTCCACCAAAGGTTCGGGAAAATTAAAGGAAGCTAGAAGCATCCAGGGTTTCTCAGGTAGGTGATTAGTGCTGGGATCACTTTTATTTCAATACCTTTAAATGATAACTTGCATCCTGACCTTTAGTAAATGTTTGTCTGCCCTTACAGAGTTAAGTGTAATGAATAAAATAAAGAAGAACAAGCTGTCCAAAGCCAGCTACCTGATGCAGAAGGCTCTTCTACTGTCCGAGAAAGATGAAACACGCACAACTGCGTGGAACTTGTTGATGGTAACATATCATTTTTTCCCCTTGATTTGTGTATCTTTCCAAAACACACTTTGTTCTCTGACATCCGATTATGAGCTTTCTGGATGAGCTTACATAGAGCAGCCTGAGCTGGGGGACCAATCTATACCTTGAGTCCTGAGCTGTTTTGATATGAGTGGTTTTTGTCTGTAGAGACAGCTGACACAGGAGGCCAACTAAAATAAAGAGGAGTCCAAATAAGGGGGGTTCAAATTGGAGTGACATCGGCCAGCCCATTACATTGTTTGTGTAAGAATTAGAAGGCAGAAATCCCACTGGCTGAAGGTACTTTCTCTTCCAGACAGATGCTGCCAACAAAGGGAGCAACCTTCTTGTTGATGCCTTTAAAAAAATTAGCGTTGGAGATGAAACACAAGGCCTCTTGTGTACTGCGCACGCCCTCTGTCACTGAGCTCCTTCCCTAGCTCTTGTTGCTACCTTTAATTTTTCACTGATTCATGATATGAGGTTTTTAGTAGAACTTTCTGATGGCAACTCTGCTGCATGTTAGGAGGTCTTCATTTTTGCCTTATATGTGTGACCCATAAAAGTTCAATTGTGTTATCTGTATTTGTCAGCTTCCCAACGCTGCAAGAAAACATGTAGAGATATACATCCTGAAAGGAGCCAGGGCTTATTTGGCTCATAGTTTAGGGATTCCAGGCCATGGTTGCTTAGTCCCATTGCTTTTGGGTCTGTGGTGATACAGTAGAACATGGTGAAAGTGTTTGCTATTAGGGAGCCCATTCAACTCATGCAGCTAGGAAGGGGAGAGGTGGGGTCCCAATGTCCCCTTTAAAAGTGTGCCTCATAACCTAGCATCCCAGTAGGACCCACTGCCTTTCAGTGCCTGGGCCGTTGACCAAAAAAATCTTTAAGACATGTGACTTTGGGAGATATTCTATGTCCTGATAGAGCTCTGGCTGAGTGAGTGTTATTACATTAAAACAAAAAATAATGTTCCTAGTAACCTGGCCAATAAGACAAGGAAAAAAGTAGGTCAAACCCAGATAGGTTAAGAGAGGTTGAAGACAGAACACATATATGTAGTATGCGCATGTGCTAAGGATTAACAGGCAGAACCAAGAAATGGTTAAAAAGTGAACAGACTACCACAAAAGAGAGAAGGGGAGGAGGAGAAAAGCATAGACCAGGGGTAAGTTGCAAGGCAGGCCCTTCATCCTTTGATGCAGAAAGGGAGGAACAGTGGATAGCTGTGCATGTAAGAAGCCTGTTGGTGTGGAGGTAGGGGTAGGTTGATGCTGTCTTGCCTCAATAATTTGTTAAAGGAGGAAGCAAGGATTTCTGGTATCCATGAAGTGGTGGGGGGGTAGTTGGAATGGGAAGGGAAAATGAAGAGGAATTGAGAATAGGGAAGAACAATGATAGACACCGAGTCCAAGGGAAAGGACTGGCCAGGACACTGAAATTCTCCTTGAGGTTGGAGACCGTAGATTTTTTTAGAAGCTCTTTCTTCGTAGTGATCTGATATATCCTGATGTGATATGTTTAGGGGCAGATACAGCAGAATATTTGTTACAGTGAAGATTTGTGCAGGATTATTCATTTTTTTTTAAATGATGATGTTAGATCACAGACTTCCTAGCTGCCTCACTATTTCAGACATCAGGCCAGGCTTCTTGCAGCCAATAGGCCCTTGACATGAAAGTTAAACACATAGATTGAAGTGTGGGGGCTTCTTGGTGTTCAGGCCTTGGTGGACTGAGTCTTCGTCAGGAGGTGTGGAATTTTATGCCGCCCTGTAGAAATATATGGAAATCGACTCTCTTCCTTCTCAGGGGACCTCTCTGAAGGCTGCCTCTTTTCTTCAAGATCTCCTGTCATGCTGTACATAACAGCTATATTTCAACTCTTCCACTTTAAGGTATCTCACTTGATGGTGCTCCTCTCCAGGGTTTTGAAGGGAAGGTCCTCTTTCCCTTTAAGGACTCATCGTGGTGTCTCTGGAATGATTTACTGTCCCTTCTTAATACTTTCCCACCTTGAGGTCTGTTTATGGCGTACAAGTTATTTCATCCATGGTCTTGAGGCTTTCTCCCCTAACACAGCTTATTAGGAAGAGCGGTTATGCATCAGCTCTTTTCCTGAACCTGCAGCACCCCGTCTCTCTGTTATTATAGGTAAGAACTGAATGTTCCCTGTATGAAAACAAAAAACAAAACAGAAAACAAGTCCGGAGTGATAGGTAAGGAAATAAGACACCAAAGTGAAGACTTTGTTAAAGAAAAGTCATAAAACTGGACCACCTTGTAAGAGCCAGTCAGAGACTAGAAACTGAGAGTCCGAGAAAGCTAGAAGGATGTGTTGAGGTTAGCAAGTAGCATTTTAGAAACTTGGACATAGGCTAAAGTTGAACACTCAGTGAACACTGAGTAGCCAAAGATGAGGAGACAGAGAAAGAGAAAAGAACACAGAAGGCAATGTGTACAGAGTCTCAAAGGATCCGAAAAGTTGTTGAGCATTTGTCATCCTGCATGTTATTTGCTTCGAAGGGCTTTGATGTGGGAAGGGCAGGAGGGGGTTGGGGGAAGGATGGTAAAGCATGAGAGCAGATGGAAAACAGAGGACACAAAAGAGCTCTTGCACAGCAGGCTAAGGGCTTTGGATGGATAGATAGTATCCCAATCCATCCAAAGGATGAGGGAAGAGCTTTTGAATTTCCAGCCTTTGAGTTGGGGATGGGGATTGGTAGCAGAATTGGGTGGTCTGAACTGATAAGGTCAAGTAGTCTCTGATCTTTGTTGGAACATTTCTGGATGTCTTCAGATCTGTTTTCTCAGTAGATGCTTCATGGCTGCCTGCTTAGAGGACATTGGCACTCCAGTTCCATTTCTGTGGAGAATAAAACATAGTTTCTTTAAAAAAAACATTGATCTCATGGCCAGTCCCACATACTTCTGGAGCCTGATGAGTATGAAACCTTTGGGATTTTCTTTCTATTTCCATAATATGCCATTTCCTTCTTATAGCTCTCCTTCCCACCGATGCTGGGGAGGGAGACAGTAGAGATGGAAGAGTCTAAGTTTCTAGGTCTTTCTATTTCCTAAGACGGTTTGAACTCCAGAAAAATTATGAGGATACTATTCTCATAAGATAGCTCTATGAGATATGTTTAGAAGCTCTGCTGTTATGAGGGTTACTCAACAAGGGATTTTTGCCAGCTGGGAATGTGTTGAATATTTATTTGAGATCCAGCATCTTTGGTAGCCACCCCGGCTCCTCAGTGGCAGCTTTCATCTAAGTGTTATGGTGTCACGATCAGTCCTTGGGGCACTGTCCTAAACAGCGATGTTATAACTCACATAATTGTCAAACTTTCTTTCCTTAAAGAAGCAAAATAAACTTCTTTCCCTTGGCAATCATTCTCTGCTGAGGAATATCACAAAATGTTTTTACATTATCATGGTCTGGTAATAAAATTGTCCCCAAATCAGTAATTGATGTATCACCTGATACCATAAAAAGGTATGAAAAAGCTTGAGTCTCTTAGGAACTCTTAAATAATTCACGCTTTGTTTTGGTTTTTCAAAAGTTTTCTGTCCTTGTGGATCCATATAATCTTATCAAGTGTCTGCGACTCCAAACCAATTAAAAGCGGACCGATTTCTTGCCACAGACAAGGGACAGACTTTTGATAATGTTAGCATCCCAAATGGGTTGAATGGCTTTTTTTTTTCTTGTTTAGAGGAATGCATTTATCCCATTCTCTTGCCTTGGCTGTTTGACTATGCCAGTCTGTTTTGGTTTTGCACATTAAGCCCTCCCCTCATTGTAAGGGATAGCATGTAGTACCCCTACTTGGATGCTTTTCTCTTTTTGAGTTGAGCAGACATCCTGTGGCTTATGTTAGACATTTAGTTCACCAAGGGGTTTAACAGTTGACCTTTCAGTATGTTAGCAGATGACATTTCTCACTGGAAAGAGACAGAGACACTCCTAAGGGTTTTCAGGGCAGTGTTCTATGATGCTATTTCCTGCATCCAAACATCACAAAAGGGGGAATTACTTCCTTACCATTAAATATAATCAGGTAGAATATGTTTATTAAAGATGTGAAAGGGACCTGTTGATTGCTCTGTCCTTGGAAGCTGAACCTTCTATAGCGACATGAAAAGATGGTGACTTTAGTATATGTACCCTAGAAGCAGCCCCTTGCAGAGGAAGTGTGACCCCTGTAAGGAAATGGAGCCTGGCAAACCATCCATTGCTAAGCCTGTGTGCTGACGAGAAGGTAGTGGCCATGTTTCAGGAATCCGCTGTCCTTGCCTACATGCCATTTTTCCAGGAGCTTCCATTGCAAAGCAACTCAGCAGTTGCGTCTGGTTTTCTCCCAATAGTATCTGCTGGAGTCGAAGTGTCCCTGCTGCAGAGATAAAGTCAACAGTGCCAAATCATGGTGTTGATACCCCAAACTCTAAGCAAAGGGGCATGATGGCTTAGCAGATTCATTCTTACTATTGGTGCAGAATGTCATTGTGTAGTCCCCTTTTAGAACCAGAGCTAAGAAGGAAACCAGAGCCACTGGAAGTCCTGATAAGTCCTGGCTTTAATGTTTCCAGAATTATGCCTATAATTCTATCCTATGAACCAAACTGGCAGTAATCGAGTTTATTTCTTTTTCTTATTTATGGAATTTCAGTCAACTCAATCTGTTTGTATCCCTTCAGGATTTGTATCCCACGCTTCCCTTCCAGACCCTCTTAGTTCTTTATGCTTGTTCTATGCTGTTCTTCCTTGTGGAAGGGCAGAGGTCTTTCCAGCTCTGACTGCCCTCTAATGAAGTCATGATTTGAACTCTGGGTTTAATAGTTACATGGTAGAGATTTTTCTTTTCATCTTAAAGGTGCAGTGTAGTGAACTGTATCTGGTTTATTTTCACACGTTTTTTTTTTCCAGCTTAGCTTTGCATTTGGATACAGTGGCATGGCAGTTCGGAGTAGAGGGGCCTGGGTAGAGTTCCAGCTCTGCCACTGATTAGCTCTACGTCCTGTGTAATTGATGTCCTCTTAAGTCTTAAGATAGTTATTGATCAAAGGGAGCTTCTTAGGAAGATTTGATGAAATAGTGCATATAAAATTCTTAGCGTAAAAACATTGAGCTGGAGAGATGGCTCAGCAGTTAAGAGCTTTGGCTGTTTTTCTAGAGGATGCGGGTTCAATTCCCAGCACCCACATGATATCACACGGCTGCCTGAAACTCCAGCTGCACAGGATCCAACATCTTCACACAGACATGCATGCAGGTAAAACACCAATGGAATACAATAAAAATAAGAAAATCATTAAAAAGTTCTTAGCTTTTGGTACAGAGTGAACAGTCCATAAATGTTAGATATTAAAATTATAATTGTTATAATTATTAGCCTACCCTTTACTTTCAGCACTCTGTAGTAGTTGGTTTTCCGAGCTTTAGCTGTATTTATCTTCATAAGACAACACATCATGTCCCATGCCTTCTCTGAAGCCATGCCTTTTATTCTCACAATATTCCTGGCCATGATTCTTGGGGAGATGACTTCATCTTCTTCTCATCTTCTTCTGACGTGTCCATCATGATGCTGGGGCCCAGAGTGGACCTAAGGGAGGGCTGGTTCCAAGACAAGTAGCAAATGTGACACTCCATCAGTGTAGCCTCGTGATAGTTATTTAGGTACATCTTAATCGTGCCCTCAAGATTGCATTACATCTTTCCATTAGTGTTCTGATGTGCTGTGGGTGTCAGGCACGTGTCACATGCATTTAGTGTCAGCCTGTCTTCATAAGCATTGACAAACTTCTGAAAAGAGGAAGGCCCATTTTCCTTAATGGAAACTATAGGCAGAAACATTTGCATTCATACAAAAATACTCAGGTGCTCAGTTTATGCAGCACACTGATGAACAAATGGCCACGGAGAGCGTGGTTGCTTGCTTTGAGCACTGCTGAGGGAGTCTCTTTGCATTGAGGGTCATTTCTCCTTTTACATTTGGTAAGCCCTTCTAATTTCCAGGGGCTTTCAGGAGAGGTTGTGTGTGGCTAGCTATTTTCATCACATGTCGGGGAAAGCAAGGTTTTGAAGAGTGGGAATGCTTATTCAGATTTTGCAGTTGTGTGACCTCTGACTGTGAAAGCATTGTTTTAGACAACACTCTTGTCCTTATTGACACCCTTTTAAAGTCGGGTGCACTTGGTTTTGAGAATTTCCCTTCTGGATTTTTTTCCCCCAGATATTTTCTCCTGTGTGGTTGAAAGATCTTAAACCATCACCAGACCCTTTCTCATGAATGAACTCTCCTAGAAGTGGCAAGATTTGTCTTCCCAAGTTAGGGCTTTATTTTTAACAGGCATTGGAGTTTGCTTTGAGTTCTGTTGTGGAATTTATTTAACCCAAATTTAGGATTTTATTTTGTACTTTTCTTTCACACTTTTTGATACAAACTTTGATATATCTGCTAACATAGTTTTAATTGGGCCATGGAATTTGAGTCAGGGATCTCCTCTTAAAGTTGGTCAGAACCCCGTCAGAACATTTTAAACATGTGGTTTAAATGTATTGTAATAAACAGACTTCTCCACCATCATTTAGGACACAGTAAATGGATCCAAAGAGAGAAATAAAGCACCGTCCCTGCCGCCATGCCATTTATAACAAGGCGTAGCCATGTGGGTACACAGATAACACACAATGTAGTACCCAGTGGAAAAAAGTTAGTAAGGACGAATAGGAAGGGGTGCTGAGAACATGGGGCTGGCACAGAGATGTCACTGGAGGTGATGTTCCAGTAGGTCCTGTGCTGCTTCCTGGGAAGAGGGAATTGTGTAGAAGTTAATGGTTTTAGCGGTTTGGGTTACATAGAGAGGTAGGTATAGTATAAGAAAGTAGAAGAGTACACAGGGGGCGGAGCCAGAAGACACGTCCATGGCCATTACAAAAACATGCTGTGGAGAAGTTTGCCCTTTAGTAGGTATTAGAAGATGTTTGGAAAGGCAACACCAGAAGTCGAGGAGCTCAGAGACTGAGACAAAGATGACTTACTTGTAACAGAGAGCAGACTGCTGGCCAGATGCAGCAGGCTGGTTGGTTTTGAAAGGAGCTGATGTAAAATTACCCTTCCTAATGAGCTGTAATAGGTGGTGGAGCCTTATGATCACAGCGACATGATCAGGCATCAAGGTTGGGGAGACCCAGACAAGCATTAAGAGAGCGAGGACGTCATAGTGGAGAAAGCACAAAGAGCACTTCATGGAGAGAGACAGTGTTCCCTTAAAAAACACAGAGAGGAGCCTCATTAGGAGAGATGGCTTGAAGGAGAGTAGGAGAGACAGGGCCACGTACAGGATGATGGCGGTCCCCAGAGGAAAAGCTTCAGACCCTTTCTTACTTTGATAGGCTTTTGTTGGGGCAGGTGGAAAGTTCCACACTAGGAAATTCAGCCTGGTCTCATCAGGGCTGAGGAGTCTGGTACTGGGTAAGAAAAGAAGCATCTTGCAGCACACTATGACACCTTCTCATCAGGTCTCTGTGTCCCAGAGGGCATGGCGTGTCTTCCTGTGGAAGGATGAAAGGCAGCCAGGGAGTCTGTGATCTGCCATTTCCTACCTGAAGCAGTGGTTGACAGTTCTTGACATACTTCACAATTATCTCTAGCATTTGTCAACGATTATGAACATCCGAGCCCCACTTCTGGATTTTCATTTTGTGTGGGTGATGGACCATCCTGGCTCCTCTGTAAGTCACCCCTCTCTGAATGAAGGGACAGGCAGCCTTGCTTATGGCTTAGACCTGTGGTGTGCATGTGCGGAGCCACTGTCCGAGCACTGGGTAAGGGGAATTTTAGAGCCAATGCCACCACAGACACATTTCAGTTACCACTAGCGATTTTAGAGCCAGATGACAATCACTCAAAGTAAAACAGAAAAATGACAGGTTCATTTTGATTTTAATGCAGGCCAACTCATTCTGTTAGGAAAAACCACCTCTGGAACTTTAGTCTTATAATGGGGTGCTTGTTTGCTCACTCGGCCTTGAGCATCGCATTGAGGCACACTCAAATCCCATGCCCTGTCTTTTCTTTAGTGAGCTTGAAATCCAGGTCTCCAAATGGAAACCTCAAACTGCGCATGTCTCCTGTAGGCCAAGCAACACAGGCTTCTTGCAGCAGCACAGGAGTGCTTGAGATCTGGGAGACAGTCATTTTGCCGTCATAGTTTTAGGAGCTTCTCTTTCCCGTTTGTTAACGGGGATAGAGCTTCTAGAATACATTGGAATGGTAGCTCTTCATCTCTTTTTGGGTTTCATTGGAAATTCCCTTATTTGTTTTTGTTTTGTTTGTTTCTGAGACAGAGTTTCTCTGTGTAGCCTTGGCTCTCCTGGATTCACTTTGTAGACTGGGCTGGCCTCGAACTCACAGAGATCCACCTGCCTCTGCCTCCATGAGTGCTAGGATTTCAGGCGTGCACCACACCCGGCTCCTTCAGTGTTTTATTAGGAGCACCAAGAGTGATATTTTAGTACTTTGTTTATTAGCTAAACTTAATATTTTAAGGATGCCAATTATTTTTCCTAGTTTATTGAGTTTTGAAAATTAGTAGGTATTTAGGATGTTCAAATACCTTTAAAATAGTTATGATTTTGTTTTATGTGTATGAGTATTTTATGAATGCAAGTATGTGTGCCGCCATGTGTATGCCTGGTGCACGCAGAGCCCAGAGAGGACCTTGGATCCCCTGGAACTAGGATTATAGGAGGTTGTACATCGGTATTAGGAGCAAACCTGGGTCTTCTGACAACCTGTCTTTCTACCCTGTTTAAAGTAAGATAAGTAAAGATAAAAGTAAAAGATAAGTGTGTTTGGTTCACCTGTGATTATTTTAACTAGCATTGTTAGTATTACTAGGACATTTACACATCTCCGCAGGTGCAGTTCGTCTGACTTTAAACACTGTTCAGTGCTGAGCGTGAGGTATTGTCTGTAATATATAACTGTTTGAAATAATGATCGCTTCTCCTTGAGAATTACAGAATTAACATTTTTGTCCGTTCCGACTTCATCTTGATGATCTAAACTCTCAAGGACACCGCTCTCACCCCTCTTATCATATGCATCAATAGTCTTGTTTCTTGAGAGCCACATTGCAAGTTCTGTTGAGGGTAGGCTTGTGGCTTATCAGTGTGAGTACAGGTGTGTCTGTTATGAACTTCCAAAGCCTAGTAAAGTATGACGGTCGTAACCATCGCATTAGACACATGCATCTGTCTCCATTGATGAGGCTTGTTTAATAGCCTTTTTATAGTCCTGCAAAACCAGCCAGCAAGACATATTGACATGTATATGCCTATGGGGTTCAGAAAATGGCATCTAGAAAGAGAGCATTTACCACAAGAGAATTCTACACATACAAAGGAGGCTCCAGCTCCTGAAATGTATTTTTCTATTTTCACACTTCGTTACAGGAAGCGTATACCTTAATTGAGAAGATCGAAGCAGAACAAAATGCCCTCTATTCCCATCAGAAGTACTTGGAGAATCCGAAAACAAAGAAGAGCCGAATCCCTCCCCCGCCCATCCTGCTGGCTCGGACTTACTGCTCTGTAACTCTGAAGCCTGCTCCATTCATTTCACAAGTTAAGGTATGGTGCCCTCCCATTTGCTGCCTCAATGCGATGCAACAGAAGTTCTTTTTTGACTATAACGACTCATAGTATTATTGCTTTCAGGACACGGATAGTCTTATTTATAAGCACCAAACATTACATTCGCATTTGTACTTCTTATCTACCCTTAATTTATTCATGATATTTTCCCCTTTATGAATTGTCCTCTAAAGCTATCTCAAACACTTGTGAAGGGGAAACAATAGAAAAAATAGTTCCCTCTATGTGTCTTTGGCACAGTGGCACTGTGCTCAAGGTAGAAGACATTGGAAGAAGGCAGCTCCTCTGAGAGCCAGCGTTGGAAACAAAGCAGCAGGACATAGGAATCTGAAGGTCGTGGGTCTAGAGATTCTGTGTAAATCTTCCCCAAGCCACCACGGAAATAAGTGACAATCCAAATGTCTCTCCAAACACAAATCTTTATGCATTTATTAGGATGAACCTCTTGTCTCATCCCTGAGTCTCAACTCAGCCTAAATGGGAGTGACTCTTGGGATTTCATTTCCTAAGAAGAAATCAGGTCCGGCTAGTTTCCATTTTCAATATTACTCTTTCCTCTTTTAGGTGCTCTTTGATGTTGTACCACAATACATTCCTATCTTTGATTATCTTTAGGGCATTTTGTGCTCAGAGACTTTGAAGTCAAGAGTATGTAAGTTTAAAATTCTGGCTCTACTACTTACTGGCAGTGCAGCTTCAGAAAGGCCAAATACAGTTTGAAGATCTCTTCATTTGTAAAGCATGTTTGTCGTGAAAAGAGGTGGAGTGTGGGCAGGAGAAGTATGTAGTCAGCCGGGGTCTCATCCGGCCCCCGTAAAGCCCTTACTCTGCCCCTGGAGCCACACAAACTTGGTGTGGTGCCACATACCTTTAATGTCAGCACTTTGAGGGTGGAGGCAGAAAGGTCAGTTGATGGCCATCCCTGGCTGCACAGCAAGTTCAAGACCAGTTTAAGTCCAGTTTAAGTTCGAGACCCTGTTTAAGAAAGAGAC
This sequence comes from Pachyuromys duprasi, assembly GCA_028658305.1. Taxonomy (NCBI): domain Eukaryota; kingdom Metazoa; phylum Chordata; class Mammalia; order Rodentia; family Muridae; genus Pachyuromys; species Pachyuromys duprasi. The sequence continues at coordinate 77,172,674 of CM053766.1, forward strand.
TGAACTAAGATATAACATTATCGACATTTTAGCTGATGACTTTCTACTACTTTTATTAAGCACGTGTAATAGAAGCTATCAAAATAATTATTGCAGTTATGGTTGAATTATTTTGTGTATGTTTTAAAATTCTATGCAGTGAGCTTTTCCCCCCTTGAATGTCAGCTGTCAAGTTCTGTGTGAATTAACAGGCACAAAGTGAAGCATGGATGAAGTGTAGTAGCTCATTCTTGATTGACTTTAGATGGACGGGGCTGGACTTCCTTGAGAACGATTGTCAATTACATGTTGTTTTGTTCTTTGAAATTGTGGGAGTAGGAATAGGATTTATTTTGCGCGTTAGTGCACTGCGTTGAGAGCATCATCAACATTGGAGGATTTAGACATCCGTGCTGAGAGGAGGCTTCGCTGATTTTGGAAGACTAGTTCAGTGTGAGGGCTATGGAATTTAGTGTTTGTTTTCAAATATTTTGGTTTAACCCAAACCTTATTTTTTTCAGCATTACTATTTAGTGACAGCCTTCTTTATGTTGCTTGAACGTAGGAAGGCATTAGCACCTCATATTTGAACCATAGCTCTAGTGCTTTTTAATGGCGCGTATACTATAAAATTTGTGTAAATTACTCTTAAGGAGAGCTGGTTCAGGAAGGCTTGCCCTCTGCTTCCTCTTTGTCACCACTAGGTGGTACTGTGGGCTTATGTAAGTTTTCTGGTTTGCTCGTTTGGCCATCTTTTGTCTCAGTGAAGCCTCCTCTTAAGACATTGCTTCATTAAAATCTGCCTCTATAGTTGCAAATGCTAATGTTACTTACATTGTCTATAAAATCTTATTTCCAAAGTTAGTGATTTGTTCACACCATCTCCGTTCTTATGTAAATTCTAATTACACATTGCTCCTTTGTGTTACACAAACTAGGGGCAAAATAAAAATATAAAATTGGCTTGTAAAAATGCTTTTAGAGAGAATTCGCTCTGTAGATTCTGCTTTGTCTGGTATAATTAAGAGCAATAACAATCTGTCGCAGAACACAGCCCACCTCCCCCCGCCCCCACCATGGACACTGCACTCCTTTTGTATGGATGATCAAGAGATGTTAAGTCCATTATTTTCGTGTTGTGCTGTGTTTCGGAGATTCACTGGCCTTTTACTCTTGTCCCCCAGCCTCCAGTTTCTCAGCATCCTCTCTGCTCTCTCTCGCCCTATTTCTGATTTCTGCTCATGTTGGCTAGCACTCTTAATTGGTCATATGTATCATAGGACCTGAGAAGTTTTCTTTGGGAGCACAGAGGCTCAGGTACCTGTACCCTGAAGCCTCATTCAATGAAGACAGGAAGCCTTGAGTGGTTTGGCTATAGTTTTATACAAATGATTCTTTAAAAAAAAGTGTGGGGGGGGACCTAGAGTAGAATCAGTGTTGAGGCTTACTCCCGCAGGTTGGCTCCCAGCCCTCGCTTCAGCGAGTTCTCTTCAGGCTTCCATGTTCACCTCCATTGTGAATGTGGCCTGTGTCTTACTGCTTCCCTTCTCTTCTACACCTTGTTGTTCTCATCATATGTATATGTCACACGAAAATCTTTCAAATGGTGATCTCCATTGCCATCTAGTCATATCTGTGTCCCTCAAGATGAAGCTGTCTTTGGCATCAACTTTTGTGTCTGCTCTGAGTCAAAATGATTTAGCCTTTTTGCAGCTGGGTTTCCCATGACAGTAGCAACTCCATCTCAAAGGAGTGTGGTGAATATTAGCCACCTGATTTTTTGACAAAGATGCCTAAAACATCCACTGGAGAGGAGACAGTCTGTTCAGCAGATTGTGCCTGCACAACTGGGTGTCCACGTGTGCAAGGATGAGGGCAGACTTTTCTCTCTTGCTGTAAAAAATCAATTCAAAATAGGTCAAAGACCTTAATATGAGATGTGAAACACTGGGCGTACTGGGGGAAAACGCCTCAAGATTCAGGAACAGGCTGTATCTGAAGAGGACTTTGTGAAAAGGACTGGGATAGCTCAGACAAAAAGCAGTATTTGACAAATATGATTGCATGAAATTAAAAAGTTCAGGACAGCGAAGGGGGCCCATCCAGTGATGACGGAGTTTAGAGAATGGGAGAAAAGTCCCTGCTGGCCGTGTCACTGACAGAGGCTTTGTTTAGATTATAGAAAGGACTTCGAAGACTAAGCTTGGGGCTAGAGAGATAGCTCAGCAGTAAAGAGCACTTACGGCCTCTCGCAGAGGACACAGACTTGGTTCCCGGCACCCCCATCAGGTGGCTCATAAATGTCACTCTCGAAATGGACAGACAGTTCTCAAAAGATGAAGTGATCATATGAGAAATATTCACTCTCCTTAGTCACTAGGGCAAGCCACCCAAAGCAACACTGAAATCCCGTCGCATTAAGAAAACACGTGACAGATGCAGGTGAGGAAGCAGGAGAAGAGAGTGATTACGCAGTGCTGGTGGATATAAACTTAGTTCTCAGTCCTCCCATTGGTGGGAGTTAGGGCAGAAACTTCCCAGAAACAAAAATATAGCTACGAGGTGACCATGTTCCACCCCTCCTGGATTTGTACCAGTAGGACACAGCAGAGATGCTTACAGACCTGTGTTTTCCACCATCTTCACAATAGCTAAGTTATAGAACCTGCCTAGGTGTCTGTCAACAGCTGAATGGATGAAGAAAAGGTTGAATATATCCACAATGAAGTTTCACTCAGCCATAAAAAGAATGAATTATGTTGTTCTTTAGGAAAAGGGTGGAGATCTACTATAGTAAGCAAAATAAATCACTCAGACAAGCGTTGCGTGTTTCGATCATTTTCAAACTCCAGCTTTATGTAGATGCATTAAGTTGTGCATGTATATAAGACGTGGAAGCAGAGAGGAAGACCGGGGCGTGAATGACTGACAATGGCAGGGGGTAGAGGGGGAAGATGAACATGGTCAGAATACTTTGTATGAAAATGGCTTTATGAAATGCATCACTATGTACAATGAATATATGCCAATGAAAAGGAAAGTTCATGACAGTTTACTAATGTTAGTTAGCACAAAGAACTGCTCAATTAATAGTCGATAGAGTAGGCAATAATGAGGGCCTGGGGGGAGTGGCTCAGTGGGTATGCTTTCCAAACAAGCATAAGGACCTGGGTTCAAATTCCCTGAACCCATATAAAAGCCAGACACACAGTATGAGAGTGTTTTATACCAGTGTTCCTATGTGGAAGAGGAAGGAGGAGAAAGGAGAATTTCTGAAGGCCAGTGGGCCAGCTAGACTGTTGTGTT
>CM053766.1:77184438-77221604 GCA_028658305.1 Pachyuromys duprasi
AGTGGTATAGCTGGGTCTTGAGGAATCATTATTTCTAATTGTCTAAGATAGCGCCAAATTGATTTCCAGAGTGGTTGTACAAGTTTGCATTCCCACCAACAATGGAGGAGGGTTCCTCTTTCTCCACAACCTCTCCAGCATGCGCAACTGGGGCTTTTAATAACACGATTTTAAAAGGAAGGAAGGCTCAGTTGTAAGTTTATCAACCCCTCACAGTTCCTCTTACTTCCCTTGACCATCTTGGAATCACATGGTGTTTCAGTGACTCATATTCACTCGAGGACTGTACTGTACTAACGTTACTCTGTCTGGCTCCGTGCAGACTTTCAGCTTCTCCATGCTCTGCTTTCCACCTTTTCCACACAAAGGGGGCTGATAGGGCTACAAGGAGCAGTGAATGGCATAGGCCTGAGTGTTTAGTGTAATACTTTGCATCTAGAAAATTCCACTTGATTTCAAGGCCTGACAGAACCTATATGTCCTATATTAACTTCCCTCTCACACTGCCTGTTCCTTCCAATTCTGACTCATCATTCCAGTCCGTTTGCAATCTTCTCTGTCCGTTTTCCACATCCTTGTTCCTCTCATATCCTGTTTAAACTGTACCAGTTGGGATTGTATCCTTGCCTTCAGGTTCAACTCAAGCCTTGTTCTCCCCGATTTTCAGATGTTCACTCTCTATTCCTAAGATCTCCACAAGAATTGTGCTCTTCTTCGGAGCTTTGCTGTGCTGTTGTGTTGTTTATGTCTTCAGTCACATGGATGGTGAGGGCATTCCTAGACTGACAGGCGCTTGCTCCTTCAGCATTCAGCACAGAGTAGACACTTTCAGGAAAGCTTACTGCTTGATGAGTAAGGAGGAATCATTTGACAGTTCTAGCCTTGTAAGTTTTTCCCACAAGTGGATACTGTCCTAATAAAATGTCCCTTCTGTGCTTAATTCAATGAATTTATTTATGCCTTATCATTTGAAGCAGTGTGGAAGTCATTTGCTGAAGGTTCATACTCTGTATGTATTTAAATAGAAGAGGTTTTAGAAATTCCCTTAAATATATTCTATCAGAAGAAGGTCAGTTGGTGATAATTTTTTTTCTATTGAGCTTTTAAACCTTACAAGTGAAATTATTTTTCCCAACACTGGATCTGTTAAACTTAAACGATATGGACTCTTGGAGAGCATTTCTGTTTTATTCTTTACTCTTTTCAGCTGCCAACTCTTTGTTGCACAAAAGCTCTGAAAGTGTCAGTCAGAACCAGGGAAGAATGAAATATATTTCACATATCAGGTTGGGGAAATCTGATTGTTTCTCTTGGAGCAGATTGTTCATTATAACAGTATCTATAATAAATGGGGCACACTGCTGAGATGGATGGAAATGAAATTAATTTGGCTCAGATGTGATCTTTGTTTTGCTTATGAGGATTTGAAACATCCTTACAGAGTTTCAGATTTCCATGCAATTTAGAAATAAAAGAGATTTCAAAATGCGTCTGCCTCCCCTGCCAGTGGCCACTGGCCACCCCATTCCCTCACTGTGGCACCATGGAGCAGAATGGCATATGTGGCATTAGTGAGTGGTGGGATATGTCAGAATTCTGTTTGAAATATACATGTTCCAAGGAAAAAGATACCTTGAGACATTTTTTGTTGTTGTTGTTACAGGTCGCCTATCAGGCTGGTAACTATGAGTTGGCTAAGAAAGTGTTTGCACCAGTCTGGGATTATTTTGTTGCTCCTCCACCTCAGGATGATCAGTCAGTTGTCTGTCTAAGCAACATCATGACAATAACGCAGAGAAGGTAATTAGAACTGTTACATGAAAGCCTAAATTCGTGTTTTCATCTTCCAATCAAGATAGTCCATGTAAAAGTGTATTTTACCAGAATTTTAAAGTGCATATCTTCCAAAGTCTTGGAGTCGTTGTTAGATACGTCCTTTCTAGAGTCAGGAAAACAGTGTGGCAGATGGACAAAGGCTTTGCAGTAAAACTGTCAAGTGGTAGCAGCTAGAGCAGAAGACATGAACGCTTGCTGGAGATTCTCAAAACTGAGTAGGGAGGGGGTGTGGTTAAGGTGCGGGCTTGATGTGTGGACTGTGATCATGAGGGGTTTCTCCTTTGCTCCAAATAGGCTCCCAGGATTAGACACTCATCAGTTGCCAATATGCCAGTAAAAGCCAAAGAAAGCGGCTGACTAGCTTTAGACTTTTCTGGCATTTTTCCTTAAAGGGGTACGACTTCAGGACAGTTTCAGAACAGAACATTTCAGGCTGGTATTTCAAGCTGTGCATAAACTTGAAAAAAACCAACCAACCAACCAACCAACCTCTCCTGCTTATTAATGCCTGAAAAATAGAAACCTTTGCCCCTCTTAGATGGTGAACTTAAAAATCTAAATGATAGGCAAAGTAGAGTGTCGGTGATATTTATTTACACTAAAAGCTTAATTCCATTTCAATTAAACAAATGTGGACTTAACATTTGCTCTGTGCAAAGATCGTGAGTGCTGTGGGAGAAAGATTTGAGGGGCATTTTAAGAGAAGACAGAGGTAAGAGTTAGGTTTTGTGTGAACTGCAGTATAGAAGAGGGAGTAGGAAGCGACCAGGCTTCCCAGTGTTAACCAGCTGGAGAATCTGTGGCATTTACTAAGGGAAATGGAGTGTGTGTGGAGGAAGATAATGAGTGGGGTTGGGGATAGTTTTCCTTTGCTTTTGCTTTTCCAGCAAGATGCTTTTGTAGGTCAGGAGATGATAGCAGATGTTTTGTTTAGTGCTGACATTCAGGAGACAGTCAATGCTAGAGGTGGCAATTCGGAAATTGTCTGTGGAGGTCACCACTGAAATCTTGAAAAGGTGGTTGTCTTCAACTAGGGACTGATGGCTGAACTTTAGCAGAAAATAGACAATCCTGCTATAGAGCACTGGGGTTGCTTTCATTAAAGGGACAGGTGTAAGAGATGGAGCCAGGAAAGGCTTTTGAAGTGGAGCTATCCAGGAGATGAGGAGCCTGGGAGAGGCCTTGCCGAGGGATGTGGGCATCACCTGGGGGACTGGCCTGTGCTAGTCCATGCAAGTGCCAGGTCAGGCTCAAGGAAATCCTGCAGAAAGGTTGAGCAAGCTAGAAATCAGGAGATATTTAAGAGTTGGCAATTTGGAGGTCACCAGTGAATTCAAAAGAGCAACTTCTATGATGCCACGAACTAGAAATGATTTTGTGAATAATGAAATGGAAACCCATAAACAAGTGAAGACCATTCATGGACAGAGAGAAAAGAGAAGCAGGAAGAGGCTTGAAAGTCAGGTTTCCAGAAAGGCTTTTGGGCTCTAGAGGGAAGGGAGCTAGTGGAGAGGGAGAGGTTGAAGATACAAGAGAATTCAGGTGACAATGGTATGGCCCACAGAGCAGGTAGGATGTTCTTTGGAGACATATGCACAGAGGAGCTCCCAGGAAGAGCTGAGGTGCCCCCGAGCAGCACTGATGTCATAGCTGATGCAGAACTTTGTGGTGAAGCCCAGTTCTTGATGGCTAAGAGTCTGCTTGATCTACGTTTGTCTCCCAGGAGACACTCCTAGGAGAGTGTCTGGTACACAGTAGGCTTTAAGCATATGCTATTTTGAAAAGGTGAAGGAAAAAATAAGTGAATAAGCAATTGGTGTTTTGACAAGCTAGAAAAATTGGGCAGCAATGTCCTTCCAGGGTGATATGGTGGTATAAGAGGAGGCAGAGACTAAGGCTCTGGGAACCTTACTATTGAAGAGACTTAAATGAACTCTGGGGTGTGCAGAGAATGTAATGGAGCCAGAAAGTGCTCAGTAGGATGAACACATGTGTCACGGTACTGAGGGCCATTGTGAGGCCAACAAGAAAGTGCAGTGTGCATTGCAGTAAGGAAGTTCAGAGTTCAACGTGGTGGGATCAGCTTCCAAGTGTGAATTATTGATGTCAGGCTCTTTCCTGTTATATGGGGTAAGGAGGCTCAGAGAGCGGATGGACCTAAATCTTGAGTGTAAAGGTTTATCATCAGTTAGGCCTTAGGGCATGTGTGTATTGGAAACAAAAGAGAACCCACAGGTTTTAAAGTTCTGCTGACCTCTGGCACTGTGGACTGCAATTTAGAAAAGGCAATTAGAAGTAACCAGCGCCATTAAGACCCATCCTTTCTAGCTGAATTTGCTTAGAATGGTCCTCATCTTCACGAAGTCCAACAGCAGTGCTACCAGGCCTGTTCTCCAACCTGATTTACTATAATTGCATCATGTTGATGGGGCAGAACTGTTTATTTGTAGGAACGAGGAACATTCGCCATTGATTATCTTTATAGACTGGTGGCCTAATATCTCGGCTGCTCCAGTCTCTTAGTTGTGAGCTTCCCTTTGGTTTTCATTTAAATAGACACCTGAGAGCGGCTGTTCCGTGGGCCTCCATCACTGTCAGGGTACTTGTATAGATACTGGGAATCTGCAAACCCAAACAGGTTGAATAGACGCACTAGCCCAGTTATTGTACAGCACCACACTTAACACTGCTTTTCTTCTTCTGCAGATTTCATGCCAACATCTTGGCAGAGACATCTTCGATCCTCTTAAACCTTTTCCTTAGAAATATCTTTGTGATGAGTGACATTAAAATTAAAGAAGAAAATCTCTTCTGTGATAATATTAAAGGCAATGAGATTTTCCCTGCCCAGCAAGTGAGTACATGCCGAGCACTGAGACCCTGTGGTTCCACCGTCTTTGCTTCTCTATGCTTCAAGGATGGATTCCTTTGGGATCTGTGTCCTTCCTAGTGAATAGACCAGGAAGACATGGTCTGAAGTTGTCGCATTATTTTATATTCTATGCAGGTCTCACAGCTTAGCTCACATTTCCTTCTCCATTTGTCTTTTCCCCACTCTATACAAGACCAGGATATACCTTCAGAATTTAATCTGTACAGTGTGGACACTGAAACATTTGTAGTCTCACCCCCTCTGAGAACACGGTGGCTTCATTTTTACATGGTTTCTCTGCTTTTGAAAACTATGCAGAGATTAGCATGTTATTATTCTTTACAAAATGGGATCTCAATCAATTTACTATTCAGCCACCTGCTTTCCTTAAACTGTCCCTTTTCTTAGAGATGTTCTCATGCTGGTGTATATTAACTTGCCATCTTCTTTTGAATTATAAAATTGCATGCTTCTACAGAGGCAGGGATTTAATCGTTCTACCAGCGATAGACTCTCGGGGTGTCGGTACAAGGCTCTGCAGTCAGTAGCCTCCTAGTGTTTTCTGTCTTTAATAATCATCTTATATTAGGCCCTTATTCCAGCTTGTGAGTCTCTCTTTGCTCTGGCCTTCATAACTAGATATGGAAGCTTCAGATCTCTACTTTCATTCTTATTCTGCTTTTTTTTCTTTTTGGTAATAGTTGTTTTCATTATACCTTTTTGATTTGTTGACCAACGAAGCAGTAGTTTGTCACATGAGGCCTATGCCTGTAAAATGACTTTTCTCCAGTCTAGCTCACTATCTTTGGAGCTCAGGTTCTCAGAACAGTTTCTTGTCTGCCACACCCAGTTCGAAAAAGAAGCCATTTAAAATGAGCTTTGGTGAATTTCACACCAGAAACCACCATTCCCGTAAAAGCTGCTTGTATATAAAATTTCTGGCTAGTGTTCATACAGTTTTTCTTGTGAATAATGTGGCTATATATAGAAAACAACAAACTTTTTCCCCAAGAGGAAAGTGAAAGGAAAAGAGAGGATTTTTGTCTTTTTAGAAGACATATTAATATTACAACCCTAAAGTCTTCATTCTTCATCATTTCTATTTAGTTAGTGAAAATATAAATAGAAGAATTAATCTGGCTTGGTGAAAACATTCCATTTTCTTGCAAATTAAGAAGCAAAATTAGAATCTGTTAATCAAGTGGGTCAATATTATTGGTATATTACATTTTACTCACCACAATTATTCACCACACTTTATGGTTTTGTAAATGAGGATTTTTTTTTCTGAAATTAAAATATAGCCCCTTTTTTTGCCAATAAAATTGTCGTTCACATTTTCTGTTGTTAGTGGTTCTTGTCTTGTCTTACAAGCCACACTGGAGTTTAATTCCAAGGTCATGCTATGCATGTGTAGCATTAGGGGGAGGTGGAGTCCTTTCTAAATTCAGATTTTTTTCATATTATTGTTGCCCTCTCTGTTCTTTAAAGATACATGGAGTTGAGAGCCTGGCATTGAGCCTGACTATGTAGTAACAGCGCTTCTTCTGTCCCCATAGCTCGCTAGACTGATGGAATGTGAGAATGTGTTAGTGGCACTCGATCTCAGCAACTTCCTCAACGATGCCAATTATGCCCTTCAAGCAGTGACCCAGTGCTATGGGCTCCTTGCGCCCATCATCTATCACAACATTGTTTTGGTACCTGTCATCCAGGTAAGGGTATCCCCCAGCTCCCACGGGAGGTGTATGTGGAATGACAATTCAGTGACTCGTTATGGGAAAGAAGAGCAGTGTGTCCTCCATTGGGAACAAATGGGCCAAGAAGAAGCACTGTGAAATTTCAGGAGTTAACTTGAAAATGTCCTAAGGAATTATATACCAGAAAAAACAAAAACAAACAAACAAACAAACAAAAAAAACCCAAGTGTGTTTCTTTGAAAACTCACAGTCCCATCAGTGGCCTTAGTTAAACACTGGCAAGAGTCATGTCTCGGTTTTAAGAGTTATTTCAGTTTTCATGCTCTTGTCATTGTAGATAAAGCAGTGCACTTTCAGCACACCTTTCTAAACTGTCGCAAGGATGTGCATAATGAACAACCCGAGAAAGCCTGCTTGGTGGCATATCGCTACTCTCATTCGAAGGGAGGAGACTAGACATTTGGATAAATGATGGCGGAACATCTAGTTATTTACCTGAAAGCAAGTAGGATCTGGCCTGTTTATACTATATACAGCTATCTGCACTGTTTAAAAAGTAAAAGTTAAATAAAGCAAAACTTTAGGGGAAAAAAAACGAACAAACCAACCCAGGAGATGATATCTGTAGTCTGGTGATCCCAGGGAAATCTTCCCAATTACGATAGAGCTTCTAGAAACAGTAAACTGCATGAGGCAAAAGGACAAAGATTCTAGAAAACTTGTGGAATCAGACAAAATATACTTAAATAAATGAGGAATAATTAGATGTGACAGGAAGCCTTGCAAGTTAGCCAACACCTAATAGGTAAATGGACACACAGGGTCAGAATAGGCAGAAAACAAATCCACTATATGCTAAGATGCTTGGGTACCAAGTATTTCTGGAAGCATAAATTGGATTAACAGTGTAAGATCTGCAACTCGTGTTGCTGGTGAGAACTATGATAACAATGGCATTCTGACTCCCTGACAGGGAAGTGTGAAATGTTATAAGCTTTTGGAGTTTGATAAAGCAACTTTAATTTTAATTAAATTAAATCTAACTTTAAGCAAAATTAAAACCAAATATATCTGATATAATAATTCTTCAACTGGCAATTTATTTCATAGAATAAAATTTTAATAAAATTAAAAATACCTTTATTTGACAGGGCAACCACACTGTAAGTTACGCAGAATAAAATCACTACTTGGCCAAATGCTGGACCTCCCACCACCCTTTGTGTCCCAGATCCACGCATTTTTCCCTCCTGGGGATTTAGTATGACAGATAACCACAATGGTCACTGACGTAGCATGTACTGGCCTCAAGGTGGTTGCCTCATTGATCTTGTCAAAACAGGGCTGCTCATATGACAGAAAGCCTTGCAATTTGGCCATCACCCGATAGGTAAATAGACACAGGGTGTGAATAGGCAGTTCACAGAAAACCAAATCTGCTACATGCTAAGCTGCCTAACATGCTGCTTGTGGTGGTAGGCACCTTAGCATGTATAAGGGTCTTTTCTGTAGTGTTGGAGGAGGCAGGATCAGTGAAGAGAAACAACAGTAGTTGCTAGAGCTAAAATGTTAGCCATGAACTGTTCAGTGTGAGAACAGTGAATCACGGCTGGTCCACACCAGATGCTAACATGCAGCCATTAGCAACATAAACCAGGGCCGTCTCTGTGGATTCGGAAGCACTTTTCATGAGGCATAGTTGAAGGAAAAAGATAAAAGTTCAGACAAATGTATATAAATGGCATCTTGTGAAATAACAACAACATTCTCTTTGGGTACATTTATGCATCTGTGCACACACACACATACATGCATATATGTATAAGCTTTGAGAAACAACTCAGGTAGTTGGCATGATTTGGGGATGTGGTACACAGTGGGTACAGAGGGTGAATTAACATGAAGGGAGGAGCTAAGTGAGCCTTAAGCACCCTCACCAGTGTATCAGGAGAATGAAATATTGTTAGGACAGTGGCTTGAAGCAACCCAAAAGAACACACTTGGGATCATCAGAATGGAGAAGAGTGGGACATAGTCTCAGCAATGTTTCTTTGGTGATAGTATTACTCTGACCTGTGCAATGTCAGTCTGTGACTGGGACCCCAATATGATGTAGTTCTTGATCAAATACAGGAACACACTATGTGAAGCCAGGAGGGGAGGTATGAGTCAGGATTAATTGATTTTTAGTGGCGTGAATGCTCAGTTTTAATCTTAGAGGGGTTATCATTTCCAGTGCTTCTGTCCATCCATACTAAGTCACATGCAGTTGATCTTCTCTGTCCTTTGCCAATGTTCTCCTAAGCATACAAGTAATGTTTAGTGCTTTGGATCCATACAGCATTTGGCCTCTATCTTTTATAGCACTTGTGAAAAGAAGTATTGTTTTATAGCTATTTGTATATTTATTTTACACTTTTCACTAGTTTTCCAGTTTACACAGATAGATGACTTATCTGAAAATTGAATATGTCCAATTTATCTATATAGATATTCTTTTATACCCGATGAATATGTTATCAGTAATGACCAACAGCAGTGGTACTTCATAGTTTAAGACAGATATGATTTATATACTACATTTTATACTAAATAAGATGATATTTGAATCATTGTGCTTCTTTTTTTTTCAGATCTTGATAAAATGTATTGTAGTTTTGCAAGGCATGCCAAATTTGGTTCACTCAAAGAAACACATTCCAAGCTTTGAAAGCATACAGCACATGATAGCTTGCTCCATCTTCTACATGACAAAGGTATTGTTTGTATACTGTAAAATGTAGGACTGGTACTGAGTGACGAAGTCAAACATCATTTAATCATGGTAATTGGATTGTGTAAGAACAGCATCTCTCGGGCCAGAGACAGTGCTCAGAATTTGAGTTCCTGCTGCTCTTGCAGAGGACATGAGTTTGTTTCTTAGCTCAATGGCCCCATAACTCATGCTCCCCAGGACCCAACTCCCTCTTCTGATTTCAGAGGGCACCTGCACTAACTTGTGATTTAAAATAAAAAGCATACCCAAAGCAATTTTTCTTAGATGAAAAGCAAATGTGAAGCCTACACATTACAGGAGGGTAACTGCTGTTGAATTTTTGATAAAATTATGGTACCCCACAAACTCAACCTTGTTATCACTGAAATGGCATTTGGATATCGTCTGGTGTTATATACAGTCACACAGAACACATGTTCCAAAACCCTGTAAGATTAGTAAGACAGTATGCTGCATGCAGTATGTACATGACCTTGTCATGCTGTGATCATGATGGATGGAAAGGGCAGACAGGCCTCAACTATCAAGGCTAGGGTTTGGGTTAAGATAATGGAACTTAGTGCAACAGAGACAAACAACAGCTGGGTGTGGTGACCATGCCTTTAATGCCAGCATTTGGAAGGCAGAGGAATGTGGATCTCTATGAGCTCAAGGCAGCCTATTCTACATAGTGAGTTCCAAGGCAAGCAGAGTTAAATAGCAAGGCCTTGTCTCAGAACAAGACAAGACAAAACAAAACAAAGCAAAACTCCAAAAAACAAAACAAAACAAAAAGTCAAAAAACAATTCTAAAACCCAGACACAAGCAACAAGATTACAATTAAAGGATCAATCAGTGAATGAAGGGTATATATAATGCTTTCATGAAATCAGAATATAAAAAACAAGGGCAGCCATGAAGGGAAGGACAGGATAGGTGCGCTCTTGGGGTATGAGCCTGGTGTGCCAAACCCTGAAGTCACGTATAGAGGCAAATCTAGCCCCACAGGTTGGGAGTGGTGAATCTAGAGATAGGAGCTGAGGATGGACACAGGCAAGGTGTAGTAAGAAGACAAACTGTTTTCTCAGGTTTCAGTCTGCACCTTCATATCAACTGATATGTCAGGTTTTGTTTTGGGCATTTGGTGTATGCTCAAAGATTTAGGACCTCCATGGCTGACACCAGCTGTCCAGCTTGGTAATGACACACACAGGTAGGTAGTGATACACACAGGCATGCGGAAAAACTGGGAGAGGCTTCGCGTGAGATCTGGATATTCTTTAAGCAATAGGTACAAACTCAAGTGTCCACTTAGGCCACACAGGTGTGATTTGGTTGGTATGAGGCCAGGTTATTGGGTCCTGAGATGAACTTACCTATAGCAATGAAAATTCCTTAAAGAAATAAGTAATCAAGATAAGAACTCACTCTCCTGAGCTTATATTTTAGAACACACACCCACACCCACACCCACCCACCCACACCCACACCCACACCCACACCCACACCCACACACACACACCCACACACACACCCACACACACGAGTAATTCTGAGAAGCCTTCAAGGACATAAGTGAAAAGGCTCAGCCCTGCAGGGTATCAAAGCAGATGCTGAGAATTATGACCAACCTTTGGGCAGAGTGCAGGGAATCTTATGAAATAAGTGGGAAATAGTAAGATCTAGAGAGGACAGAAGCTGCCCAAGGAGAGCAACAGAACCAAAAAAATTGAGCTCAGGGGTCTTTTCTGAGACTGATACTTCAACCAAGGACCATTCATGGAGATAACCTAAAACCATGCACAGATGTAGCCCATGGCAGTTCAGTGTCCAGGTGGGTTCCATTGTAATAGGAACAGGGACTGCCTCTGACATGAACTGATTGGCCTGCTCTTTGATCTCCTCCCCCTGAGGGGGGAGCAATGTTACCAGGCCACAGAGGAAGACAACGCAGCCACTCCTGATGAGACCTGATAGACTAGGATCAAAAGGAAGGAAAGGAAGACCTCCCCTATCAGTGGACTTGGGGAGGGGCATAGGAGAAGAAGGGGGAAAGAGGGTGGGATTGGGAGGGGAGGAGGGAGGGAGCTACAGGGAGGATACAAAGTGAATAAATTGTAATTAATAAAAATTAAAAAATTCAAAAAAGAAAATCAGGCAAAGGAGAACTTTTATGGGCTGGGCTTGCATTAGACAAGAAGGCTGGAAACAGTAGGCAGAACATCTGAACAAATGCACCGAGAGACCCATGGCCATCTTACAACTGTGTCAGCATGTCGGAGGAGTAGAAATTAGATTTCTTTTCTTTCTTTCTTTCTTTCTTTCTTTCTTTCTTTCTTTCTTTCTTTCTTTCTTTCTTTCTTTCTTTTTTTTTAATATAGAGGGAGGAAGATTAAGCCGAATCTGTAAATATTTGTGTTATTTACTCTCTACCATGTTGGGAAAGACCAGAGATGAGCTTGGTCCAAGGAGGCAAAGAAAACTTTAAAGAATGAACAACCAGATGATACAAAACCAACCAACCAACCAATCAAATAAATGATACAAGACTTCAAGCTTCTGTCACAAACAGATCTGATAAAGATTGTGGTAACAGTAGCTTATGAGTCAAATCTGAAAATACCTCAGTGTAGAGCTGCTCAGAGGTGGTAAATAGACTCAGAAGGCAGACCCAGCAGTCATAACATGAGAACACCAGGAGTCTGGGTTCGAGAAAGAAACAAACAGAGCAGTAATAGGCTCCCCACATCCTATGCAAGATTAAGGTAGGGACGTTCATGGAGAGAGATGTTGGTGATACATCTGAAGTGGAGGGTTCAGGACAAGCTGTAGAGCCTTGAGTACTGACGAACAGGTTCCTTGCAATGCAAGCAAAACCAACTGGCTCCCAGCAGCATCAGAAGTTAAAATACTGAAATGCCATTTCAAGGATAAGTCCTGAGGTCACAGAATTAATAACCAACAAAAATACTATTCATTTATTCAGGAAAAAATAGACACTTTCAAAGTACAAGTGTTTGCAGAGCATTGTGCCCATGCACTTATCTGAGGAAAACACTTGAGGACACACTTTTATGAAATGGCAATTGATTCCAAGCAGAAGTCCTGAGATATGGGGAGACAAAAGAGAGGAATAATAGGAACAATGAATCTCTCAACATATGCATTATTACAAGTAAATAGATGATAAGGGTGTGAGTTGGACTTTGTAACGTGAATGCTAAGTAGGAAGGTTTCTTGAAAGACAAGAGTCATTCCTGAAAGACAAACTTATTAGTAACCCAATCAAAAGCTTCCATTGTGTCTGAGGAGGGGAGAGCATGATACCAGGTAGATTTTTGGACCATGGTTGTACAAAATTATGACCATTACATGAAGTGCGTGTAGCCCAAGGCTACTGTTTTCTCTAACAGGACACACACAAATATGTAAAGATAATTTAGTTATGTGTGACTGTGAGCAGAAATTTACAGTTACAGTAGGACTTGTAAGTGTATAGAGAGGAAAAAGAATGAAGTCGGGAGAGAGAGAGAGAGAGAGAGAGAGAGAGAGAGAGAGAGAGAGAGAGAGAAGCCAAGAACAAGAAACATGGGCTGGGCTGGGAGGGAAGCAGGCTAATTTAACCAAAGTAAGAAGAAAGGCAGAGTGTTCATTTTAAAGATGGAGGAAGCAATAAAATAATTTTTTCACAACTTTATAAAGTTTGGATGATCTTAGAAGACAGGCTTCCAGAAGGGCTTAAAATGCATGTTCTAATACAGATATTCTTCAAGAAAGATGTCTACAATGAAGAGGACAATGGTGATGGTCAAATACCAACAAAACAATGGAGGGAAATATTTTCACAGCAGAAAAAGTAGCGTTCAAAACCACAGACATTAACCAGAGACAAGAGTGGCATTGTGCACTGTCTTTGACATTTCTAGGCTGACCTCCCCTGGCTGTTGGAAGGATTCAGATCTATTAGATGCCGGTCATATGACAGACTCAATGTCCAACATAAAAGACCAAGTCTTCCCTCTGGTTGATTGTTAGCACCACAGAAAGGGAAAGAGTCTGAATTAAAATAAAGCTTAATTTTTTATATATAACAGCAAATTGAAGAAAAATAAGATTGCATGAAAAATGCCACAAAGACATTTGATAACAGTTAGCAACCTTTCCTTTAATAAAATTGCTAGCAAGTTCAGGATGAAAGAGAGCTGCTGAATAATGATAAGGACACTTACCCAAATTTTAAAGCAAATATCATGCTAAATGGCAAATTTCTGAAGCCATTTCCTTAAAAACCAGGCCCAGGAAGGACTTTTAACAGGGAGTCATTATTTTCAGAGGTTCCTTGTGTGATAGGCATAGATTTGAAATACTTTTAAAATAGTAGAAAGGAAAAATGTAGCTTACTTATAATTGTAGGGTTCTCAAACATCTTGTAAGGAACAATTACAATCATATGAAGACTATATCAAGTAGGCATATATTAAGCAGATATGATAGTTTTATGTCAGAAATCATTAGAAATGGAGAGGGCAAAGTTTACTACTCAAAACTCAGCAATGAGTCAGAGAACCTGCATAAAAGAACTGAAATTTTCCCAATGATAGACGTCAAAATCTGAGCATATGGCAGGCTACACCAAGTTCCTGGACACCAAGATATGCTGTAACAGGAATATAACTCTTTCCTAAAATAACACTTAAATTTAATGCAAAATTTAATCTCAATTCCCATGGGCTTCTCTAGATTCATTTAAAGGTTCTCAGTAGATACGAAAACTCACCACATAGCCTCCTCAGTAAAAATGGTGTTAACAGCATTGTGGGAAAATCGATCTGTGGACTAAATTAGAGGGTTCAGCCCACATCTCCGGAAGAAATGAGTGTGTTCTAAAGGTAGTAATTTGAGGGACCATGGAGACTCTGCTCTATTATTATAGTTTTCAGTGTTGGGGGCCCCAGTATAAATGACCAAGCATCTGAAGTAAACCCAGAGCCCTACCTCCCACCATAATGACCTCCAGCTGGATCCAAGGAAGTCTGTATGGCCTTGGAGCCAGGGTCACCTTCCTCAGCAAGGGGGGGGGGGACACATGCCGGGAAATATAGCTAGTTGTAGTTGGGACATTTTTATGGCAGGAAATTATAAACAAAGCTGGAGGCAAATATCAGAATGGGAAAATGCATGGCAGGTGCAGGACTGTTAACATTGATTGCTCCAGAGAATAACCAATGAGAAAATAGGCAGGTTTTTTTTTAATAGTTCATGAAAAAGAGAATCAAAATCATCTTTAATCCCGTAGAGTATGGTTAAAGATTTGAGTTGCTTTAAAGGTGCAGCAGTGAGCAGGTATCAGGCGACGAAAGGCCATGTTCTGAGATCCAAGAGGAGACTTCGAGGGGTTTCACACTTAGGGATGGTAACATGGGATGTGCATTATAGAGAAAGAAATGGTTCCAGTTGCATATTGGCTAGTGATCTGAAGGGTATGAGACCTGAGGCAAAGGATGAGTTAGAAGGGGAGTGATAAATAACTACACAAGTGGAAAAAGCGAGAGGCAGCGGAGACTGACAGGCTCAAGAGTTATTTATGAGCTGAGTGGAGAAGCTGGCAATCCATCATGTGTAAGGGATGAAGGCCACAAAGGCAGGGCCTGTGCTAATGCCCAGCTATATCTTCCGGACAACTGGACAAGCACAATAATTTTAATTGGCCCCAGAGGAGAAATATTTTCTCTGTGTGTAGTGAAGAAGAAACTGATGTGTTCTGGATAGATTCAATTCTGAGGCTTGCAGAATATCCAAAGAAGTGCTCCTCAAACAGTCCCGATGGCCAGTTGTTCAGGTGAGGAGAATTACATGTAACAGCAGAGGGTCGACTCCACATGGACCATAGCTGAAGCGGTGGCAAATTAGGATGCTGCCTCAGACTGTTGACAGAGAAGGGAAAAGTTATGTATGTAAAAGGTCCAAAGATGCACTTAGTCCAGGGAGCAGCTCTGGCTTCCAAACAATAGGCATAGGAAGGAGTCTGATGGAAACCCCTCCTGTCTGTCATTTCCTACCCTTCTCAGCCTTTCTGCTGCATTTGTCTCTGTCACCATCGCTTGCTGTAACCATTAGCAACACCTACCATTTCCTAGTGTTGCCAAATTCATTAGTACTGTGCTGGGCTTAGAATGCCCCTACTATCTTTCATTATTAATACTGTCATCCTCATTAGATTTTAAAATCCTGTTTTATGGGTGTTTTGCCTGTATGTATGTGCACCATGTGTGTGCCTGGTATCCATGGAAATCAGAAGAGGGTGTCGGATTCTCTAGAGCTGGAGTTACAGACGGTTGTGAGGCACCATTCGGGTGCTGGGAACTGAACCAGGTCCTCTGCAAGAATAAAGCATTTTTAGCCATTGAACTCCCTCTCCATGCCCTTACTGCTTTCTTTGGAGAATGCTCATCTGTTTGGCTGCCCTTCCATGGCAGAGGATTATTTCTGTGGAGGTATGTCCCTTTCAGGTAAGGGAAGGGGCAGCTTGAACTTTCCTTCAGAACACTGAACACAGACAAGCACCTCACTTTAATGACAGGGACCACTGCAGGGCTCCAGACTAGTGCAAAAACTATATTCCAGGGTATCTGGTGGCTTTGCAATAGCAAATTTTCTGTTAAGAACAAACACAGTAAGCCCTGCCTATCTGAGTATCGAAAACATTTTAATTCAACATCTCAGGGAGAAAGGATAAAGATGTGGAGGGAGAGCAATGTTGCAGAGATCAATGAGTTGGGAGGAATTCAGCCCCAATGTAAGAGCCGGAATACAAGGGAGTGAGTTATGAAATAGTCTCTGCTAGAAACAGCTGCGTAAACAAGATCAGAACAGAGATAATACCAATTAGACATGCTAACATGGAAGGGGCATGTCAGAGGATCCCACCCTGAGGAGCTACAGGCAGCTAAAAACTGCTGAGGGAGAATTAGCCTCTCCTAGGGGGTGAGCCCCTTTCTTGGTTATCCAATACAACGTGGTCATCTCTGAAACCGTACACACATAATCAACAAAAAATGGACTCAGCAGGTTCCATTTTACATGTCTGTACATCCACATCCACATGCAAAAATATGACAATAATCAAAGAAAGAGAGGCTACCAATTTGGAAGAGGGAGGATATGGAAAGGGTTGACGAGGGGACTTTAGAGAGGCTGGAGGGAGGAAAGGAGCAGAGGAGAGTGAGGTGACTGTGTTTCAGTTGAAACGGAAAGACCGTGTGTATGGGCGGAGCAAACTCTGCTGCTTGCAAACAGACGTGGGCTGACGAGCACACCGCACTCTACACCAGCTGCTCACGGGTGTGCTTTCATCTGGCTCAGAACTGTGCGACCTTCCCCCTCTTGTCTAAATATATAAGAGAAAACAATAAATGAGAATTGATTTCTCTAACGAAGACAAAGACAAAGGACTGGTTCTATTCAACATCCCAAATAATGGACAGAAACGCTCCTGCATTGTGTTTAGTTGTGGTTTTCTGTGATGGGTTTCATTTGCTGTAAAGACTCTTTGATTAGGGGCAGTAGCTATACTTATCCAGTAAAGATGACTTGTGACCAGGCATCTCATATACATTTTGTCACGACATTAAACTTTTGTATCAGGCATTCAACACCCTGAAGGGCCTAGCCCTGCCACAATGTCCTTGCTACATTATAATCCTCACAATGCAGTGCTTATTTAGAATATGTCATCTTGTCTCCACAGAAACATCCCCACTTCTTTGTATTGGGTAGGTCTTACCAGGTCTAGCCAACCACTCACTGTTTCTAAGCCCCTTCATACAGCCCTTCTCCACGTGTGAGACAGCAGTAATTATGTATCTGAAATAAGAACCATCTTAACAGAGTGTGTCTACATGTGTAGCACATTCATACAAACATATTTATTATATGTAGTTGCCCCCCTGGAGCTTACTATGAGCATGTTCCCTTTCCTTCACTGAGTTACTATAGTGGGAAATGTGCAAACCAGATTACTGGCCACAAAACCTTCTTGGAGTTGATGCTAGTACCAGGATCTTAATGATAAGATAGACCAAGCCTTAGAAATAAGGGGTGACAGGTACATTAGGAAATGACTCAGCCATGGAGAGACACAAGGTTCTGGTTCTGAAACATGGAGGTGTCAGGATTATGCTCGGCTCAGTAAGGGCATGGTGGTGAAAGATTACTCTTGAAGAGTGGACAGAGGCCAGACTGGAAAGGGCAAAGCGTAAGCACTGGGCAATGTGAATGAGAAGGACAGAGCAGGTCTTTCTCTTTAAGAGTCCACATACACTTCCTCACACGTCTTCAGAGGATCTGCCCAACCTTCCACTAAGATGTTTTGCAAAGCATCAGGAAGTGCTCCTCTCCACACTCAGGATACCATGTGGTCAGGAATAGTGCCATTTGCCACAGAAGGCAACTTGAGAGAAGGTGGGCATGCTGGTACCTGCCGGGAATCTGGAATCCTAGCACTTTGTAGGTAAAGACAGCATCAAGAGTTCTAGACCATCCTTAGCTACATAGTGAGTTTGACGCCAGCCTAGGCTACATGAGACCTTGTTTCAAAAACAAAGCAAGCAAAACCAAAACACAAATGAGCAACAAAACACTCAAAACAAAAGGTACTGTGTATGTGACCTGCAGGAACAATTGTTTTAATATGGCTTTTAAAAACAGAAATAATATTTTTAATAGTGGAGCCCTGTATCACAAAGCATAAAGCTATATGTCCCAGAGAGATAGGAAATGCATTATTGAGAAAGAGCTATTATTAGTTCTCTGTTTAAAGAATAGTAGAGTTACATATTTTCAATTCTAGAGAAATTTAATCCTGAACTAAGTTTCCAGTTTTCTTAACAATCGTGAGGTGACTTAGGGGAATTTGAATTTATGAAAAATTATGCATTGCACTTAGAAACAGAGAGGCATCCAACAGAGATAATTAATACTTATTTTAATTAGATTCTACGTTCCTGGAAGGAATATGACCTGGCAATAATGATTATAAATTATGGGAAAAAGACGTTGGACATCACATCAAGGTGCAAATCTCTATTTGGTAGTGACCAAGATGATATTGGAGAGGAGGTAATTTGTTTTATTGTTTTGTTTCTCTTATTTAAATATATTTCATTGTTTCGTTTACTATCATTAAACACACCAGAAATTGATCAACCTATCATCTTTATGTTGAGGAAAGTGATTTCATTATGAACTTCTTTAATTAAAAAAAAAACACTTTTGAGATATGGTCAAGAGCTATAATGTTGAATAGTCTACATTCCAAGTACTGACTGCAAGGCAGACAAGGATAGACCTTTCTATAGTCATGTGGACACTGAACTGCAAAGGCATTTTTTTAGGAAGCATTGAGTCAAAGTTGCTTTGTTCTGGGGTGCCTCACAGAAGGAAGTAAACACACAGCTGTACTTTTATCTTATGCTCAAAGCAGAGATACCTAGACTCCAGCCCGCCCCCTCCCTTTTTAAACAAGGCTGCTGATTTTGAGACTAATCTTCCACATGTGCTTCATAAGCAGGAGTCTTTGAGGGACTTAGGCTTTATTGCTTTTTGTTGGAATAGTGTGGGTTAAAATGTGTTTGTAGGTCAGATTCTGAGAAGTTATTTGGTTTCCTGGGCTTCTGAGGCATGCCGGGAAGGGCTTTTGGCCTCTTTCCACTCACGAGTTAGATTCGCTCCATACCTTCTTTGCAAGATAGAGAAGCAAGATGTCCTATTGGCTGGTAAGGTTTCTAAATCATCCTGGCTAGAGGACCTTTTAAGGAGCAACATCTTTTGGAGGAGTAGGATAAAGGGTTTGCTTTGCCTAGAGGGGATTTTTGATTAAACTGGAGGCGATTTGAGTTTGTTGTTTCAAAGCCAATTGTCCCTCATGTCATCCAAACCTTGACTCAAAAAAAAAAAGAGCTCTATGCAGTTTTGTGGGTCTCACTCCTCTCCCCTTGAAGCAGCTGGCCCAGCAGGAGGTTGTGACACTTCCCCCTGACTAAGGTTGTAAGATCTGCTAATTTGTCAGAGCCAGAAATCACTAGAGCCACTGGAGACCTCTTCTCAGAATAAAGAGGCTTAGAAGGTTTTGTTTGTGATAACAAGAGACAGTGCAGGTCAATTCTCAGTCTCAGATGGAGAAAACATGGTGGGGAGCCTGGATACACACAGGCCAGTCCTTAATCTGCTAATTACTGATCCTGTTAGGTTTTAGTGAAAGGCAGAGTGATAGAGGCCATTAGTTAGGTTGTAAAGGAGCTCCTTCTGGGAGAGTAAGAATGAAAGGAATAAAAGGAGAACTTCCCTGGGGTTGGCTGGGGCTTTTACTTTTAGGATTTTTTGGAGGTGACAGCCACTTTAGGAAGAGTGTGGTGACTGGAGATGTAACACAGTAGGCGGAGTGCTTTTGTAGTGTGCTTGAAGCCCCAGATTTGCTGCCTCGCTCTGTGTAAACTGATGGTGGTGGAACACGCCTGTAATCCCAGCACTAGGGAGGTGGAAGAGGGGAGATCAGAAGTTCAAAGTCATCCTTGACTACTTAGTCATTTGAGGCCAGCATGAGCTAGAGAAGATACTTTTTCCAACACACACACACACACATACACAGACAGACAGACAGGCAGACAGACATACACAGATACACGGAGACACATGTGCAAAGAGATACACAAAGACACCCCCCCCCCACGACCATCACCACCATCTCTACAACCATCACTATCACATGTTCTAGAAGGTGGGAGTTCCCAGATGGGAGGGAGAAGAAATAGGAACATTTTGGTTCTCTTCACATAACTCTCAGAACCTTTATCTAGAATGCAATATTTCAAGTTACTATAAGTTGCTAATTGTTGGCTAGCTGCACAGATCATAGTTTTGCCTAATAAATAGTAAGAGGATAAACAGAACATAGAGCAGGTTATTTGAAAATGACAGTTTCCCTAACGTGTTGGAATACATTTTGACATTTACCAATATTTCTAGGGTACTTTTACTAAGAAAATGTCAAAAACCAAGAAGCCACAGCAGGTACTGTTGCCTGAAAAGATAAACGAACAGCTGGGCATGTTGGAGACACATCTACTCAAACTGACAAAGCAATGTAAGAATTTCCCTCTTGTATCTGTTTAGCATTATGCTTCTTAAAATGAGAAAATATTTTGCTGAAAGAATTAAGATGAGATTAGTATTCGCTAAACCCTTTAAGGATTACGCAGTGTGTCTACATCAGGCCATTAATCCTAACACCACCTTGTTAATAGGAGTTTGCTCACTGCTTTTTACAGGTGTGCCATATGACGATAAGGGATTTACTTAGGATTGCATGGCCTCCTTGGACTTGGGCCCATGTCTCCCTCCAGCTTTAGAGTAGGTCTTTACAACCTTGGCACTATTGTTATCTTGGTCTAGGTAGTTCTTTGCAGATTGTCTTAGTTAGGGTTATTATTGCTGTGATAAAACTCCATGACCAAAAAGCAAGTTGGGATGGAAGGGGTTTGTTTATTTGACTTACACTTACATGTTGCTGTTCATCATTGAAGGAAGTCAGGACAAGAACTCAAACAGGGCAGGATCCTGGAGGCAAGAGCTGATGCAGAGGCCATGCTGAGGGATGTCACCACCTACACTGGGCTGGTCCCTCCCCCATCAATCACTAATTAAGAAAAAAATGCCCTCCAGCTGGATCTTATGGAGACATTTCCTTAATTGAAGTTTCCTACTTTCAGATGGCTCTAGCTTGTGTAAAGTTGAAATCCCAGGGTTCTGGGCTAGTGTTATTGGGAGATCTAACCCCTGACCTACATGAGAAATAAGAAGAGTGAGAGATAAGCTTAACTTTGGGTCATCAGCCTATAGGAACTTCATGATGGACTGATGTCTTAATGCAATGATTAGTATTTTGGACTTTGCAGTTTGCAAAGCTACCTGGGAATTTGATTTACTTTTTGATGATCCTTACATTTTTTAAAGTATTGCAGAAGAAAGAATGCAGCCATAGTTCTCCCAAGTGGGCGGCCCCATGGCTTTTAGGAGCTGACTGAGAGCATACGTCCCAGCTCGCCCCTTTATAATATACCTTGGCTCTGCTGTTGGCTTTCTCTCATTTTCAACATATGTCTTGCCTGTTTCAGGCTCAGTTTTTATACTGAACCTGAACTTATATTGTTCTAATAATTAGTAAACCTAGTTTAGGGAAAACTGAATTCAGTAACAATAAAAATGATTTTGCACAGTGTCCCATGTGTGAGACACCATGTAAAATACATAAAAATCATACAAATTCTATATAATAACCATAAAAGGAAATTGCTTTATCTCCCTTTTAAAGGCAAGAAAGCTGAGGCAGAGATTCTAAATACTCCACCAACAACAACCACGAAATTTCACAATTTAAAAGTGTCAGGGTTAGAACATGAGGCAGATCTGGGCAGGGTGGTACACAAGCACTCAGAAGGCTGAAGCAAGAGGACCACCGATTTCAGGTGAGCCTGGGCTACATAATGAGTCCATGTCTTAACACCAAGAAACTGGACCCTGACACAGACAGTCCGGCTTTGGGGGCGCTGCTGCACGTTGTTGCTGATAGAGTGACTTCAGAAGGATGAGGTTACTAAACAGCTAGATTCTGATGGGGGGAGTCCCTTAAATTTTAAGGAAAAGGAAAGTAATTGATTTTTATCCCTACGACAAAATATGATATATTTGTTATTTTAAGGTGTATGCTTTAGTAGTTAGTTTTTAGTATTTAGTTGAATATTTCTCCTATTTATTTAAAAAAGAAGACCCTCTCTAAAAGATTTATATGTTTTGATTGTTGCAATCCAAACAGCAATTAGAATTTACTCTTTTTTTTTTTTTTTTTAAATCTCAGTCTTGCCAACTGAACTCTCAGGAGCAGAGGACCCGATCTTTCTTTACCCCGTGGTTTTAAACTGGTCGGTGAAAGGCGCTATGAAGGAAAGTGAGTGATGGGAAAGGGACTTATGCTGCTCCATGTTGCTTATGTTGTATGCTCTGAGATGTCTTCCGCGCCCAGCGTTCTCACGCATTGAGAGTAGTGTAGACCCTTGACTGCTAAGTCATTGAGAAACCTAAAACACAGGTGACTTAAAGTCTGGGAAGAAGGAGCCTTCCTGGCTGTTTTGAAGCAAGCTGTGTATCATTATGAAGCTGGCAAAAAAGAAGGGCTCTGGAAAATGACTGGAAAATGCAGTCATCATCCAGCTACTAAGAGATGGCAGCTGTTTTTTTTTGTTTGTTTGTTTGTTTGTTTAGCTCTGAGTGATGTGTAAGGCGTGACCAGCACTTTCTCCTGATAGCCATACATCACAAGCAGCTTCAGTTAAATCTTTTATTATTGAGGTTTTTGTAGGATGAACCAAATATGCAGCATAAAATACCAGTGGCCATTGGAATGAAACAGTAGCTCATCCATCGTGTACTCCTTTAATATTTATAAGTGAGATGTCTAATCAGTAAGTGGGCTCATTCTGGAAGAGAATAATCGTTGTCTCCTACCAGTTACTCACTGCTTGGGGTTCTTCACCTAAGGATGAGGCCCCAAGATTTCCCTCATCTTCCTTGGATGTTGATTGTTGTTGTCATTGTTCAGGACGATACAATGTTCACATTTCACTGGAGAGGCCTCCCTATCATAGCTGGAAGACCCAATCTCACAGCAGACTTTCTGATCCTTTGGCTTTTATGGGCTCTCTACCCTATCTTCCACAGTGTTGTGTGAGGCATGGGGGTTTTGACATAGATGTATCAGTTTGGTTTGGGTACCCCATGATTAGTTGTTCTCTGCATTTTGAGTTGTGGCTTTCTATAACGGGCTCCATCTGTTGCCAAAGGTAGCTCCTCTGACAAGTGGAAGAGCTATATTTGTCTGTAGGTATAACTGGTTTTCAAATATAAATATCCAGTCCTAAAATCATATACATACATCAACACTATACAGACTCACCAGTTTGTATTTATATAAAATTATTAGAGTGTGTGTGTGTGTGCATAACAATAATAATTTTTTAAAAAGGCCATGCTCTTGAGAGGGAATGGAGGGGGAATGGGAGAGGTTACTGAGGGAGGGGAGGAGTGGTATAATTATATTTTAATTAAAAATGAAATTAAATACACGGGGAATATAAAAACCGATTAATTGACGTGTCTGCTGTGCCTAAGGACTTCTAGCACTAGGAGCCTTTTGGCACCGGTTGCAAGGGACACTGGTAACTCCCCAATGAACTTCTTGTTTCTCCAGTTATGAAATTTAAGCAAAGACCAAGATTCCTGGAATTCTTTACACAAATTATGCTCAAATGCATGAACGAAGAAAAGTTTAACCTCATAGTGGAGATAGCTGCTCCTGTGTATGACTTCTTGAAAAGGTACTTGCTGTTCAAGTTATGCAAATGTCAAAGGCTTTTACAAAGGTAGATGAAAAAAAGTGCAGCAAGTGTAACTGTGAGCTGATAGGCAGAGAAGGTTTGTGCCTGTGTGGGTAGCTAATTGACTATCTGTTAAAAGATTTATGCAGCTGAACTAATCGGAATGAGTCAGAGATAGGGGACGCCCAACTCTCACTAGAACAGACAGGAAAGAGTTGAGAGAGTAGAGCAGGGTCCAGTAGAGAGTTCAGTAGAGACAGCACAGTAGAGTTGAGTTCAGTTGAGTTCATATGGTTCAGTA
Organism: Pachyuromys duprasi; assembly: GCA_028658305.1. Taxonomy (NCBI): domain Eukaryota; kingdom Metazoa; phylum Chordata; class Mammalia; order Rodentia; family Muridae; genus Pachyuromys; species Pachyuromys duprasi. The sequence continues at coordinate 77,208,330 of CM053766.1, forward strand.
CAGTTGAGTTGAGGTCAGTTAGTTGGCAGTCAGTGGGGAGTCAGCTGAGAGGCAGTGAAGTGGCATTTCAGTTCATGGTAGTTCAGATCAGTTCAGTTAGCTCAGTTGAGTAGAGTTGTGTTCGATGCAGTTGAGTTGAATGAGAGCAGTGCAGTGAGCTGAGTTCATTCGTGAGTTCCTGAAGAGGCAGTCGAAGCCAGAGAATGAGGAACCAGAAGATTAGAACAAATTGCCAGAGTTAGTTTGAGGCCAAGCAGAGCAATTCAGGAGAAGCTGGGAGAAGCCAGTTTGAGTCAGTCAGCTTGGAGAAGAGTTTGACCCAGAACAGCTAAATTGAACCAGCCAGCCAGAATTCAGAAAGAACCAGAAAGAGTGAGCTTATTTTGCAGTAAGCCTCCGTGATTATAGTTGCATCAGGTGAATAAAAGTTACAATTTCACTGAGGCCCTCTTCAGGCCTCAGTGATTGCTTGTGCTTTTTTGTCAGTATACAGCTTTTCACCACATATGAAGAAGACTTTTTAGTAAACTGGATGCAGAGAGTAAACAAGTAGGAAAAAAAGTAAAGCCAAGTGTACTGCGCAATATATACAGACAGAAATCCAAAATGAATACTAAGATATAAGTCCAGGAATGAAATAATTTTTTCATTCTCAATGCAGATGGAGTAGGCGATACGAAAATATAATTATCATTGGTAGCCACATGAACGATTAGGAGTTTTCTAAAAATTATCTGGCTAATTCAATGATTATTCCTATAAAATTAAGATCAGATGATTTTCTATTAAACTAAGCCCCAAACAAGGAAACTCATTTTACCTTCTGACAATAGTTCTTGCCAGTATATTAAGAAAAGAAATTAGAATTAGAGATTTTTATGATTACCACAGTATGGAGAATTAAAAATGTTAAACAGATTCTACAGTGAAGTACTCTGAAAATGGAGGCATTGGCAAGTAATTGTTTCTTTTAACTTAATCTAAAGATAATTAGCAAAACCAGTTGAATTTCATAGGATAGTTAGTTGCAAAATCAATAGCTTTCCTGTATGAACTTGAAAGTATAATTAAAAATTCCATTTTTATGAAGTATATGACTAAATTTACCAGAGCTTGTGTGGGAGTGTTGACTAATATGAAGACCAAACATGTTATATAAGACAACACACATATATTTTATATGTTATATATAAAATGAAAAGGCAGTGCATCACTTTATAGTCAGATATGATTAAATTTACCAGATGTTGTGCAGGAGTATTGATTAATATGAAGAAGACCAAACATTTTAATATAAGACACACACATATATTTTACATAAGTTATATATAAAATGAAAGGGCAGTACATCATTTTATAGTTAGACATAACTTTGTAAATGTTTCTATTATCTTAAAATTACTTTGTTGTTTTTTTTATAATGTCAATGCAGTTTCCTTCAGATAAATTGGAGAATGGGATAAACTAATGATTGGTATTTGAAGAAGAACAACAATAGAGCAGGATTTGCATTGTCTAGTAAAGAATAAAGACTGGAGTGAGGGGTCAGGGACATTGCTCAGTTGGTATGAACACTTTCTGGATAAGCATGAGAGCCTGAATCCTATCTTCAGCATCTGTGTAAATACCACACGTGACCAAGCACACATACAACTCTAGTCCTGTGACCAGAAGAGCCAAAATAGCTATCCCCAGGTTCAGAGAGAAATCCTGTCACAGAGCAGTAAGAGAGAATATGAAAATTCAGCTTGGAATATCTCATTTTCTTCTGGCCACCACATGCCTGCATAGACACCCATTCAAACATATGAAACACACACACATACACGGAGGGGGGGAGGGGAAGCATGTGTGTGGGCGCACACACACAGAGTGAGAGAGCATGTTTACACATACATACACAGAATGAGAACATGCTCACGCACACACAAACACATATATACAGAGAGAGAGAGAAGAGAGAGAAAAAGAGAGAGCACACAAAACCGTAGTAATATACCCACCACTACTAGGAACAGGATGAATGTTGATTATATATTGTGTTCCCACCCAGGAACTAGCTCTCTAGACTTCAGCCTTGCAGCTTTTGCATTTCACTCAAGCATCATTTTCCATTCACAGGTTAGAACAGAATTTCTTGCTTTCTCTAGCAAGAAGTAGAAATTCCAGAGAAATGTATGTATTTCAGGAAAATTAGCTGACAAATGTCAAGAGCCTCTGAGAAACCTTGCTGTGTCTGGAGAACTGAAAGCAATGATGGCTAAATAAGGCTGAGCCTTCCCAAGGGAGATGGGAGAGGAGAGTTGAGACAGGGAAGGGCAGTGGTGGCTGAGAGTTTATGCAGGATAGAACCAAAAATCCTGAGGTCAGTCAGAAGCAACACTGTTTTGTGCAGGGCCACTCTGATGTGGCTTTGGTCTTGATTGTGAAGGGAAGTAACTGCAGATTATTTTCAGTCCGATTCCTATACTGTACTTACAGCTCTTTCTCCTTTCCCTGTGGACACATGTGCCCTCTTTGCAAGTTTTCAGTGTGAATGACATTAGACTATTAGGATGTCAGCTGCTCTTGATGTCCAGGGATCCCCCAAGGGATGCACGGAGCGTGCAGTATGACACCTTTTTTTTTTTTTTTGCATAGTTTCAATGACAGTGTTCATTAGAGATGTATTACTCTGAGATTATTGCATATATTTTGCATATATTTTGACTAACTTTTTCATTCTGTGTGTGGATTAGGAGAAATGAGTCCCTTATTGGAGTAAAACGGTTAAAATATAAGGACACTGCCTTTTATAGGAAGGAATCCAAATCTCCCAAGAAATATAAAGCCATAGTGATCGAGATAGGAAAAGTGAGTAGTTTTTAAAAATGTGTTTTGAACTTTAAATTAATAAAATAGATGGAGAGATTGTATATCTAGAGATGGCTGATTCCATTTTAATTTGTAAGCAGAAAGAACTACAAATAGGCATAATTTTATCATTTCATAATAAATAATTCTTAAATAATATAGACATTCCTATAATCAGATATCTTGGTCTCTTCAGATCTGTTTTTACTTTTTGTAGTTATTTATTCATCTTTACATGTTTGAGTGTTTTTCCTGCATATATGTTTGTGTATCATGTGTGCACCTGGTGCTCACAGAGGCTAGATGAAGGCCTAAGAACCCCTGCAGCTGGATTTACAGATGGTTGTGAGCCGACATGTGGGTGCTGGAAACCGAACCCTGATCCTCTGAAAGAGTAGCAACTCATCTTAACAGCTGAGCCATCTCTCTAGCCCCTTGATAGTAATTTTAATTAAAGGATGTAGGAAAAGCAGTGTGTTTCAAGGTCAGAAGGGTAAGCATTTCAGTGTGAGGGGGTGATATTCTCATGTTCCAAGTTTAACTTATAACATTTGTTCTCTTTTCCATGAAGAGTTCAGAGATGCTATTCAGAAAAAGAAGGAAGAAAAAGGACACTTTAAAAGACTTTTTAGTCAAGAATCCGATCATTTCTGAAATGACAGAGCACGAAAGGTATTAATGAGTTGCCAGCACTGGCTCACTTGAGGTTTACTGCGTATTGGGCACTAACTTGGGCACCAGTGATATAATGGAAAACCTGCTGTATAAAATAATCAAACTCCGTGAGTCACACACAAAAGAAGACCTGAACATAGGTGATGAGGAGGGGTGGCTGTTGAGGAAAAGGATTCAAGTGGGAGAGAGAGGGAGATGAGAGAGGTAAGTGGAAGATGGGATGACTAAAATTTATTATGTAAATGTTTTAAACCATCAAACAATAAAAGCATAAGAACATTCCTGTTTTCAAGGAGCTTACATAATGATGATAAACATTCCATAACCATCACAAACTAGAGAGTGTCGTGACTAGGATATACCACAGGGCATTGGCGATAGAGCCTGTGGTAGGAGTCAATAGTTGAGACCAAGTTGTGAGTTGCTTTTTATTTTCAGAGGACCTAATAATTAAAAAATATTTATTCTTATTTTACACGTATGAGTGTTTTGCCCCTCAGCTGTGAGCTGCCATGTGGGGTTCTGGAAATGAACCCAGGTTCTCTGGAATAGCAGCTGAAGCTCTTAACTGATGAGCTGTTTCTCTCCCTAAATTATAGTCTATTTTAGATAGTGCCATCTATTGGATCATTTGTTCTTTAATCACAGATTCTATTGTCACTGTTACCTTTGTTATTTAGTGACTATTCATGGATTTAGTTCTTGGACCTCTTCTCTATCCCATAAGTGTATCTATTTTCTGAATCAATAACTTACCATTGCAATTACTTTGGCCTTAAAGTAAACTTGCTGTCAGATAGAAGAGGTCTCTCCAGCATGTTGTTTTCCTTTATTCAGGTTGTAAGTAATCTTTTAGGAAATAGTTCAGATGAGCTTGCTGAGTAATAAGCAGTATTGTGAATTTGAAAAGAGAATTGAATATATACACCAGCTTGGGAAGATTTTGTTTTGTTTTTTTGCAACTCTGCATCTTTTTTAAATTTTTATTTTTAGAAGATTTTATGAGCATTTTAAGAGCTTGTAATTTTTCTTAAATACATTGTGTGGTTTCTCTCTAAATGTGTTACTTTCCTTTTTTTTTTTAAAGCTATATACAGCATTATTTTTATTTGGATTTAAAAATTACATCTCTGAATTCTTCTATTCTTTCAATAGTGATACAATAGGATTTTGATATAAATATCTACATGACTTGATAATTCACTCGAGTTCAAGTCTGTCTGTCTTCTGGTTATAGAATATACAGAGAGTAAAGGTCTGGTTTATTCTTTTCTAGTGTTCATTCCTCTCATTTCTATTCATTGCTCATAGGCTCAGCCCTCAAGTGTAGTCCCCCATATCCTGTGAGATGGACATACTTGTAACATGTGTCTTAAAATAGTTTTTATTCAGATAATTGAAGGTTTCTATGCGTTTATAAGAAACAGACTCCATAAGTTCTTTACCTAGTTTTCAAGTGTCTCTGTGACTCTTTACAGTATCACAAATGAAGACACTGGCAGTGGTACCACCCGATGACTTTATTCAGAGTATAACAACTTTATATGAGTACATACCTATGTCTCTCTGGCTATCTGTTTAGTTCTATGCAATCTGTAGGACATATGTAGCCGTCACCACTATGGTGATTGGTCGCATTGTTGGGATGTAATGAAACTTTAACACCTACTCAGGTAATGGAACATTCTCTACCTTGTGCTTCTGTGGGCTGGCTGAGCATCTCAAGTCACCGGTCTGTGCCACAGGATAAGGCCTGTCCTCCTGTTACTCCTAGAAATCCCTTCTGCTTTCTTTTCAGCCTCTTGACTTCCTTACACAAGGACAAGATTAATTTTGTTTTGGCAATAATGCTTTTAATTTTCAGGATTATCATTTAAAAGATTCGTAGTTTCAGTAGAAAATTTAACCTATTATAACAACAAAAAGCCCAGAAGCCTTGAATTAAAGTACGTTTGTTAACCAAATTTAATATATTAAGAACTGAACAATAGTGTAAAATTGTGTATCGGAGGGAAGTGTGGATAGAGGTCATGAAACTAGAAAGGGGTCCATGAGAGGAGAAAAGGTGGCTTATAGGAAGGGAGCAAAGAGAGTAATTGTGCGCACATATCATAAAAATATAAAAGAGAAATACTGGGGGGGTGGTGGAAGGGAATAGCTAGTTATGTAGTTAAATGACTTTGATTGTTTGGGTATGTGTTCATGAGATACTTGGATCTAATTATTCATGTGGAGACCAAAGGTTGACACTGTCTTCCTTAATTGCTCTTTACTTCAGATTTTGAGTCAGTGTCTCTCACTGAATTTGGAGTTTGCTGATTGGCTAGACTGGCTGACCAGCAAAAGCCGTCGCTCTTCCTATGGCTGTCTCCCATAAAGAATTATAGGCATGAGCCACCTCATCCATCCTCTGTGGGTTCTGGGAATCCAATCTCATCTCTTCATGATTGCAAACCATTTACTAGATGATCTATAGGAATGATTTTAAAAAAATTAAATATATAGTAGCTTTAAAAAATTTGTCATAATACTTTGAAGGCTGATCCAGGAGGATTTAGAGGGGAAAGCTAGCCTGGGCTCCATAACAAGATCCGCTCTCAAGAAAGTAAAACCAGACTCAAATATGAACGATGAAATAAAAGTTCAGTATTTTCCTCTCATATTGTACTGAATACGTTCATTTTTGAAATTATTTTATCTACATCTGATTGAAATTTTACTTCCTGTAGGGTCTAACTAACGATAGACTCCATTGCTCCACTTTTTTTTTTCCCTTAAGGACCAATGCAGAGAAATGCATTTGTTGTTTAATATTGAAAAGGCTGATTAATATGAAAACTGCATGGCTTGTGTAATCCCAGTGGTCTTTGGATTAAGGGAAAACAAAGCTCTTTGAGCTGAAACATGCAGGACCCCTGAAAGCAAATCAGTAGTGCCTCTGCTAATGATTCTCCTTGCAGCCTCTGCCCACACTATTTCACATCTTGAACACCAAGGAAATGATCAACAAGCCAAAAACATTTGCATAAGTGTAGTTACGTGACTTCATGATATATTCTGTACAAACCAGAAGCATTCTTCTTTATTTAATGTTCATTTTATTTTTGTATAACTTCAAAACATCTTTCTCCCTTGACAGAAACAAGAGAAATGATATTAGAAAAATAGCATTTCGAAGCCTGGCAGGTAACTTGAATCCCTTAATAGTAAATTATGTTAGAAGAAGGAGATACCATCAAATACTTCTTGAAGAGTTCCCTTGGAGAGCTCAGATGAACCTGTACCTGGCGAGTGCACACTTCCACCTGTTTTTACAAAAGCTGACTGAGCGCATGAAGACGAGGGTCACTTCTTCACGAGTGAATGTCAGGTAGAGAATGATACTGATAAATCATACTCCACTTGTCTCATGAATGTAGACTGTGATTTTGCATACTTGAGGCCTTGATTTAGCAAAGTTTCCAGAATGTCTACATTACACCGGCCATCACTGTGTTTTCCATTTTGTTATGTTGATTTCTTTCCCAAATAAACGCTCAGTAACACCTTGTGTGGTGCTAATTTGCATATGTCTTGAATATGTTTATCAGTGTAGCTTCCAGTGCAAGGCTGACTAATAACTGTTGGTATTAGCAGATTCGTCATTATCACTTTCATTCAGAGGTATTTTTGTAGCCTGTAAAAACAGATCATATTTTCTAATGTGATATTTATGCTATGAATTCAACAGGCAACTTGAGATTTTATTCTGTACTTTTGGCTAAGTGCTGAGGTAGATACAAATAGAAGAGTGTGCTATGGAATTCTAGGTATCTGTTGCAAAGGTGAAATAAAGTCTTCTTTCCAAAAACAAACAAATGAACAAAAAACTTGCCAAGGATCTCTTATATACAGGGCAGTGAGCTAGATGACGTGAGTATGCAAAGATGGAAAAGATATACATTGGCGTCTGATAGTGTATCATAAGCACCCATTCATAACTCTATTTGATGAGAGATGGCCTGTCCCATATAAATTCTTTGTTACAACCAGGTGGTGTTCCTTTGGCTTGGCTTTATAGGAAGAGTTTCATGGAAATAGTACTCCTGGGTGTTGATGGATAGACAATGATTAGGAATGACCAGCCAGAGAAGCAGGCTTTCTTATTCTTGGTACTGGAATAGTGTAAGTCAGCATATAGGTAGGAAACAGGGTGAGAAACCTGAATAGTCTGATCTAGGGCATATAAAAGAGGTGGTAAGAAAAAAAAATCAGTCAATACCAAGTCATGAAGGGTCCTCAATGTATGTTCAATCTGAGCTTATTTTGTTCTGTAAGGCAGGAGATTATTAAGGATTTTTGAGCAGGAGCATGATAAGAAGTTTCCTTGGTAGGAATACACAAAATAAGATGGCCAAGGAAAAGACTGGAGAAAAGGATGTGAAGTAAAAGGCTGTTTATTTCAGTAATCTACTGAAGCAAAGAAATGCAGGTGAAAGCCGAAGTTCCTTCTGTTTCTCCACAAGTTTGGTTAGAACTCTTGGAAGACAAAGCTTCACAAAAGTGCTTCTCAGATATCTATATTTGAGTGGGTAGCCCGCTGGGCACAATGGCTGCGAGAGTCCGAGGCTGAGCTGGGAGATGGTGACAGCCTAGGCCACAGGGTGAGTCCAGGTCTCAAAGAAGCAATAGTTATCTTAGTAGTGTGACCCATGGCAGGAAGGAGTCAGGCTTTCTTGGTATCCTCTGGGCACCCAAAAGTCTTCTTGTCATGTGTCACCAACTATGCCTGATGATAGCATAATAAAGCAATCAGGAATAATTTGCCACTATTGATTCGATTATGGATAATCATAATGGATGCTTAGTGTTTATATTTATAAAATTGCTTAGTGCTTGGACTTTATTTTTAAATAGGAAATATGGCTATAAAGATAATCTTAACACGTGTTCTTGTCACTGAGTTGTACTTCAATCATGTGGTTCTATTATTCTAGCACTATTTATTTATTGAAGTAGTAGGGATTGAACCCAGAGCCTTACACATGGTAAGCAACTGGTTTACTCAGAGATATCCCTCTAACCCAACATAAGTTATTCCTTTAGAACTCAGAGTAGAGAGGCTTCATTCCCATCTTCAAGGATCCTTTTAGGGAAGGATACAATGTTTACTTGCCTAACAGAGTTATATTGTATAATTCCAAAAGTCTGTGGTAAGGTGCTGGGGGGTGATTTCCTGCCAAGAAAACCTAGGGTCTGAAATCAAAACTGTAAATGTTTTAAAAACAAAAATTGGCTGTATTTAAAAGACAGTTCAGTTTTGTTTATGTTGCTTCATCATATATATATGTGTGTGTATGTGTGTGTGTTATTTATATAATACATATATTTCTTTTGGCTCTCTTTTCAGTTTCCGATTATGTGACCCTAACCTCTTCTCACTATACCATTCTGGAACAGTGTTGCCAACAGCAAAGCTGACTGTAGACAGCTACAAAGCAATGCTGGATTCCCTGATAGCTTCTAAAAAAAAGAGGTACCACCAACCCTCAGGTAAAAGGAGTGTGCTCACTAGTAACTGCTGTCAATTGCTTCTAAATTTTTATTCACTAGAACAGACAACACAGAACACACAGGTACACATGCACGCACACATGCATGCACACACGCACTCACACAGGCACCGATAGAAAGATATACATGTCATTTTCAAGTGCCTAGCAATTTTGTTGTGTTTGTGTGTTTTGGTAATTGCTCTCCTTGACTTTAACAATTATGTATTTAATGTTCCACCAAAACTCATTTTGACTGCTCTGAAGATATAATATTAGCAGCCTCTGACTTCTGAAAGGACCTCAAAGTCAGTACCAGTTCTTATCACAAAAAGGATTTATTTGCCCCAGAGAAACAAAGGGCAGGGAATAAAAGCCAAAGGCAGGAGACAGAGGATGAAGGAGGGGGAAGGGAGCAGTGTTGCAGGCCATTTGCCCCAGAGGGGACAAAGAACTCCTCTAGATGGAGAAGAAATAGACATGACACATAGGGAAATGCTGGTTTTTAAAGAAAAAAGGGAAACCTCCTGTTAGGATGAGTTTGTTTTGATTGGGCATGTTAATTGGGTGAGCCAATACTTCAATACTGTGATAACTGGGCTTTGGCAGTCTGCTTCAGGAGCAGGAAGTGGCCAAATAAGGGAATAGGCCTTGGAGGCTGGCTTTAGGAATGTACTCTGATGGCTTTTAGCAAGGCAGAGGGGATAGGAGAAGGGCAAGGCCTGCCAGAGCCGGTTGCTTGGGCCTGCTGGAGCTCCTTCACGGTCAAGCTAGAGCAAGACTTGCTAGTAGGTGTGATATCTTAGTGGAAGTCACTTTTCCAATCGATTCCATCAATGTACTGATATTGCCAGGCACAGATACAATCTTGATAGCTGATTTTGGACATGGGACAGTCCACTGGTGCCCTGCAGTCTCCAATTTGCATCTTCCATGAAAGTGCACTTGAAGTTGACAGAAATAACATTCTGCTTACAGGATATGAACTGCTAGCCTATCATCTGGTTTCCACAGTCTCTGGGTGGTAGAGACATACACAGAGGTCTTCCAATCTGGATGCTATGCTGAATATTTGCCCGTCAAATTTGGTTAATTTTTTAACCCTTTCCTGTAAAGATGACAGAAACTCTGTCTTGACTGTCATCCATGTCACACAAACACAAAGCATGTTTCTAATATCTTTATGCTATTAAAAATCTGTGAATGCAGATTTTTTCATACCATCATTATGTATTTTGACTGCATGTTGTATGTGTACCATGTGTATGTCTAATGCCAGTGAAGGCCCAAAGAGGGAGTCAAGCCCCCTGGGGCTGGAATTCCAGGTGATTTTAATTCTCCTTGTGGGTTCTGGGACTTGAGCCCAGGTTCTCTGGAAGAGCAGTCAATGCTCTTGTCCAGTTAGCCTTCTCTGAAATCCCTTAATGCTGGCATTTAGGCACTATGGACTTTCTTGCTGATCAGAATTCTTAGTGGCTAGTTAGCTGCGTTGATAGCAGTGTTGGTTCATCACGAGGAATTTGACCTGCTTCTGATTCTTCTAGGTGTAGATTGGTACTCATATCATCTTATGCATATCCACATAATTGAAAAGAAATTCCATAGATATAAAATCTAAGTTGATCTTTGTTTTGTTTTGTAAATTCACTGACATGTAGCTGGTCCCTAGCTTCAACCATTATAATAATGAAGACAGGACATTAGGCTCAAGAGAATTAAGTGTATATAGGGGAGAGGAGATCAGTTGCAGGTGAAACACTCCTGGGCTGATGCTACCTTAGCTGAGGGTACTCATCCCTCAGGGCTCTACTCACAACAGTGCGCTGGGCCTGGGAATGGCTGCTTGGGATTTTGTCATTGCTTCCCCAGTACCTGTTCATTTCTTTCACCACATTGCACCCTTTGCCCCTACCTTAGCTTCAGGTACTCTTCTGCATATCTCCCCATGGGGTTAGGCATGCCTACTGTACTGTAGATTCTGAGAGCCTTTTTTGTTCTTTGATGGAAACCTCCCCTGGTTCGTCATGTCTCTGGTTGACCAATTCCTTCTCCAAGTCTACATAACATGTTTCATCATTATATAACATATGCTACCTTTATTAGAATCATATAAGGGTATGTTTTTGATAGTTTTAAGCTTTTTTTCTTTATTAATTTTATATATTCACTTTAAGTCCCAATTGTAGCCCTTCTCCTTCCTCTCCCCCCAGTCTTCCCCTCAATCCCTTTTACTCTCTCCCCCATCCCTTTCTCCTCAGAGAAGTGGAGGCCCCCATGGGTACCAACCCATCCTGCCTCATCATGTTGCAGTAGGACTAGGTGCATCCTCTCCCACTGAGGCCAGACAACACAGCCCAGCAAAGGGGAAGGGATTCAAAGACAGGCAACAGAGTCAGAGACATCCCCAGCTCCAGGTGTTAGGGGACCCCCATGAAGACCAAGCTGCACATCTGTTACAGATGTGCAGGGAGCCTAGGTCCAGCCCATGCATGTTCTTTGATTGGTAGTTCAGTCTCTGTGAGCCAGGTCTGTTGCCTTTCTAGGCTTTCTTGTGGTGTCCTTGACCCTCTGGTTCCCTCGCCTGCCTCCCTGCCCCCAGTCTTCCACAAGACTTCCTGAGCTCTGCTTAATGTTTTGGCTGTTAGTCTCTGCATGTTTCTATCAGTTGCTGGGTGAAGTCTCTCGGAAGACAGTTATGTTGGGCTCCTGTCTGCAAGCATAGCTGAGAATCATTAATAGTGTCAGGGGATGGGTCTCAAGCAGGGCCAGTCATTGGATGGCCATTCCTTCAACCGCTACTGCATTTTTATTCCTGCATATCTTGTAGGCAGGGCAAATTTCTGGTCAAAGGTTTTGTTGGGAGGTTGGTGTCCCCCTCCTTCCACTGGCAGTCCTACAGGAAGTGGCCACTTCCAGTGGTGGTTGATCCATTCTTTTTCCAAGTTTATGTACCATGTATTATCATTAAACAGCATGTCATCTTTATTAGAATGTAAATGTATATTTTTGGTAGTTTTATGATTTAGTTTTTTTTTATTTTTGAGTTACGTTTTTGATAGTGTTGTGCTTTAATTTTTTTATGTAGATACTGAAGATTTTGCTACACTTTGGAATTCCAAAAGTGATGATACCATTACAAGGGTAAAATCACAAACAGTCTATGAATCAGACTCTCAATTAGGCATTGGTATTAGTGGCAAAGAGAAGGATCGAGCACTGAATTGGGGACTGGATCATCTTATGAAAATCTTCTCATGTTGCAGGAGAGCAATGGTAATGCAATCCTTTCCCTTTCCTCATACAGAAGAGCCTTACCCATAAATCCGGGTGTGTGAGATACACTCACTCACTACATACAGATTTCACCTTGCTAGGCTTTGCCTCAGCCACTCTTGAGCTTTGCCTGATGTGATGCTAAGGACTTAAGTGTTGTCTGGTTGTTTGGTAAAGGATGTAAGCTCACTTAGCTTGCTGTCATCTTTGCACTCAGAACCTTCTTGGTGCCTTCTGTTGCCATGAAGCTCCTGTGATGATGCATGTTCTATGGCTGCTTTTCTTCAGCATGTGGGAGATGGGGTTCTTTTGTGTGCATCTCTAGTGTTGCTTTGACTCCTCTGGTATCACCACCCTCTCTCTTTCCTCTAGTACAAGAAAGTTTATGATGCAAACTATGACAAGTGTAACCTTGTCTCAACCTCCTGATTGTGTCAGCCACTTACAGTCGTTTATGCTAATGCTTCTCTCTCTCTCTCTCTCTTTCTCTCTCTCTCTCTCTCTCTCTCTCTCTCTCTCTCTCTCATATGTGTGTGTTATGTGTGTACTGTGGGTGCATATGTTTGTGTATGGAGGCCAGATGAGGACATTGGGTGACCTGCACTCTCACTGCTTTTTCTTTTTCTTTCTTTTTGTTTTTTTTTAAATTTATTTATTTTTATCTCAATCACAGGTTAGGTACTTTGAATCCCAGGCGTAGCACCCTCCCTCATTCCCTCCTACCCTCCCATTCCCTCCCTCATTTCCCTCCTCCCTGCCCCCTCCAAGTCCACCAACAGGGGAGGACCTCCTTCCCTTCCATCCAACCCCAGCTTATCCTGTCTCCTCAGGGCTGGCTGCAATGTCCTCCCCTGGGATCTAGCCAGTCTGTCACTCCCCGGCTTGTATGGGGGAGGGTCAAAGAGTCAGCCATCAAGATCATGACTGAAACAGTCCCTGTTTC
>CM053766.1:77221704-77259540 GCA_028658305.1 Pachyuromys duprasi
CACCGTCTCATACAAGACCCCTGTGCCCTGCTCAGTTTGGTCTTTTCTCACTGCTTTTTCAATCACAGAGTCTCTCACTGAACCTGGAACTAGTCTGGTAACTTGCAAATCCCTCCTGCCTCTGCCAACTCCATCCCTTACCCTAGTGCAACAGTTACAGGTACAGTGTAGGTGCTACAGTAGCCGTGCCTGGCTGTTTATGTGCATGCTAGAAATTTAAACTCAGGTCCTCATGTATACGCAGGAAACATTCTTACGTACTGACCCATCTCTGCAACCATCTTTTATGCTTTTAAAACCCTAAGTAGCAGATAGCTAAACTCAGGATGGAAATTATTAGCCATAAAGAAATTAATTTCTTCTTAGTCACCGCAGGAAAAGCCTGTGCTTAAAATGTATTAAAAGACTAGAGGACCACTATGCTTTAAAGACAAAAGGAAGGACACTTGGGTTTCCTCTGTGGAATGGATAGGGTGATTTCACAAAATGTCAAGTGAACCCCAACCACCCCCTTGACCATGGATGCCCAATTTTATGGCCCTTCTTAGTAGCCTCAGAACACTGAGGAGTCAAGCCTCCCACTCCCTTCACAAAGGCACTAAACCTGCCTTCTGCCTAGCTGTCTTTCCCTTTATCCTTTATGTTTCTTGTTCGGAGTCTTTTGTGCTCTCCTCCTCCCCACCTTCACACAACCTGTGTACTTCAAGGTTCCTGGACCTCCTCCACCTCAGGAAGGATTCTTCCCTGATCCTAAGCTAACATGCTCTCTCATTCCTGGCTAGTTATGACTTACTTCTGCTTTATTTTTTTTTAAAACTAATTTTTATTATTTTAAGTCTTTTCTTTTTCTCTCTCTGTGTATGTGTGTGTGTGTTTATCTCTGTGTGTATGTGCACATGAGGCATGAATGCAGGTGCCCAAGAAGGCCAGAGGCATTGGATTTCCCACAGCTAGAGTTGCAGGTGGTTGTAAGCCACCTGATGTTGGTGCTAGGAATCAAATTCAGGTCCTCTGGAAGAGCATTATGTGCTCTTAACAACTGAGTCATCTCTTCAGCTCCTGCTTTATTTAAAATAAAATATATTTTCCCCTGACAACCCATTTTTGTATATCTTTCTACTGTTGGTCCTCTCTTGTAAACTTAAGCAGCAGGAAGGTAGACCAATTGCCCATGCTCACTGCTGTATTCCCAGCACCTATGCAAATGGGAGTTTTAGATTCTCGATATGAATAAGCAAATCTTACCTTTTCACTTAGTAAGTTGAGGACCATGGGCAAATTAGCCTAGGCTTTGTTTCCTCATTCCCAGTGTGCTAGAGTTATATATGCTGCTCAGGACTGGTGAACCCAAACCAGCTAAACTATGTAAATATCACATCACACTGTTAAGCACAAGTGGCACATAACAAATGGTTTTAGTTAGTTTTTTTTTTTTATCATTGACATATAAGTTTGTAGAAAAAAGTCAAGTTTTCCAAACGTCTGTAACTTTTGGAGCTTTGTGGTTCTGAATGTGATATTTGTCTTAGGTTCTTGCTTACCGTGGTGGCTACTGGACTCTACTACAGAACTGTTGCAGGCACTTCTGGAACTTTTACCAGGAACTGCAAATTCTCCTAAGGCAGGCTGTGGACACCTACAGAACTTTCCCCATTAGTCAGGATGGCTTTCTCTGTATCTGTGTGTTACCCTTCCACCTGGGCACAGAATTCCTTATCGACATGTTAGTAAAGCTACAGAGCACCGAGTCTATCAAGGTAAGGGCATTTTGGTAAATTAAAAAAATATCTTTTATTATGAAGCTTGGGATAAATAGAAATGGATATTTCTCTTGTGTTCCCATTTGGTTTGCCTTTTTTTTTCATTTGCTTCTCATTATAATTTTGTTCATAGTACATAACTTGCATTAATGTTAATTAAAAAATACCTTAGCCTGAAAATCCAGTTTGTTTGAAAGCAAGGGAAAGAAACCCTTACTGAGTTCCATCTCCTATATGAACTGTCCTTAGTGCATTTAATCTACAAGGAAGCTGAGCTAGTTAAGTTACCTCTATTCCTTTAGTCTGTCTAGCCCTATTCAATTGCTCTAGGTGCTGCTAAAATATATCACACCATGACCTAGGTTATGGAAGTAAAATAGAAACAATATAATATATAATAACATAAACAATTTAAAAATTAGCAAATACATAAACATATTGAATATAGCATTATAATATTTCTGAAGGAAATATATCATAATGTATATCATAATATATGATATTTCATAATAATTTCATGAAAGACAATATCATAAATAAAATTAAGCTATCTATACTGAGTAGTAGTTAATTACTAACTTTAAGTGGGATATGATCATTTAAGGACTTATGTCATAATCCATGGAGTATGACATGAATGACAGCAACAAAAAAAGATAGCTAAAAAGCTAATAAAGTAAGACTAAATAATACTCAAATAACCTAAAAAGAAGGAAAGGAATAGTAGGGGGACAAAACATACAAAAAACAAATTGAAAGCAAATATCAAGTATTGTGGGGGTTTGAATGAGAATGGGCCGCATAGGTCCACAGGGGAGTGGTAGCATTTGAAAGGATGAGGAGGCATGGCCTTGTTAGAAGAAGTGTGTCAGTGGAGGTGGGCTTTGAGGTTTCCAAAAGCTCATTCCAAACCCAGGGCTTCACTTTTTCTGCTGCCTATGGGTCCAGATGTAGAGCGCCCTGCTCCTTTTCCAGCAGTATGCCTGCCTGCGTGCTCTGTGTCATGCTGGTAATGGACAAAACCTCTGAAACTGTAAGCAAGCACCAGTTAAGTGCTTTCTTTTATAAGAGTTGCTGTGGTCACGGTGTCTTTTCACAGCAATAAAACAGTGATTAAGAGAAGTATTAAAATGAACTCAGTCATATCTATATCAAATGTAACTTGGGTAAACACCCTAATTAAAATGCACAGATTGTTTGACTAGGTAAAAAAATATATATATATATTTCTTCATAAGAGAAACATTCTGAACATTAAGGAACATATCACATGGAGATGAGGCAGCATGCACAGGGTCCGCACCAGGCAGAGTCCTAGAGCTAAAAGGAGAACAGGACACAAGCCCCCATCCCTAACCCAGAGGCAGCATCCAATTGATAACCACTTGCACATAAAAATGTAGTTTCATCCAAGGGAGTCTCAATGGGGAGAGAAACTACTCAAAAGGGTAGGCTGCATACCCAGCAGTAGAACAGAAACAGAACAAACAATGTCAAACAAAAAATGTTAACAGAAAACAAACTCATCAGCATCTTTAAGGTTCCTTTTCTCACAATGTCATGTTAGGGCTTTTTCTTTATTTTGTTTTCATTTTACCTTAATTATTTAAATTTTAATACATACGTATACATGATATATATATATATACATAAATAATACATATATTTCTATTTTTACTTACATTATATTACATTACTGTAGCTTGCAGTAGTGTATTTATGGGGTTCCTGAGTGTGCAAACTAATGGGTCTCTATATTTTTGTGTCTTCTCTTGGACTCTTTTCTTTCTGTTTGTTTGTTTTTGTCCAATTCCATTGTGTTAGTTTTTGTTTCATCTTATTATATTTCACTTTCTTATTGTCCTTTAGAAACCTGTTTGTTTTTTAATGAGAGACAGAAGGAAGGTGGCTCTGAATGGGAGGGGAGGTAAAGAGGACCTGGGAGGAGTAGAGGGAGAGGGCAATGGAGTCAAGATACACTATGTGAGAAAAAAATATTTTCAAATAAAGGGAAAAAAGAAATTATACATTAAAGATTCATGCGCTTTGTAACATTAATAATTATGGGAAGAAAAGAAAATAAAAATGTGGGAAGAGATATATCATCAAAAATAACAAACATGAAAAGGTGGAATAAGCTACATTTGAAACATTATAGCACTGAAATGGGGAAGGAAGTGAAAGGAAAACTGTGAGTTTACAATATTTTAAGGCTTAGTAAAGCTTTCATCTATGGGATTATATCCTACTCAAAAGGTTCTGAACAGCAAGTAAAACAATCAGGAAAATTAAGAGAGAACTTAGGGCTGGAAAGATGGTTCAGAGGTCAAAGTGCTGTCACACAAGGGTAAGGACTGGCGCTCAGACCTCCAGGGCCCATGCCAAGCGGGCGTGGCGGACTTCCTGGAATCTTATTGGATAAAAAGTGCAAAAGGGATTCCCTGAAGCAAGCCCGATGGCTGGGCTAGCGCCAACTCAATATGTAATGTAGAGAGAGATTGAGAAAACTCAGTTTTAACCTCTGCATATACAAGCATACACACACATATGTACCATACACACAGGCCCCCTCATCCATGTGAACATACACATATATGTATACACCGTTCTTTCTAAAAAAAAAAAAAAACTGCCTGGAGAAACTCTTTTAAGTTATTTTCTATCTGTAGATGTCATAAAGAATCAGTATCAAAGTGTGTTGGAAACTCAGCTAAAGAGCAAAACAAGAAATCTAAATATGCTGATTGAAAATAAGCAATGGATCTAAATAGACATTTTTCAAGATAAGACATCCTCATGCTGACGAAATGGCTCAGCACCTAAAGGTTTTGCCACATATAAGCCTAGTGACCTGAGTTTAATCCCTAGAATTTATGCAAAGGTGGAAGGAGAGAACTGACTCCACAAAATTGACCTCTGACCCCCATAGGCATGCCATGGCACACATGCCTACTTTCCATACATCACATATACACAGACACATTTATTAATAAATACATGTATAAATGAATAGAAAAAGACATACACATATTCCAAAGGCTAATTTTAAAATGCTCGGGATCTGGTTTTATGTTGAGGTCTTTGGTCCACTTGAACTTTAATTTTGT
Source organism: Pachyuromys duprasi (assembly GCA_028658305.1). Lineage (NCBI taxonomy): Eukaryota > Metazoa > Chordata > Mammalia > Rodentia > Muridae > Pachyuromys > Pachyuromys duprasi. The sequence continues at coordinate 77,226,572 of CM053766.1, forward strand.
GCAGGGTGATAGCTATGGGTCTATTTGCATTTTTCTACATGTGGACATCCAGTCAGACCAGTCACATTTGTTGAAGATGCTGTCTTTTTTCCATTGCATGTTTTTTTGCATCTTTGTCAAAAATCAGGTATTTGTAGGTGTGTGGGTTCATTTCTGGGTCTTTGATTTGATTCCACTGATCCACCATTCTGTTTCTATGTCAGTACCATGCAGTTTTTATTACTGTTGCTCTATAGCACAGCTTGAGATCAGGGATGGAGATACCTCCAGAAGATCTTTTATTGTAGAGGATTGTTTTAGCTATTCTGGGTTCTTTGTTTTTCCATATGAAGTTGAGAAATTTTCTCTCAAGGTCTATAGAACCAGACACACTAAAATATGTTGGAAGAAAAAGTAGGGAAGAACCTTGAACTCATTGGTACAAGAGACAACTTCCTGAATAGAACATCAACAGCTCAGGCTCTAAGATCAATAATCAATAAATGGGACCTCATGAAACTGAAAAGCTTCTGTAAAGCAAAGGACACTGTCAACAGAACAAAACAACAGCCTACAGACTGGGAAAAGATCTTCACCAGCCCTACACCCAATAGAGGGCTAATGTCTAGAATATATAAGGAACTCAAGAAATTACACACCAAAAAACCAAATAATCCAATTAAAAATGGGGTACAGAGCTAAGTAGAGAATTCTCAACAAAGGAATATCAAATGGCAGAGAAACACTTAAAGAAATGCTCGACATCCTTAGTCATCAGGGAAATGCAAATCAAAACAACTCTGAGATTCTATCTTATGCTGGTTAAAATGGCTAATATCAAAAACTCAAGTGACAATACATGCTGGAGAGGATGTGGAGAAAGGGGAACCCTCCTCCATTGCTGGTGGGAGTGCAAACTTGTACAACCACTTTGAAAATTAGTCTGGCACTTTCTCAAAAAATTGGGAATAATGCTACCTCAAGATCCATCTATACCACCCCTGGGCGTATGCTCCACCGTACAACAAGGGCATTTGCTCAACTATGTTCATAACAGCTTTATTTGTAATAGCCAAAATCTAGAAACAACCTAGATGTTCCTCAACAGAACAATGGGTAGAGAAATTGTGGCACATTTACACAATGGAATACTACTCAGCTATTAAAAACAAGGAAAATCACAAAATGTGCAGGCAAATGAATGGAACTAGAAAAGATCATTCTGAGGGAGGTAACCCAGAAACAGAAAGACGTGCATGGTATACACTCACTTCTAGGTGGATATTAACCCTATAATATCAGATAGCCATACTAAAATCTGCAGAACTAAAGAAGCCAAACAGTAAGGAGGACCCTAGGGAGGATGCTTAAATCTCATTCAGAATGGCTAACAGGATAGACACCGGAAGCAGTGGAAGAGAGGAAACAGGATGGGAGCCAACTATAGAGTGTCCTCTGAAAGGCTCCACCTAGCCAGGGATTAAGGCAGATGCTGAGACTCATAGCCAAACTGTGGGCAGAGCTCAGGGAGTCTTATGGAAGAAGGGGGAGCAGATAGAAGGACATGGAGGAGACAGGAGCCCCATAAGGAGACCAACAAAGCTAAGTCTGAGCCCAGGGGGTCCTGCAGACACTGATTCACCAACCAAGGACCATGCATGGAGAAGACCTAGATGTCCTGCTCAGATATAGCTGATTGGCAGCTCAGTCCCCATGTGGGTTTCAGAGTAAGGGAGTAGAAGCTGCCTCTGTCATGAACTTGGTTGCTTGCTCTTTGATTCACTTTCCCCTGGCAATGCGGCCTTGCCAGGCCACAGAGGAAGAGGATCCAGGCAGTCCTGATGGGACTTGATAAACTACGGGCAGGTGGCAGAGGAGGAGAACCCCCCCTTTCAGTGGACTAGGGGAAGAGGATAGGAGGGAAGTAGGAGGGAGTGTGGGACTGGGAAGAGTTGAGGGAGGGGACTTCAATTGGGATATATAATGAATAAATTGTAAAAAAATATATTTAAAAAATTCTCAGCATCATTGATCAGCAGGGAAAGTCAAGTCAATATTACACCAAGCTGCCACCAGCCCCAGTTTGGGTGATGGTTATTTAAAAATTACAGAAGATGATGGGTGGTGATAATGGTGTGGAGAAAGTGGAGGGGCTACTTACTGTTGGTACAACTGGAAATTGGTGAAGCTCTTGTAAAATCGACAGAGGTTCCTCAACTATTAATTCCACTATAGTCTTTAAGTCCTGCCAGAGAGCTGATAGCCAATGAAATATGTCTTCTTAGTGGGGCACCTACACACCCGTATTTGTCACAACACTGTTCACAACCGCCGAGAAGCAAAAGCAGTGGAAGTCGCCGATTAGCTGTCAACTGGAGTAGAATTTCCATATTGAAAACTAATCAACTAAAAAGGAAGTTAAAGTGGACCCAAGGAAACGAAGAGAGATGTCTCCTGTTCATGATCAGGAGGTCTGGCTATCAGTTATTCTCAGCTTGATCTATTGATCTATGGAAATCCAAAGGCATTTTAAAAAATGTCGACAGTTCTAAAATTTATAAGCGAAAGCAAATGAAAGAGATCTTTTTGGCTCTAGCCTCCACCACCCTATCAGGTCTTTAAAACAAACTGTTCAGTACTCACCACCCAACCGAAGGCTTGGTAAAGCTGTGGCATCAGCAGGAAGAAGGCATTGTGTCAGTGGTACAAATGGAGAATCTAGGGAAGAGCATGAACAAGTGTTAAAAAATGACAAGGGATGCAGTGAAATGGAAAGGGTCCCGACAGCAAGCATCTAGAATGTCTTTAAATTCGTTTTTTGTTTTTTTTTTTCAATAAAGGAGGCCAGGGCCCCTTGGGGTTATCCTGCCTCTATTAACTGTGGGGAAAACTTTTTAACTGCAAGAGTTCAGGTAGTAAATGAAGAAAGGCGGTTGGAATGGCAGTATCAAGATTTGTCAGTTCTCAGTGGATGAGTCAAGCGGAGGAAGAGTGGTCTGGAGTGCACACCAGTCAGAAAAAAAATCCCAAACTAATCAGATCAAGCATTCAGGCCTCACAGTTGACACAAATGTAGCTGATAGAGGAACATTTCCGAGAGAGCCTTAGGAATGCAATCAACAGAATCACCCCTGGGAGCTCTCTGGGAAGCAACATGGTTTCTTCAACAACAAAATGAAATTTTGAAAAGGGAGATGAAATCATAACGAAATGGCAGTGCTCGGGCCTTGTGTAAATCTCATTGCAAGAAATGGGGACATTTTCAGTGTGATTATTGAAGAACTGTTTTAAGGGATTTTGCTCTCTCTCTCTCTCTCTCTCTCTCTCTCTCTCTCTCTCTGTGTGTGTGTGTGTGTGGTATGTATCCATGTATGTGTGTTTGCAGGTGTGTGACTGCCACAGCAGGCATGTGGAGGTCAGAGGACAAACTCCCTCACATGCTAATCTTTGCTTCCTGCTTTGTGTGAGCCGTGATCTCTTTGCTGTTTGGCTGCGGAGCTGCGTACCTCAGGCTAGCTGGTCTTCACACTTCCGTGTCCACCCCCTATCTCACCCAGGAGCCGCAGATGCTGCAGGTGTTTATATGGGTTCTGAAGATTTGGACTTATGTCCCCCCTTTTGGGTAATGAGCACTGTTGCCCACTGTACCATCTTCTCAGCCATTATTTTTGTCTTTCTTAAAAGTAAGATTATAATATTAGGTTTTTTGTTGTTTGTTCGTTTTTTTTTTTAAATGAATCCTTCACTCTTTAGAGATCGTGTTGAAATATTTATAGATTGATTAATCTAATTTCTGGGATATAATTAAAAATAATAAAATAACTGAGTATACCCTAAAACTTGAAACCTATTGAAGCTCAGAGAAGGTGTACAGAGTCTTATTATTACTTCCTCCACTGTTTTGAGCACTTTAAGTTTTCTTAAGTAAAGCGTCTTAAAGAATTGCACACGACACATCCTTAAAACTTTAGACCACGACCACACCCAAACCTCTGCTCTTCAAATACTATTTCAACCCTGAAGTGTCAGCTCTCTTTGCGTTCTCGGCCACAATAATCTTATGGCCGCCCCCCCCCCTCAAGCCCTCCCCCCTCCCCCACAAACCCTCCCCCCTCCCCCGCCCTTGCCTATCAGGTTGGAGTCAATGGGGAGATGGACGCTGAATAAGATACTTTGAGGTAGAATCCCAGCTTTGTTGTTAGTGCACTCTGTATTGGAACGTATGGTCTTCTCTGAGGACTTCCTTATCCTTCATCCCAGAAATGAACCTGGCACATGACATAGTGTGTACGCCCGGCAATCCAGAAAGTGCTGAGTGGGACATGCCAACAAGAGGAGGACAAGTGCTGAGGCCTTCACTTGCACATCTGAGAGAAAGGAGCTGGGGCTAGCCCCTTACACACATAGGTGACACTGCATACTCAGTGGATTGGGATCTGGGCTCAGCACTCAGGGCACGGTTTCCTATGAGCATGCTTCATGCCCTGGCACTGTGTAAGGAGTAAACCTCACATGGACAATGCTGGTTCCAGCAGCTCTTCATTCTCTGATCCTCCATAGCCAAATGACTAGCCAAAGTCATGAATGCTTTCCCTCTCTTAGGAAGCCACCAGGACAGAAGAGGCTGACCCAAGTTGGCTGTTTTGGGCTGTAGCCTGGTCCTTAGACCTCATACACTTTTCTTTGCTGCAGAAAATTTCAGAGGAAGACACAAATGCATCAGGTCTCATGGGAAATGAGCACAATTGTAGTTGAAATAGCAGCTTTTTAATTTGAACCTCAATTAAGTAAATGCCTTTATAAGACCAAGCAAAAGGCAAGCCTATAGATCATTTTCTTAATTATTGATTGACAGAGGAGGGACTAGCCCATTGTGGGTGGTGCCATCCCTGGCCTGGTGGTCCTGGGTTCTATGAGAAAGCAGGCTGAGCAAGCCATGGGGAGAAAGCCAGTAAGCAGCACCCCTCCATGGCCTCTTGCCTCTAGGTTCCTGCCCTTCTTGAGTTTCTGTTCTGGCTTCCTTCAAGGATGAACAGTGATGTGGAAATGTAAGCCAAATAAATCCTTTCTACTCCAAGTTGCTTTTCAGGTTTTATCATAATAACCAAGACACGTCCATAAAATTGACTTTTATATTTAGCAATTGGGTATAGTGTTCTACATGCTAGGTAATGTACCCAACATACCAGGAAAGACTATCATTTGTATGAACTACACGTTTTTCGTAAAAGTTCTATCACGTTGGTTTAATGTCCTCCCTTAAATCAACAATGAACAAATACCAAGACGAGACCCCTGCCTCTGCCGCCTGGTAGATATTAACTGTCATTAAGTCAGTTAAAATCTGAAAAGTTGAGACCAAGCAAAATTAAAAACTTAGTTGCATCACCATATTCCACACTATCAGCAGCCACACACGCCCTGCGGCTGTGTTAAATTACAGAGAACACAGATCCAGCACATTTCCTGAAGGTTTCATTATACAGCACCGTCTCCCGTGACCAACTGCAAGTCACGTGACATTCATTCCCCTCTTCATTTAGTTCCTTCCCATGTTGCACTAATCACATTTATTTACCACAAAAAAAAAAAAAAACTTGCAGTGAAAACCTTCAGTTGGGAACCTTATTTCCATGTGCTTCTCGCAGTCAATCGAAGAGAAAGGCGAATTCAGCGTTCCCAGCTGTTATGGGAACATCAAACACGAAAACGGAGGTTCCAGCCTGACTTTCGAGCACCCTTTGGATGATGTCAATGTGGTCGACTTGAAATGGATCCATGACTTTGTGTTAAAGTCTCTGGAGGTTTTATACCAAGTGGAGAAGTGGGAAACTCTTGTGTCTCTCGCCATTCAGTTCAACATCATTTCACAGTATGTCCAGCCGCAAAGGCAACTAAAAGTGACAGACTTCTTTGGGGCTGGGGGTGGGGTCTTTTAGCCCTAGCTAACTTCCCAATGTATCCTTTACCGCGGCCCAGTGAGAGGTACACAGAGCAAGTGACCCCGCTGCTGGTGTACGCGCAGCGTCAGCTGCTCGTGAGGATACGAAAGTTCTGTGGCCCGGATCCCTCCCAGCAGGCTTGCGCCAGATATGAAACTGAAAACGGAGAGAAGGTAAGTTGACTTGTTTTCCAAGCAGCCATGGCTTCCGCTTTGCACACAGATGGAAGGGAAGGACTTAGGAGCCAGGTAAATGATATTTTCACTTGGGCATCTTCCATCCAAATCCACAAATGTTATTGACGGCTTGCTTGTTCTTGGGCAGAGCTTTCCAGATAAAGCAAATCCAGAAGTTAAGGCCTTCTCCCAAGAATCGTACATTCAGGTCACGGCTGACAAACTCCTTAAAGGCAATGGAAATGGAATCTAGACCTCACAATAGTTTTCGGGGGCCTGCTTTATGTTTGAGTTTATTTTAAAATAAGAAAAAAAGTAGCTTTTAGGACAAAGCGAAATGTTTCAATTTTTACTATGGATATTTTTGTATTTAGCCCAACTCAGTCATGAGATAGTTATTTTATTTTTTAAATTTAATTTCTTTTATCTTACATGTATTGGTGTTTTGCCTGCATGTATGTCTGCATGGAGGTGTTGAATCCCCTGCAAATGGAGTTACAAATAGCTGTGAGCTGACATGTGGGTGCTGGGAATTGAACCTAGCTCTTCTGGAAGAACAGCCAGTGCTCTTAACCACTGAGCCATCTCTCCAGTCCAAGATATAATTTTTAGCACATATATTTTAAGTAGTGTACTATGCCCATGAAGGTGAAAATGTTCAGGGCTCACGGAAGCCATAGTAATCTCGACGGAGATGGAGGAAGAGAGATTTGTGAACTCCCCAGTTGACTGACTGAACAAATGTGAATTTGTGCCTCATCTGAATCCGCCTTCCTGAAGGCTCTGGCCTGTGTCCAGTCCTTGCTAACACCAGTGTGTGGGATTTCAGTGAGAGCTTGATTGTTTTCTGTTCTCTCAGAAGCTCGTCACAGCCAAATGCCTCCTCTCCTGCTCATTCTTTTCAGTGGTTAGAAATCAGTCTGAGTGCCTGCTGTGCAGAGGACAGGCCGATTTTAGGTGCAGCGGCTGTTTGGTAAATGGGGCTGTGGCGATCAATGGCATGTTAAGGACTTGTGTGAGTAGGCCAGGCCCTCCATGGACAGTCACTCTAGCTTACAGTTAGCTGAGTAGGGACTGTAGTTAGTTTCTGAAGAAGCCTGTCACGGCATTAGCTAGGTCAGTGCTTGATTAATGAAGGATCAGAGTGAAGCTTGGGTATGCCACAAAATGGACTCCTTCCTGCCCTTCCTCCTCAAAAGGTTAGTCCTAAGCAGGGGATCCACAGCCTGCCTAATCCTACTATCTTCTCTTGGATATTTAAAGCACTTCTCAAACTTAGTAGATCACAAACAAACCTTTCTTCAAAGACCTTGTCGGTTGATGACAGCCCTATCCGAACTGCTCTCCATGGTGGCACCCGTGACTCCTTCCTGTTTTCAAATCCTTCTTCATATTGGTTTCCAAATCCTGAGTCCTCAAAATGCAACCAGACTCTGACCCATTCTGAGCACTGACCATTCCTCTCATCCAACTATTAGTGTATTTGCTCGAGTTAGTGACTTTAAAATTACCCTGTACCCTCTCTAGCCTGTAGTCTACTCCACATGCACTGGACAAAACAGCCCTTTGAAAACCCAAGTCAGGCTACAGATTACAATCCTACGTGAGCCTCCCAGAAGATTTAGAATAAAGTAAGCTTCTTCATCATGGCCTTACTACACCTTATGCTACATAACATCTTCATCACCTTACTGTATATAACTTTACAATGGCCTTGATCTACCTTATGCTGGGTAGTTCATTTCTTTGGTATTGGCTAGCACTTGGTACATTCCCTATCTGTGTTTTGTTGTTTGTTTACCTTGAGACAAGATCTTTTGTAGCTCAGAATGAACTTGCTATACAGTAGAGGACCCTGAATGCCTGATACTCTTGCTTCCGTCTCATGCCCACACTGCTTTCTCCCTCACCTTTCATGCTCTTGGCTAACCTTTTCCTTCACTCTTGTGATTAAAATCATGTGTCTGTTTGCACCATTCCTCTATAGCACCTAAAAGTCTTTAAAGTGCTCCTTTGTGCCTTTCAGTGCTTTGTTTGTTCTTATAAGCCACTGGGATACCCTTCTCAAGAACAGAAATGTTCGCTTCTTTTGCCCTCTGGTGCTACATTGTCCTTTCAGTGTGTAACAGTACTTTCAATAAACACTAGCTTTCAGTAAGCAATTATTTAAGGAATTTGAAGAGAGGGTTAATCCAGGTGTGCTTTATTAAACTGTAGGAAGGCGTTTACATCTTATCAGACTTTGTTTCCATCTCATTATGGAAATGCCCATAAGGGACAATGAAGCCACATCTTCATCAGACTGGATCTTGAGGCAGCTGCATCTTGAGTGATTGGTTGGGGTTAGACCAAGGGGTGGGAGTAGAGACATGGGGGGAATAGGGTCTTGAGCTCTTTAACAGAATTTCCTTTTATCTAAACACTTTTCTGTTTTTACATATTGTACAATTTGAGGACTCAAACATCTGTTCAAGAAATTGTCAAAATACTGTAGAAGCAATTAGTTTTGAAAAACTTCATCAGGGAAGTTAAAATTACATTAATTGTGAGTAGGATGGAACCAAATCTGCCTTTGGAAGAGAAGCCTGTATTTGAAATGTGATTCAACTCACATAATGTAATATATATTTAGATCAGCGAATTTATAGATTATCAGAAAACTGTATTCTAATTGTTGCACATCATTTCCCCAATGCTTTCCCAGCTGTGCTGTGTTCAAGAGAAATATGAAAAATTATGTAGCTATATTTTCCCTAAAGTCCTCATGACTGAGCGCTGTTCCACCAGCTTTTATTTGTAATACTGTTTCACATCTATCTTGACAAACTGAGACAAACATTTCAAGTGAGTCAGACTTTAAACTACTCATGCCTAAGTAATGTCTATTCTCATCTCTTTAAGATAACCTGCCGAAACTTCATTGGGAAGAAGCTCACGATCGACCCTTCTTCACCCAAGACACTGGATGATCTAGAAAACAGTTCTGATGTGCTGAAGACGCTCATCTTTTCAGGTCAGACCTAGTTTTAACTCAGTTTTCTTTGTTTGCCATCATGTTCTGTAGGTCAACACTTCCATGATGGCAAGGAAAATCTATTTCTCAGGTTTACTTGAAAGGAAACCATTTGACAGTTATCATTTTATATTGCTTTAAATGTCCTACAAGGATGATTAAATACTTTTATAAGCTTAAAATTATTTTCATAAGCTGAAGGGAAAGGTAAGGAAAGGAAAAGGAGAATGAATGAGAAAAGTCTACTTTGTACACATTTTTCTTCTTTTGTCTCTTTTGGAACTCATTTTTTCGTGTGTGTGTGTGTGTGTGTGTGTCTCCCAATTTGATTGCTACATTCCTACAGTAGCTTCCTTCTTCAGTGTACAGAGTTCTACTATTTTGCCATGGTAATTTGTTGGGGTTATAGTTTTATATTCAGGGATCTGAAGTAGGCTTTGAAATATTCTAACTTACTTGATGGGCCTCCATAGGCCCATAGTGAGTGGCACCATTAGAAGGCGTTGCCTTGTTGTAATATGTGTGGTCTTGTTGGAGGAAGTGTGTCACTGGGGGTGGGCTTTGAGGTTTCAGAAGCTCAAGTCGGGCCTGGTATCATTCTCTCTTCCTGCTGCCTGCTGCTCCATGTGTAGAACTCTTGACTCTTCCAACATCTTGTCTGCCTGTGTGCCACCATACTTCCTGAGAGTGGACTAAACCTCTGAACTGTAAGAAGCCCCAATTAAATGTTTTCCTTTATAAGAATTGCCATGGTCATAACATCTATTCACAAAAATAAAACCCTAGCTAAGACACTTGCTTTTAGCTGATGAGACTCCAGAATGTTTTTTGCCAGTGCAACTTGAACTATTGAGAATAAGAAGAAAATAGAGGGGCTAAAGAGCTGGCTCATCAGTTAAAAGAGCTTGCTTTGGTTCCAGAGGCTATAAGTTTGGTTCTTAGCACCTATACTGAATCATTCGTAACTGCCTGTGCCTGCAGCTCCAGGTAGTTCAACACTCTTTTCTGGCTGACCTCTGTGGGTATCTTTGCATATATGGCATGCTCTCACACAAACATATATACATGTATACAGATAAATCTAAACCCAAACAAGACTAATCATGATTAAACAAAATAATTCTTTAAAAAGAAAAGATGAGAATGAAAATAAAACCTGCACTGTATTGTGCTTCTCAAGTGCCTATGTTTCTGGGAACATAATCTTTCTTTTGGGATATCAAAATTCTTTCACTTGTTATTTATCTACTAATCTTCTCCATGTGCAGATGTGTCATTAGTTTCATACGGCTATTTGTCAAATTGGCCCTCCAGCTATCCAGTGACTTAGCAAACGCTGAGTATCTGTTAAGTTATAAATGCTGTCATAAGCTATCAAGAATTAGAAGATGAATGAGATTAGAGATTTGTCAGAGAAGAGTTTATAGGTATGTTGAAGGAGATCAATAAGGTAAGGATTGTAATTGATAATATTATTTCTATCTCTACGGCTATAAATTGCAATAGTGAAAAGCTAGTATTCCCCTTTGAGGACTACAGGGAGGCAAAAAGTCAGCAAGGATGGCAGGAAGTAGGCAAAAAATACCCATAGAAAGCGGGATGAAGGGCCTCAGCTTTATCTGGAGAGCAGAAGGGAGCCAGGCAAGAGGATGCAGGGAGGAAAAAGTCAAATGATCTCTTCAAAGAATCTTCTGCAGCAGTGTAGAAATAGGTTCAAAGGAGCTCAGGCGGAAGCCAGAGAGTTGCCACTCCTGGCTTAGATATGAATGGAGGGCTGAGGCTGAGGAGTTAGAGTAGATAGGGAACAGACATAAAAGAAAGAGAAAGGAAGACCACAGGACTTCATTTTGTTCTGATGAGGATAGGAGGAGTTCACATTGTCATGGGATCTGCAGCAGATGCCTGGGTGGATGATGACATCTTCACCCAGACAGGAAACCAACCAAAGGAGGCACAGGTCAGAGGAAAGGGGTGTGTTTGTATTTCTGATTTTGCCTGGATGCTTGCGGAGAGGCATAGGGTAGGTGGCTGGTGGATACCAAGGAGGCATGGGATAGATGGCTGATGAGTACCGCAGAGAGGTATTGCATAGATGTCTGGTGGAGACCAGAGAAGAGGTATTGAGAAGGTGGTTGCTGGACACCCGAGGAGCAACAGGTGGCAGGTGGCTGGTGGATAGCTAAGGAGAGATATTGGGTAGGTGCTTGGATGTATAAATGTGACATTAAGAGTGAGCTGGCTTGGAGAACTGTTTTGTCTTCAGTATAATGGTGGTGGTTGAAGTCAGGGAGAGTTAGCCAGTCAAAGCATGCTGTGGCTATCCAACAGTGCCAGGTGAGTCCCACATCTCATGAGATCACCATAAGAAATTCCTGTTTATTGTTCAATAAGGTTGAATATTGAACTACTGATATCATGATGAAACAGCCACCTTGACACAGGTTCTATTTGCTGAATGGACGACTTTGTGACTGTGGAAATGATGAGGGGGACAGTGGAAACCTTTGTGTTGGGGTGGGGCAGTTCTTGCTTGTATCTGCAGTGATTCAGTGGGTAGTGAATTGCCTTTCAGAAAGCCTGGATCTGGGGGTGGGCCTTGTGCATGCTAGGAAAATGTTCTACCACCTTCTGGCCTTCCATCTCATATTATGTGTGTCTTCACATTGGAGGAAGAAAAGTGTATTCATAGATTAAAATGGGAAGAGCCATCAAACAGGGGGAACCTAGCAACAGGAGAGAATGGCTTTTGATGGAGCAAGGACCTTGAGGCAGAGACTAAGGTACAGACAGAAGGGTGGAGGTGTTCTTTCTGTTAAGGTGGAAAGGAAGGGTAAGAAATTAGACTCCATGCAGAAAAGTCTGTAAGGCTGGAAGTTGAAGTCATTCTCATTGGGTAGAAGAGACTTTCTCAATGATGGGGTTTAGAGCATAGCCAAGGTTGCTAAGATCGAAAGGTTCAGGAGAAATACAAGAGTGGATACAGTGGAAGAGGAAAGTAAGAGAAAAGTGAAATGTTTGTAGATCATTGTGGACCTAGAGGATGCCAATGGTGACTCTGCCTTTATGGGTTTCCTGAGACAATCATCCTCTCAGGTTCCATACTCACTTGGAAGATCACCTTCTGGTCACATACGACGCTTCTCATCAAGGAGTATGAGTCTTCCTTTTTATATTTGGATTTGTCTACAAACCTTGGGGGATGGAATATGTCCCCTGTTTCAAGATCCTCACTCAAATACAGTTACTATTATAATGTCCATTCTATAGAGGCTAACTACCATCATGAGAAATCATGCCAACCAGGCTAATAATCAAAATGACAACTCCTATCAAAGGGAGAAGTGCAGCATACTGAGAAAATCATAGCCCTGTGCACCAGGAGATGCTAATTGGTGATGGATGTGAGTGTACCATGGTTGCCTCTTATTAAACTATATTTGTGTAGACAGTTGGGGTGGGTGAATGGCGGGGCAAAGGGAAGGCAGATGAAGTCAAGGTATAGTGCCCCCTTGATTTGCAAGTCTGTTGAAAGTATGCACTGTTTGAGCTGTGATTAGAATAGTCATATCCGAGGAAATAAAAACTTGAGAAAACTATATGGCAGTGGTGACACTGAGCTGGAACTCAATATAGATTTTAAAAATTTTTCATGGCCTTAGAAGATAGATATTGTTATGTTCATATTATAGATAAGAAAATTAAACATTCCTAGTAAGCAGAGGGATTTTTTTTTAAATTTAAGCCCTACTCATGTTTATAACTGTGTTGGGCCTTGGGTATGTCTTTATAAAATGATTATAATTTTATTTTTATAAAGCAAAGTCCATTTGTGATAGGTTCCACACCAAATCATAGCTTGAGGACCTGAGAATTTCTTGTGGCATAAAAGCATTTGGTGGTAATACTTTTAACTCTCCACAGCCGATATTGTGATGCCCCAGAGCCTAGAGACATTTGCTGTTCACATTATTTAACAGCATCCCAGTTTCCCTTCAGCTATTTAATAATGCATATGTAATTTGTATAATATCAGCAGTATCTGGAAAAGTGAGACTAACTTGTTTTATAGGTTATTGTGTGGATAAGTAGCTTGCTTGCTCATTAGGCTCCATCTGGGAGACAAGCTTAGATGTGTCTTTTATTGAAACTTTTTTATATGCTGTCCAGGACCTCTATCTTGAGTATTGATCTGATTGGATATTTAAGTCCTCTGATAGGGCTGGTTAGTCCTTAGTTGTGTTGCAATTTTCAGCCTTTGGCAGTATGTTTTATTCATGTCTGTGGGTATTGGGATGGATGTGGTCAAGTGAGTAGAAAGCAGACGTCATCCTCCTCTCGAGGTTCCTTCCTTAATAGATCCAACACTCAGGTTTGGTAGACTAAACATTCAGGTGTTTCCTTTCTGCATAGGTACAGTGAAATGCATAATAGCCCACCCCTACTTTACTCTTCTTTCTTATAATTTTTAAACTATCAGAACACTATTAATGACTTTGAAATAATTTCTGGAATGATCTGTGGAAAATTTCAGAGAGCGGCCCCTTGAGGTAGACCTATGGAGTTGAGCCTGGAACTCATGATGCTTTCTTTCTACTTGCATGAGTGTGTCTCACGGAAACAGAGACAGCCTTACCATCACCACCACCAGAACCCTAATTAGGTTACAAGGGAAAGGTGTACTAATGCTCTTGAAAAAGGAAAAGTAAATCTATATAGAAAAAGAAATGGCTTAAGAAAACCATAAAGAGGAGTCAGTTACCAATAGCAGTTCTATAAAGACAAGTGAGCAGCAGGGTGCTCATTCAGACCATTTATTTTAATTACATTTTCAGGGGTTAGCCTGGGATGTCAGTTGTAGGAGATCCAGTTCCATGTTCTGTTCAGTTGTTATTTCTTCATTGTCTGACATGATATCCAGTATGCTCCATACTTAGAGTCATGTGATACTTCATGATTGGGATACACTGTGAAAAGGACATCACTGGGCAGTTTCATTTGCGTGCCAACAGTAAACAAAGACACCTAATGTCATTAGGTGGTGTAATCTTGGGAGACTGCCATCATGGTGAACAGTGTTGTGAGGTGGTGTAAGCCTGTGTTTTCAAACTGTAAAAGTAGCAGTAGTGATGCGACTCCCTGTATATCAAATGTTTACCCCACAATAGATACTTTCTCAGACACTTGACATACAAGTTAAAACAGTAACCTGCTGAGGTGAATGTTATCAACAAAATTTAATGGCTATTTAAAAATTAGGCCTGGAGAAAGTAACTCTCATATTTTATTTATTTTAAAAATTAAAACATATCATTTCCCTTCCTTTCAACCCCTTCTCTACCTCCTCTCTTAAGTTTAAGACCTCTTTTTAAAAATTATTATTGTCTCACACACACACATATAAATGGATAAATATATAAATACAACTCATTGAGTCATTTAGTGTTTCTTGTATGTGTTACATGTTATTAGGGTTGACAAGTTGGTATTGAATAACCAGCTGGGGGGTGGTTTGCCCTGGAGAAGACTCAAAGACCCCCCTCACATCTCAACAGTTGCTAATTTTCTGTAGCCCTTCACCTAGGGATAGAGCCCATCCATCTGGTATGTTAAATGGTGGTGGAATTGTTCAGGTCTTTTTGAGGCAGCCATACTGTTGATCTTTATGGGTGTGCCTCTCACTAATATGTGAAAGTTTTCAGACATTTTCTTTTCTTTTGGCTTATTGTTATGGACCATGTGTTTCTGGCCCCTCAAGATTCATGTGCTGAAATTCTAGGCCCACTGTGATATTAGAGGTGGGGCCTTTAAAGGACATATAGGTCATGAGGGTAGAGTCCTCATGTATGGGATTGTGTTCTTTGAAGGAAGCACAGGAGAACACCCCAGTCCTCTTTTTGAAATGTGAAAGGACACCTTTTGAAGGTAGCTCTCAGCAGTCAGGACCCCGGTTTAAGACCTCCAGCCTTCACATCTGTGAAAGATGAGTTTCTTTTGCTTATAAGGCATGCGGTCTATAGCAGTTTGATGCAGCAGCCATAACTGACTGGGGTATTTGCTTATCTTCTTTCTCTTTTCTCAGTCTCTAAGCAGAAGATAAAATCAGAAGCTAAGGAATTGCATGATAAAGAGAAAAGCACTAACAAAACCTGAGGGTGTTGTAAATAAAGGTAGAGGTGTGAGGGCTTGGGTATGAGGAATACAGGGTATGCTTCGCTGGGAATGTCGACATGGGGGACTGAGGCAGGATCATTGAGATTAGCCTACCAAAGAGATTATCAATAAAATGAGCCCAAGCCATACATCTTTGAAGACCTGCAGTCATTAATTTGTTAACAAAATTCTTTGAGCACCTATAATGTAACAGGTGGCTGGTACTGGGGGAATAGTAGTGACAAAATGAACAAGGCCTTGGTCTTCCATGAACTTCACCCCCATGGAGACTTCCAATGAGCAAGGCAGACACAACATGTCAGAACATAACAGTGATTTGGAGATAGTCTGGGAAGAAAAATGCTCTCTAAGTAGGGTGGTGGAGGGAGCCTCAGTGAGAAGTTAACAGCTAGGAAATAACCTCAAGGAGTTTAGAATGCAAGACATACCATACCAGCGAGAAGAATGTTCTAGACCAGTGGTTCTCAACTGTCCTAATGCAGCAACTCTTTAATATAGTTCCTCATGTTGTGGTTACCTCAACTATAAAGTTATTTTTGGTTCTACCTCATAGTTATAATTTTGCTAGTATTATGAATTATAATGTCAATATCTGATAGATGGGATATCTGATATGCGAACCCTGTGAAAGAGGTTGCAACTCATATGTTGCTAACCACTGTAATGGACAAAAGTAAGCCAGTTGTGTTAAGTCCATTGGCTGGAAGCATGCCTGATTTATAAGGGAATAGAGGGTAGAATAGTACGAGGGAGGTGGACCAGTCAGGGGAGTCAGTTCCCATAAGGTCAAGGAGGGTATTTTAAGAATTTTAGTGTTTTCTGAAGATGATAGAGGGATTAGGAACTCTGTTTGGAACAGTGTGACACAAGAGAGTTTACATTTTAAAGGGTATATAGTAGGCATAGCTAGGGCTTAAAGGGGTAGGATTTAATTCCAAAGGAGGTAGCAGGGCCCGGGCATAGTGGAAGTGGAGAAGAATCCTTGAGAGATGGTGGGGCTTTAGGCTTTTCTGAAGGGCAAGCCTATGACTTGCTATGAATTTGATTTGCAACTTGAAAGGAGAAGAGTTAGGGATGGTTCTAGCTTCTGGTTGAACATCTATGAAGATGAAGCTATTCTCTACTGAGAAAGACTGGAAGGAGGTAGGAGTATGTTTGTTTGTGTATGCGTGTGTAAGTATGTGTGTGTTTTTGTGTGTGTATGTGTGTTTGTGTGTGTGTGTGTGTTAGGAAGTCAGCTGGGGACATGTCGTCTGCACTAACAGCAGTGTGGGTCTTTAGATGAGTGAGGGTTTCAGGAAGGGCAGAAGCCAGGGATAAAAATTTAAGAGTCACCAGAACATTGATATTTAAACACAAGACCAGGAAAGATCTTTATGGGGGTGAATATAAATTATGAAGGGAAGAAAGGCATCTAAGAATTGATACCTGGGATTCCAAGGTCAAGAGTTTAGGTTAACAAAACCAAAAAAGCCAGAATGATTGGTAGGCTGAGGAAAGATTCTGTTCCAAAGAGGAGATTCCCGAATGAAGTAAGTTTATGAGGGGATGGGAAACAATGAGTGCAGACAACTTTTGGAGGAAAATTTTGGTAAAAAGTGGAACAGAGAAATAGGATGATAGCTTGAGGGGAAACAAGTGAAGAGAGAGATCTTTTTCATTTTTAAAGATAAGAGAAATCACAGCAAAAACGCTGTTGGGAATGATTCCGCAGAGGGCACTATGCACGCTTTGAAGGAGCTGGGAATTGAGAATCTCTAGGGCGAGAGTCTCTGTGGGCAGATGGGTACTGGTATAGGGATTGGATGAGTATCTTCCAACCTCCCTGGCTTGCTTTGATGCTTTATTTCCCATGGAGTGGGCAGTAAGCCGCCTGCCCCAGCTTTCAGCAGCGGCTCCCTGGTGGCCAGTTCACAAACCTCAATCAATTGAGAGAAGAGGAGAGACAGTCTCACAGCCCCTGCCTCTCGACTACGCGAACAAAGGTGGTATCTAACCTTTCTCAGATACCTGTCTGTAGGTGCAGGTACTCCTGGGAAGCATGTCCCTGTCTCCACATTGGAGAAAATAAATGTAACTCCTTTAATGAAGGCTTCAGAATTGCCAAGTCTGCTCACTCTGTCTCAAACTCTATGCCATCCCTACTGTCTGTTTGTCCTAATCCTACTGTCTGTCTTGTCCTAACGCTGGCATAAAAGTACCTGTGTCTACAGGAACAACATTTTGAGTTCAGAGCATGATGCAGACCTGCCAGGCCTTCTTTTCATCTGTAGAATAAGGGTGAAATTGGTCTCTATCTCTTGTGGTTGTTTTTAGGATTCAATCAACCATAATAATTTATTAGACTTTGTGTTGGAGAGATATCAGTGTGTCCTTTCCTGCCCATTTGTCTTTTTGACTTCCCTCACTCTATCATTTAATCAGATTCTCTCTGCAAAGTTGACATTAATTCTCCTGTGTTGGAAAGCCTTATCTAGTCAACTAGGAGGGACAGTTTTTAAGGCTGAGGCCACACTCTTTTACCTCTATTATTCTAGTTAATAGTGCTCTATTAACTAGGAAGTGGCTACATTACCAAGACCTTAAATTTTTACTGGGATGTTGTGCTTGTTTGGCTTATTGGAGAAGTAAATTCTTGAGCTATTAAATGTGGAATCCTGCAAGTCCACACTTGTCTAGCCCTCATCTGGTCTGCATGCAGGTCACCTGCCGCCCAGTCTAATTCCTGGACCACTCCCACTACTCAGCATCTCGAAGCATCTCTCTCCTGGGCTTCCCTCTCTCTGGCACAGGTCAGAAAAAGTGACTAAGACCAGACCCACACATGGCCTCAGCTGCTCCTTCTCTCTCATGGCCTGCCTTTCCCTTCCCTTCTGAGATCAGCTGCCAGTCTCCAAGATTTTTTTTTTTAATTTCCTCCTCGCATCTGCTTCCCAAGGCACCTGGGCTTTGAAGAGGTTGTTGCAAAAGAGTAGATTATTTCATTTTTTATGAAAAAGTAGGAGGCTTCACAAGGAAAATTGGCAAGATCTAAAGTTATTTGCATTTCATAAGAATAAAAAATTTTTAAACTTTTCTTTAAAAAAAAAAGGACTTTGCAATATGCTAAAAAAAATTCTGAGTGTCAAGTGCCTGCTACAGGTTGGAGTCTTGAATTCCGTAGCTGCGGGTCCCAGCCCAAAAGGTCTCTGAGTTAGAACTGTCTTGGAACTCATTGGCTTGGTATTGCACGGCATCCTAATATTTTCTCCTCTGTTTCAGAGTATAAACGAGCCAAACAGCTCGTCTGTGTGCCTGTGGATGTGGCAGACACTCTGAGATGCTTCAGAGAGACCTTAGAAAAGTCCAAGTATCACAACAGATCAGTCCGGCACAGCAGAAAGCTGCTTTCATTATTTCTTGCTCAGACCCAAGGTAAAGATTTTCACTCTTTCCCTTGATCTGCACTTAGGTTGGGTACCCTCCTACTGAATGTCCTGGCCTCATAATCCTTTCTCCCCAACATGCTTCTTCGCTGGCAGCCATTTTCTGTGTTGTCTAGTAGATTTCATCATCTCTCTCACACATGTTATTCTAAGCAAGACACCTGACCTGCTTTTAAACTTTCTGCTTAACTAGCCAACTTCCAGGAATACAGTAGACTTAAAGGAAAATAGTGTGAATTAAAGTTTTGATTCTTGAGGCTTTATTTGCAGGAATAGAGCCATAATTATTTTCCTTTAGGAGATGATTGAACCATACCTAGTTAAGCATAACCTCTTACCAGATGCCAGTTATCAGTCCTAAAGAAATTGATTACTTTAAAAATGAGCATCCATAAAATTTCTTTTACAGGGTCGGGGGAGAGGGAGAAAGAAAGAATGATGGAACGTGTGATATGAAAGCAGAAGAGGTACTTTGAGGGGAGAAAGCGGCCAGCAAACAGAACAAGAGAGGGCAGTTAGGAGGGGTGAATAAGGAAAAGTATGGGAGTGGGGAGACAGTTCAGTGGTTAAGTGCTTGTCATAGAATCATGAGGACTGTCTTAGGGTTTCATTGCTGTGAAGCGACACCATGACACCTCTTATAAAGGAAGACATTTAATTGGGGTTGGCTTCAAGTTACAAATTCCACTAAGCTTACAGGCTTAGTCGATGGGAAGCATGGTAGTGTGCAGGCAGACATGGTACTGGGGGAGCCAAGAGTTCTACATCTTGATCCAATGGCAGCCAGGAGGAGACTGGAAGTTTTCCCACACTGGGCAGAGCCTCAAAGCCCACAGTGATACACTCCCTCCAACAAGGCCACACCTACTCCAACAAGGCCGCACCTCCCAATAGTGCTACTCCTTATGGCCAAGCATTCAAACACATGAGTCTATGGGGTGTTCAAACCACAACAAGGACTGAACCCATGTAAAACAAAGCATGCAGGCAACACTGAAGTTGAGCAAGTGGTTCCCTGGTACTCATTGGCCAGCCAGTCTAGCTCAATTGTGTTCTGGACAGCATGATAAATTAATTCTCTGAATCATATTTACCTCTTGAAATTGCTAAATATATTAGTAGACATGAGCTACAGAATCAAGGATAACTCCTCAGAACAGTACTCCCATCTCACACTGATGCTCACCGGATACTGAAACAGTCTCAGTAGCTTACTCAGTAGCTTGTGCACGTCAACATCCATTGCATCTTCTTCCTCAGCAACTTTACATGGCTTTCCTGGACTATTTTTTTTTTTCTGTGTGTTCTCTGATGTTCTAACAAGGTAGATTTTCTCCATTCTTCTCTTCCTATTTCAGGCCAGAGCTCCACACATGTGCTTCTCTCTAAGATGTTTCTGTCCCAGAGGTGAACTAACTATGGAAAACCATTTTTAAGAAAGCAGACTCAAACCTTCTAACTTTTCCCAGCCTGTGGAAGAAGCAGAATATTAGCTCAGCCTTAGCCTTGCTGGCTTTCTGTCTGTAATGCTCTAGCCTGTCTGTTTGACTTTCTGTAGTGTCTTAGCCTGCCTGTTTGTCCTTCTGTAGTGTGTTAGTCTGTCTGTCTGTCTTTCTGTAGTGCCTTAGCCTTGCTGGCTGCCTGTCTGTAGTGCTGTGGCCTGTTTGTCATTCTGCAGTGCTCTAGCAGGCATGGAAGCCCCTTTATAGTGCTTTACCTGACCTTGAACAGCCGCAGACTTCAGAACCTATCTTGGACCCCAGGGCTAAGAAAACAACATCCCTCTGACCACAGGAAAGCCCATCCATATACTCAGCCTGTCCGTCCTTGGCATTTTCACTACCTTTCCACCCTCCTGCTCTTTCTCCATCTAACATTTTTCATTTCTCACCCATGCCTTTAGGTGAAGGAGGGGCAAGCATCACACGATTAGACCCAAGGAGGGTAGAGTTTTGCCTGGGGACAGAAGAGATGCACGGGTCAATACCCCCCGACCTTTCTCAGGAAAACTTCAGAGTTTTTAGTTCTGTGGAGAAAAGCAAACTTCCCTACTCACAGCTGGGGCTGGTCATTTCTTCCTATCATCAAACTATTGGTAAGGCCAACCAAGTGCAAATTGTCAGTATGACCTTCAGTGTTAACACAAGACTCCATCTGTCCTGAAATGTTACCTTTGTTTTTTTCTCATTCATTTATTTTATACACTTTACATCCTTGTTGTAGCCCCTTCCCTTTCCCCTCCCATACCCACCCCTTCTCTCCTTCTTCTTCCCCTTTTCCTTAGAAAAGGGCAGTTGCCTTTCCCATCCACCCCAGCTCATCAAGTTGCATCAGGACTGAACATGTCCTCTTCCCCTGTGGCCTGGTAAGGCAGTCCCAAAGGAAAAAGTGATCTAGAAGCTAGCAAGTGGATCCCTGTCAAATGCGGTCCCCACTTCCCTTACTAAGGACCCACTCGAAGCCTAAGCTGCTTATTTGCTGTCTTTGTAGGGGGCCTAGGTGCAGTTCATGCATGGTCCATGGTTGATGCTTCAGTCTCAGCAAACTACTGGTTAGTTGGCTCTGTTGTTTTTCTTGTGGAGCTCCTGTCACTTCCAGGTCCTTTTCTCTTTCCTTCCACTATCCCCCAAGATTCTCTAGGCATAAGCCAGTGTTTGGCTATGAGTTTCAGCATCTGTTCCAAGATGGGCAGAGCCTCTCAGAGGAAAACTCTTGACAGGCTCCTGTCTGTAAGCTTAGCAAGGTATTGTCACTACAACCCTCCCCCTGCTTGCTCTTTTTCTTTTCTTTTATTACTTATTACAGTTTATTCACTTTGTTCACTTTGCATTCCAGCTGTAGCCCCTCCCTTCTCTCCTCCTGGTTCCCACCTTCCATCTCTCTTCCCTTCTATGTCCCTCCTCTAGTCCACTGATAGGGGAGGTCCTCCTCCCCTACTATTTGACGTTATGAAGAAGGGGGAGATAGAAAGACCTGGAGGGGACAAGAGCTCCACAAGGAGACCAACAGAGCCAAAAAAAAATCTGGGCTTAGGGGGCCCTGCAGAGATTGATGAATCAACCAAGGACTAGGCATGGAGAGGACCTAGACCCCCTGATCAGATGTAGCCTATGGGCATCTCAGTCTCCATGGGAGTACCCAAGTAAGGGTTGCAGGGGCAGTCTCTGGCATGAACTCAGTTACCCTGTTCGCTCTTAAAGGTAACATTTCAGAGTTGTGTGCCTAGGTGAGTTTGGCCTAGGCATGCAACTCTGAAATGTTACCTT
Source organism: Pachyuromys duprasi (assembly GCA_028658305.1). Classification (NCBI taxonomy): domain Eukaryota; kingdom Metazoa; phylum Chordata; class Mammalia; order Rodentia; family Muridae; genus Pachyuromys; species Pachyuromys duprasi. The sequence continues at coordinate 77,248,544 of CM053766.1, forward strand.
CAAGAGGGAATAGGGTGAAGGTTGTAGCGATGAGATAGCTCAGCTGGTAAAAGCACTTATATAAGTGCAGAGACCTTTGTTCAGTCCCCCAAACCCATGTAAAGGTGGCAGGAGAGAACTGACTCCACAAATTCTCTTCTGACCTTGACATGTATGCCATGAGATGTGCACACCTGCAACCTCCCTGCCCCACACAGAAATACAAACACTAATAAGAAATAAATTAAAAACTCAAGAATGATGAAAGAACTTGAACACACAGTCAATTCTTCACAGTCTTTAAAGCTATGATAGAACATTCTAGAGACAGAATATGCCTCTAACCTCCTGCTATTCCTCACTTGGGTACTACTCTTGGGCACTGTGAGATTCTAGCCCACCTCTCTGGCCCTTTTCTTTTTCTTTCTTTCTTTTTTTTCTTTTTTTGCTAGAACTCTAAGGTCCCTATGAGGATGATGACATTGGCAAGTACTTCTGCTGTGTCCCAGACAACCTCCCTCTTCATAACTTTCTCTTGGATGTGGCTTTTCTATAAACCCAGTAGTGTGTTCTTCACCTGTATTGTGTGACACCCTCTAAGGATACAGCCCTTTGCAGCAGACATTATATAATTGTCCCTTTACTTCCTAAAATAAAGTCTGCAGTTCATGCGTTCTTTGTGAGACGTGATTTCTGAAAATCCATTATGGATCTGTAAAGATAAAATAAGGATGAATACAAAATGACTATATAACTAGATTCTGTGGCTCAATATATAAAGGATAAAGTACAAGCAATTGGATGCTACCATGCCCCATGAGGCATCTCCACCATGATGGGTGTAGATCAACATAGGTGTGGAGTATTGGTGAACTGAGTTCTAGTAGCACTGTGAGTTTGGTTCTGATTAAAACCAAGCCTTGCAATGGTTTTATTCCTGGAAAATTCAGGGCAGTTAGAAATCAAACAAAAATACTTTTTAAAAAGTCTGAATAAACAAAGTTAGATACTGGAATTCATAAATAGGGATCTCATGTTTTTTGGTCCCTGTGGGGCAAGTTTCTGCAGGACATTCTGTATCTCTGGTTGTTACAGGCCATGTCCCAGTGGATGGTCCTTTGTGACAGCTCACAGAACCCTGCCTGAGGTCTCAGAAATGCCCTCTAGGAGACAGTGCTATGATCACTGGAGCCCTCTTCCACATCTGTTGGTTTCTTCTGGCTAGACAACCCTAATTATATATGTATTTATTAGAAAGCTGAAAAATGCATGGTAAAAATGCTCTTCCCACCCCACATTTAGATAAAAGGAAAATTCCAATCTATTGGGATCTTGTTAGCTCTCTGCTGAAAACAAACTCTTTGGATCTTTCTGTCTGCTGCAGTGTAACCTCCACCTCTCCAAGTGGCATTCAGGGGCCTCTGGAATTTCGGCTCCCAGGAGACCCGCATTAGCAAGTCAGGCTCTGGCTTGTTCCCACATCTGCAGCCTCCCCCATCCCTCCTTAAGTCTTGGTAACCACCTCTGCCTGCCTGACTTCAGTCTGGTTTCTCTGTGATTCTGGGGCATTAGACTCAATCTCCCAGTCTTCAGTGTTCAAACAGAGCCACGTTTGCTCACTCTCTGGGTACATATAGCGTATGACATTTGAAATCACTATTAACTTGAAGTTTTTTTTTTCTCACACAATCTACACAGTTTAGAAATAATGCAGTTGAAATATTCTTGCAAACACAAAGGAAATATTTTCCTTAGAACTGACATTTGTTCTTTTACTTGATTAAAAAAACAGAAGTTCTCCAAGCCAGCAATCAAAGGAGCCTTAAAATTCAGACGCTGCATTCACTTGGAAGTCTCCTCATCTTTGCAGAGAAGAAAAGGTAATGGCTCAGATGTTTGTAAAGACATAGACTATTATTTGTCCAATTTAAAAAAAATAAGAAAAACAGTTTTCTTCTATAATGTTAATTCTACAATTACATTGTATTGCTTCATTTTATTTATCACATGACCCGAGACAGACTGTCACAAAGGACAAATGCTATGGTTTTGTCCTGTAATATTTGCATTGGGTTGCTCCTTCAGTCTACTTACTTTTCCTCTGGGAGGGCTGATTTGAATGCTGGCCCCAGAGCACATCACACTCAGTGCTCTGTTTCTGTCTTAGGGCTGCTTTCAAATGTTGGAGTCAAGCTCTTGATGACATGTTCAGAAAGCAGGATGCGCTGCACACCTGGAAAGAGTTTGTCACCTCCGTCCCCAGTGCCACTAGCAGCTCTCTACCTCCTGGTTTCAAAGACTACAGTGAAGAGTTTCTAAAAAAGTTTGGCATTTGGGGGTGTTTGCAAGGGGCAATGATCTCGGCGAAGATAGCACAGTAAGTACGAACGTGGGATGAGCCATGCGCCAGCTCCTGGCTGCTTCTCCTTCCTCCGTGCTTATGTCCATCTACAGGATAATGCAATTTCATCTTGTGATATTTTTATTGATGAAGTCCTCTTCTGTGACATTTCTCTGCCTCCGGGAGAAGAGTCCTGCCTGGGCACAGACCTTTATTTATGGATGCATCCCAAGTGCCTGGCACAGAGCTGGCTTCCAGTACACTTGAATAATGGAATAACGGAATCAATATGGCGTAGCATGCAGGCCGGCTACTCGGGGAGAGTTTGAGAGCATCCCAGGAAACCCATGTCCACAGCGTGCTGCTTGTCCTCTCTGAGCTTCAGTGTTCCCATCTGTACACTGCGGTGGTGGGACTCACACAACATACTGTCCTAGCTTGCTCCATTTGCCATAATAGTAGCATGGACGGATGGCCTCACTCTCCAGACCTTTGTCCTGTTACAGTGTTAGAGACCGGATTTCTGAGATTGATGTGGGGCTGATGCTTTCCCACGACCTCTCTTGTGGCTTGTAGGTGGTCACTTTTCTCTGCCTCCTCACATGGTTTTCTCTCTGGATCTGTCTGTATTTAAATCTCTTCATATAAGGACACAGATCATGTTGAACTAGGGCCCATCCCTGGTCTAGTCCATCATTTTCATTTGAGCGCCTCTTTAAAAGAGAGCCATCTCCCATATTCTCATGTTACTGGAAGTAATAACATAACAAAACATCCCAGCCTATCACCCAATAGCATTTATTCCTACCGCTGACTTAACAAACTGCTACAGGGTTGTTGTTGTTGTTTTTTTTTTTTCAAACAAAACACATTTCTATTGCTTTCTGCCCCTGAGGATTCACCCAGGGCTCTTCACGTGTTAGGCAAGCACTGAACATTGAGCTACAGCCCCAGCACTAGGCACACATTTATTACCTTACAATGAGGAAGTTCAGAGATCCTAGAGTCACAGTGTTGCAGTGTTATGCTTCCTGTGAAAACTCCAGGAGAGAGTCCGTTCTCTGGACCTTCCTGCGCTAGGGTCCTCTTATGTTCTGTGGCTCACAGACCCACCTTGAGTGTTAAGATCAGCAGTATACTAATGTCTTGCTCTCTCTCCACCGTTTCTTTGCTTTTTTTTTCTTTCTCTAAATCCACCCCTCTCTGACCTTTACTTTTGTCCTAATATTTCTTTCTGCTCCTTGGACCTTCTGGTCCTTCTGTTACAAGTACCATCCTGTTTACACTGGACCCGTTAAGACAACTGTGCCTATTGACCCCATCTGAAGGTTTTTAATGCAACTGTACCTGCGTAGTCTCTCTTGCCAAAAAAGATAATTTTCCGCAGGTTCTTGGGATTAGGACACATGTCTTTCTGGCCATTATTCAGCCTTCTACACATGTTTATCACAATGCTTTGTATACAGTTAACAACCCACATAACAACTGTAGGAAAGCCCAAAAGTTCAGAGAAAGAGAGGCATCCTTCCCCAGTCACTCCTGTAGCTCACCTGTAGACTGTGGTAAGGGAAAAACCATACTGCATTTTGAGCTATATAGCATGTGAAGTAACAAAACTTTCTTAGCTTTTACAAAATTGGTAGTTTTGGAAGTAGAAGAGGTAATAAATTTCTCTAAAGCTATTAAATGTGAAAGAGCATCTGCCAGTTTTGACTTTGTACCCCTAGGAAGAAACTCATTTTTAGAATGAAAGCCAAACAGATATAAACATACATGTGAACACACATACATGTGAACACACACACATACATGCACATACACATACAGCTGACCTGTGACTTGGTAGAGTTCAGTGTGAGTCGTAAAAGGGTGGGAGTGGGAGATGGACACGTGGGAAGGAACACTTACCATTGAGGGCACCTCATCTTGGAGTCTCTGAAATGATTACCTGGTGATTTCAAGCAAGAAAGCCATTTCCTGTTCCCAGCAGCAAGTCTGACTTCCAGGGGAGCCTTGAATCCACAGGGACTTGAGCCCTTCTCAAACTCTCAGAGCAGAGGATGCTACTGACAAAGGCGAACTGGGATGGATAGTGTTGATGCTGCAACTGAGCCAGCTGCCTGGTTTTACTTAGCTAAGCAAGATTTAAGAGAAGATAATTTGAGTTATAGATGCAAAGGCAGGTTGCAAGAGTCGCGGAAAGGAAATACAAATGCAGCAGGAGCCGATTGCAGTGGGAAGGCGTGATTTTTGCTTTGGCTGGAAAGGCTTAATGTAGTGAGTGGCAACACACCACATGGCCACAGCCTTTAGGGGTGATTGATTATCCAACCAAATTCATATAAAATCTCCTTCTCATTCCTCTTTTTATTCTTTGGCCAAAATTTTGCCCTTCTGGGGATTTACTTGGTGGGATTAATAAGATATGCACTCAGAATTTTACTTACAACATTTATTTACCTTAGCCTCGGAAGAAAAACCAAGTTGAGATTGAAATTTTTATGTGTGAAACAACTACACAGTAAAACACTGTAGTTTTTAAAAGTAACGATGGAGTTTATCAAGTACATGAATAGAAACATGGCTTATATAATATATATCACACATACAGTTTTTATGGTATAATTTTAATCTTAATATGAGCAAGCCTTTGTTTCTTTGTATGTGACTATAAGACAAAATGTCTAGATGAAAATCAATGAAAATTTTACCAGTGGTAGGATTTGGGATAATTTTTATTTTCTTTTATGCATGTTCTTAAGTTTTATTACATGTCCCCCAATGTGTCCTGGGTTCTAGATGTATTTCTGTATATATTCACGGAGAAACTTTGGAACGTTGTCTACTAATTGGTTTTTTTTATAATTATTTAGGTTTATTAAGACCTCAAATGTTAAGAAAAGAATCAACTGTTGCATTTTGAGTGCATTGCTTTTTCAGGTAATGGTTTATTATGTTTTCTAGAATTATGAAGTCATTTATATAATCAGTAAACAGATGTGGTTTATTCAGGGCATATGAATTACAGGTAGGGAGGTAACATGGGCTGTGCTGAAAACTCCCAAACTTATCCTTCCTGTGTTGGCTGCATTTGGCTGGCATCTTCTTTCCCTCTTTATATAGAATGGTCCCTTTTCTCCCCTCATGGGTAGAGTTTTACACAGAGGGAAATGAGTTTCCTATGCTTAGTAGGATCTTTATCAGTTATCCATCTAGAGCCAGTCTGCTTGGCACTAACAGCTGCCAGGGCTTACCTCATCCCGATTCAATAAAGTCGTGCGTGGCTACACGAGAGAGTACCATAAAGTGAAGACAAGAGACAAACTGATTGAAGGCGATAGGAGTGAGTGTCTGTGTTTCTCAGGATTCCTTGCTGAAGAAGGAAGGAGCTTTTATCTGAAACACAGTATCATAGAGTCAGGATGCCTTTGCCAAAGGTTCTATTTGCTTTGGCAGACCGACAGATGCCCTTGCTGTGTGTGTCATGGTCAGCTAATGGCTTCTAAGTTCTGGATAGATAAATTCTTTGGGAAAGGCTTCCTCACAATGCGGCCAGATTTTACAGTTTCCCTGCATTCCAATATGTGTGCTTGAATGGGAAGTGAGAGATGTGACGAGCAAAAGGGGTGACGGCCTGCCTCTGACCCCCATGTCGCAGTCTTAGCTTACCGGTTAGCTTCTTGTTTTATGCTCCAGAAAGTGTACGATTAAAAACAGTTAGCTTTTGTTTAATGTTATATTAAATATTACTACATTAGTAGTGCTTTCCCTAAAACAAATGTTAGCTTATGAGGTGTATTTTAGAAGCTGGTTGATTTTTTTAATTAAAAATTTAAAATTGAAATAAAATTATGTCATTTTCCTTCATCCCTTTCTAATTCCATCCTCTCCCAAATTGCACTCCCTGTCCCTCGTGGATTCATGGCTTCTTGTTATATAATTGTTTATATAAATCCTACTAAATCCTTTTAGTGTTATGTGTTTGTTTGCGGCTTCAGGACAGACCGCTTGGTACTGGGTAACAAATCAGAGGATTGATCCCCAGGGAAGACTGTCTTTTCCACTCTCAGTTCCCTGTAGTTCTTTGTGGGTGGGAGCTTGTGCGATTTTCCCCTTCATGTTAGCAGGTCTTGTGTTGTGCTTGCTCTGGTCCTGTTTGGCATCCTGTTCGGGTATCATGAGTGTTGCCTCCCTGTCATTTCTAGGGATACACTATCACAGCAGACTTCCTGGTCCTGATCTTCTGCCCCTCTCTTCCTCAATGTTCTTGACCTGTCTTGTAGATGTGTCCGTTGGCACTGAGCACCCTGTTATCAGTTGGCCTCTGCATTTTGACAAGTTGGTGGTTTTATGTAAGGGCCTCTGTCTTTGCAAAGAGAAGCTTCTTTAATGAGGGGTGGGAGCTATGCTTCTCTGAGGTTATAAGGATAAATAGAATGCAGCTGGGAATTGTGCTGATGTCGTAAAGTGGCAGCAGTTGGTTCTCCTCTAAGATCCATGTTTTCACCAGCTCTGGATATTTGGACAGGTTTCCAGTACCAGGCATGATTTTGATTTCCTTAAGTCCTTAAGTCAAAGAGAGCTGTTGGTTTCTGCCAAGCCTACAAATGCCACTGTTTCACTCTCTATATTGTGCCATGCTGGTGACTGTTGTGGTTTCTAAGAGTCATACCTAGGGAGGAACATTGGTTGCTTACCTCCTTTGGAAGATTGAATATCACCTTCAGTACTGTGACAGCTAGTCGTCCGGGAACAAGAAAAGCCTGTTAATTTTTAAAGTGGTTTTACAAAGCAAATTAAAAGCATTAAAATTTTTCAACAGCTGTATTCATCTTTGAAAAACTGGATGCCTTGTAATGTTAGTAAGTAATCTAATTGAAAAATTTCCCTGATATAATACTCATTAAAATAATTTCATAATGTTTTGTCTTCAACTAATGGTTAAGCAATAAAAAAGGCTTCCAAATATAAAATTTGCTTTAAAAAATATATCTTGTTTTACCTAACATGTTGCATTCTGCTAGTCGTATGAGTTACATAAGAGATACTGGTTTAGAATCTCTGCTGCCTTGTTTAAATTTCAGTCATCACCCCCCCTATCTTTAACTTGGTATGGTCAAATACCAAAGTGTTTAAGTTAAATAGACATGCCTTGGAATCTTTTCATTCCATCACTGACTGTGTAAGCTTTTATAAGTTAACTGTTTAAGTCTTAATGATACTGTTCGTGAAACAACAAACCTTTGTTCTAAGAATAGGTTAGGTGAGAATTAAGTGAGATGATATTTACACAGACTTTATCAGAAACACACAACACAGGCACCACCAGATGATAATATAATGACATTTTCTCTGAAAACAGTAAGTATACTATTATAATGGAATTTATAAAGCCCAAAAGAGTGATAACAGCATAAGGAACCTATAATGACAATAATATTAATATGCACTATTTGCTGTGATGTGCAGTACACAGAGCACCCACAAAGCCCTTTAGGAAGTGGGACATGTACCTGTGTTTTCCTATTCCATTGGTGCAGGTGAAACTGCAGATCCTCATTTCACCATTTTTCACTTTTCAGAGTCTGCTTCGCACTACGCTTCCACATCCCAAAGCCGAGCGTAATTATGCTCAGTATGAAATCAGTCAGCTCCTGCCGGGCTTCGAACTCTTCTCAGACGAATTCAGGGCTGATATCTGCAGTGTCATTGCGTGCCTGTACTACGTCATCCGTGAGCTGCACTATGCAAATTACAACCTCATAGTGAGTGACTTGTAAGATCAACAACTCTTAGTATCATGAATTACCTGTGTGCAATAATGAAACAATGTTTTTTTTTGTTATAAAATTTTTTATAGTTGTTTTGATCGTATTTATCTGTCCTATTAGTTAGCACCTTTTATCTCCTTCTACTTTGATGGATCCCCTTTTTCCAGCTAGTCCCTTTTTATTTTCATGTCTTTTTTTTCTGTTTTTGATGACTGAGTTTTCATAAGGTTGCTTACAGCAGGTGCAGTGGTGAGGGCTGTTTCCAGGAGCGTGGGAATCTTAGTATCTCCACCACTGAAGGGAGTGTCCCCACCCTCACCCCGACCTTCATTTCATCCTGACGGCTTGTGAGTCTCCCCTGTCATAGCTATCCCCGACTGCCTATCAATTCTCAGGGAGAACTGGGTCATCACGAGTCCCCTCCCTTGCCTTGACAGAATGTTTCTGGGTTCAATCATGTGCAGGCTCTATACACGTAATAGTAGCTGCTGTGTGTTAGGAGTGCCATGGCCACCTCGGGCCCAGAGGACAGCACTCCACATCACTCTTCCCTGTCCTCCGACCCTTATATTCTCTGTCTTCTCTATAATGTTCTCTACCCTGAAGGAGATGATACATTCAACTGTCATTTATTCTTAAGACTTTGAACAGCTCTAAGTCTCTGCAGTGACCTCTGCCCTGTGCAAAGAGAAGCTTTTCTGACCAAAGCTGGCAGCAGCACTCATGTGTGAGGATAAATATAACTGTTTGGGGGGGGCACTGTGTGTGTTTAGCAAAACAGTGGTAGCTTCCCCACTGAGGCTTATGACTCTACTGCTCCTTACCAGGTTTTGAGTAGCAGGTGCGAATTCCTTCCTGTGTAACAGATCTCAATTCTAATTAGAAAATGGTTGGTCACCCCTATAGCAGAGTTGTCACTATTGCGTCATCAGACATATCCTTTACGGTAGGTCAGCAGTGTAGCATGCAGTCTATAGCTGAGGAAGACTGTTGATAACAGTTTCCCCCCAGCCACTGGCCTAGCAACTTCTGGTACTGTAAGGGCTAGTCAGCAAAAAGGAAGCTTCCGTTTTCTTTTTTATCTTGGTTTCTCTATGTGCTATGACCATAGCATATGGTATCTTAATCAATAGAGTCTCACCATTTAGTTGGGAGACAACCAACTGCAATGAAAATCGCCTGTATTGTTTTGGGGGCCTCGGGGAGCCCTTTGTAGGCTCACAGGGAGGTAGCTTTCTCTTGGCACTAGGATTTTCATCTAGTTACACATGGCTTCTTGGACAGCTTTCTTTGCTCACAAAGGCTACCTTCATCAAAACTCTCTTATTATTTTTAATTAGCTTACCAAATGTCATGTTTTCTTATGAATTTTTGTACAGTCTTAGTTTGACTTGACTCTGCGCCTCACCTCCCCAATCTCTGTTCTTCTTCCGTTCTTTAAAACCTTTTCATCCCCAGTCTCCTTGCTTTGATGTTCATGTCACGTGCTTTCTACTCCTTCCACCCCACTTTAAAGCCTTTTAATTTGGTGTGACATATTTTCTATCTTATGTTCTACTCTCCAAGTTTTGGTAATGTGCATTTGGTTACAACTTGTAAATCATATACATATTTTGGGTTCTTACCTGTACTTTTAAAAACATACTAATCCATAGTCTCTCTCTGACATTTTTGTTTGCATCACATGTCTATTTGATTTTTGTCCTTTTTTATTCTCTCATTTTACCCTTCTTTCCTTCAAGACATTTGGTGGAATGGACTAGAATTTATTGTTGATGTCAAACAGGAATCTAGGACACTTAAGACTCACAGAGTTAAAGTGTAGTTCTTGTCAATATTCAAACTTTGAGATAAGTTTATCTTCTATCGTGTCCTCTTTCTTCTCTGTCAAAGATGTATCTAACAACAACAAATCCTAACTGTGAGATAAAAAGCAGACATTTCTCAACGTCTCTAGAACCTCCAAAGTCCAAATACTGCTCATTTTCTCCTTTGAGGGAAAGAAATTCAAGTGTATATCATAAATCTAAAGTTGACTGCACTTAAAAATAAATTAATATTCTCTAGACACTGGCCACTTTTTCTCGCCTTCATCTCTCTCTCTTTGAATGCTCTTCTGTCCATTTTTAAAATGTCTATTCCTTCCTCTCACACTTGCTTTTGACAACAATTCTTTATTTTCTGCTTCTTTCACCATATTTCACAACTTTCTTATCTACTCTTTTTTAATATATGTATGTATGTATATGTCCTTATGGCATACTTGCACTTCTGAATTTAACTCTCTTCTTTTATTAAAAGTACTTATTGCCATGAATATAAGTTGTTAAATTATGAAAAACTATGTAGTAAAGTGAAGAGGGTTAGGAAAGTGCTTTCAACACTGGGTAAATTTAGAAACAAATTTACTAAATAAAACAAAATAAGACAAAACAACAACTAATGAAATGAAACTCTGACTGATATCGGTAATTGGCGCCCAATATGGGGCCTGAGATACAAGGATAAAGTGAAGGACACCGCTGGTTTGTTTTCGAGCTCAAGTCTATAGTTGAAGGAGCGGTGAGTAATTCCGAGAATAAAAAATGGGACAAGGCAGTAGCCTAATGTTTTTTGTATGGAACTTAATTAAAGGTAGTCTGTATAAGAAACAGGAAACTGAGAAAGTTAAACTTTCAGGCTCAGAGAAAAAGAAGTTAGAAAGTTGTCAGCCTTCAAGACAAAATTATATTAGGCCGTCGACTCCATCAGAGGAGACGTATTTCTCTCCTGACGACAGTAATTACTTGTCAGAAGAGGACTTTGTGAATGACTCAGATCCTAATGAGGTTTCAAAGATAGAAGATGAACCAAATCAGTATTTTCCTGAGAGATACCCTCCAATTCAGGCTATACATGTTAAAAAG
>CM053766.1:77260040-77284181 GCA_028658305.1 Pachyuromys duprasi
ACAGGCAGACAGGTTTTTTCCAGGCCTTCCCTTGGAGACAGGGAAGGATTTGCAAGTCCATTCGCCTTTTGTTTAGTGACAGCAGGTGGGAGAGCTTATTTGAAATCTCAGCTCGGCCTCACTTCCTTGTAAAAATTAACCCCTTGTGTAAACTGTTTGTATAAATAAACAAGGCTGACTGGTCTCGTGGCTTTTCGGGCAAAGAGCATATTGACGCTATAGGGCTCATTGGAGCCATGAGCAAGCGGCCAGAAGCCTCTCGGAACATAATATGTGTAGTGTACATTATTAATTTCAATCCTCACTCCCGACTCAGGACCCCGTTCTGCTCTGCTGGCGGGCTCCGGCATGAGACAAAACAACAACTAATGAAATGAAACTCTGACTGATATCGGTAGTGCCTGTCACTTCTGGATTGTGACAGGCTTCCATCCCCTGGGAAGCCCGTAGTTGCCTTTTCATATTCATATAGAATACATATTACTGTGCTGAAAAAGAAATGAGAATTTTTTCCTTCTAAAGATTTAGAAACTGAGAATGTTTTTTTCTGAATAATTGAGCAATAGACAGCAATGTGTTTTTATTTCTCATTAAAGAAAAGAAACCAAATCTCAAAGGTAATTGCTCTTGATGAATTCTGTGCTACATTAATTGTAGAAAAGGTTTTGTTTTACATTTGTAGTGTATAATTGTAGAAAAGTGTATTATGTTCAAAGTCATTTGAACTAATTTCAATCTTTTACAAAAATGATTGCCAATTGTCGCTTCTAACTGACCAAACATTAGATGTCTTTCAACCAGACAGAAGCAGTAAGCAATTTTCTGTTTTGTATTATATTAACCTTGAGAAGAACCCTCTTCTGTAAAATACAAGGTTTGCTCTGAGACAACAATTTTATTCATCCAGGTCTGTTGGCTCAGGCCCATAATCTCAGCTAACTTGGAGGCTGAGACTGGAGGGTCACAAGTTCAAGGCCTGCCTTGGCTATGAGGCAAGTTACACATTAGCCTGCACAGCTTAGGAAGACACATCTCAAAATGAAAAATAAGAGCCAAAAGTGTCAGAATATACAGTATAGCAGTGAGGTTCTTTGCCTAGCATGAACAAGGCCCTTGATTCACTGCTCAGTCTAGAGAAGGTAAAATAACAGTGAGATCTCACATTCCAGCTTGCCAGGTGCGTTGCAGGAATGAAGCTTTTGGTCTGAGTCGAGATCAGGAGCTATTCCAATAGCCAGGCCAAACCATCCCCTGCTGTGATGCATAGTAGCATGGTCAACTGAAATACCAGTACTGTATGACACATTCAAAAGGCTTCAAGAATAGCTGCGTGGTGGATTTAACTTTAGGACAATAAAACTAGTAAGTGAAGAGAAAGCTTGGGTTTAGTCAGTAGAATCTATGCTCTACAGAGGCTGAGACCAGTCAGGGTTTTCCTCACTCAACAGTGTCTCATCCGATAGATGAGGCAGGTTATACTTCTGCCATGAAAGATCCTCATTTAAAGCATTGCGTATGACACTGAAGTGCATAAGTAAGAGCTAGTGAGGGGCCACGAGTGTAAATCCTTTGCCTTAAGTTGCTTGTTTTCTGACAGCATGTTTTCGAGGATTTTTCACTTAGTCCTCACACATTCATGTTGTCATTACTTTTTAAAAGAAGATAATTAATTGTAATTGAACTTCATTGTACTTAGAGAGGTGACCCTCACTTTGGGGTCACAAATGACATGGCTTTGGAACGCTGAGTCTCTGGTAGCATCTTCAAGGTCTAGTGTAATTAGGAAGCATGTGCTAATATTAGCGGAGGGTAATTTTGATTGTCAAGTTGAAAGGGTTGGGAACCATCCTGGAGATAAACCTCTAGGCGTATCTGTGTGAGACTTTCTAAATGAGGTCAGTTGAAGTACAGATAACCTTAAATATGGACGATGCCATTCCATGGACTGGGGTTCTAAACTGAACAAAAGGGAGAAAGCTCTCTGCTTCCTGGTTGAGCTGTTCTGCCTTGCCCACCAGGATGGCCTGAATCCCCCAGCCTGTGAGCTACAGTAAGCCTTTCCTTCTTTCAGTTGCTTTTGTCAGACATTTTTTATGGCAGTAATAAGAAATGTAACTAATACAGCTAGACAGACCATTTTATTTCTACAAAATGGCTTATCCTGCTAATGTGGAAATGCAATATTTGTGTAACATGTAACTGTTAATGTTTGGCAAAATTGGATTACTAGTCTATTAAGTTGATAAGTATATATTACATATTAAAACAAAGAATGTTTTTTCTCCTGATAGGTTCTGCCTCTCCTTGCACTGTACATATATTTTGTCTCTGTAATTTGCCAAGACATTGCCAGAAATCTAGAAGCAAGAATCCTCAAGGTATGCCACAGACTTTGAATAACTTTGCCATTATTTGTTTTCTAAGGATACTGCTTTGCATTAATTTGATCATAGTACCTGTAAATAAGCTCTTAATAACATGGTATCATATTAATATAAAAGTAATGCTCCTGTCCTGTTGCTTGTTTTCTCCTCCATTCAATGTCCATCCCATTTGTTCATCTAAACGAGCATTGATCATACCAACCTGGATCCTCCTTCTTGTATATCTTCCCTAGGTGTATACATTTCAGCATGACCTTCCTATCCTATAGGTCTATATGTTTCTTTCTGCTTTTGGGATACCTCACCCAGGATGATCGTTTCCAGGTCCCACCATTTGCCTGGACAGGAGCATACCAAAGAGGGCCTCTGAAAGAACCAATATAGCAGAGGGCGGGAAATAATAATAAAAATAGGGGAAGTTAGTAAGACTTGGGGAGAACAAGAGCTCCACAAAGACCAAACTGAGCAGGGCACAGGGGTCTTATATGAGACAGTTTCTCCAACCAAGGACCATGTATGGATCTGGCCTAGAACCCTCGCTCAGATGTGGCCCATGGTAGCTCGGTGTCCAACTGAAGACCCTAGTAAGGGGAACAGGGACTGTTTCAGTCATGAACTCCATGGCTAGCTCTTTGACCCTCCCCCATACATGCCAGGGAGTAACAGCCTGGCTAGATCCCAGGGGAGGACATTGCAGCCAGCCCTGAGGAGACAAGATGATCTGGGATTGGATAGAAGGGGAGGAGGTCCTCCCCCGTCGGTGGACTTGGAGGGGGTGGGGAGGAGATGAGGGAGGGATGGGGAGAGTGGGAGGGAATGAGGGAGGGGGCTATGCCTGGGATGCAAAGTACCTAACCTGTGATTGATATAAAAATAAATAAATTACATTTAAAAAATATAAAAGTAATGTAGTTTGGGCAACTGCGAAGATAGCACAAGCAGTTAAAAGCACTTCCAAAGAACCTGAGTTCAATTCCCGGGACCTACCTTGGGCAGCTCACAAGCACCTGTAGTTCCAGCTTCAGAGAATCAATGATGTCATCTTCTGGCCTCAATGGGCACTGTATATACAGAGACATAGACATATAGTCATAAAATTAAAAAAAAAAAAAACATAAGGATGGCGAGTGGACTTATTGGCTGAGAGCACTTTCTGAATTCTCAGGGGACCCAGCTTCAGTTCTTAGAACAACCCCCTATGGTACCTCACAAGTGCCTATAATTACAGTACCAGGGGATTCAACAGCTCTTCTGTCCTCTGTGTGCTCCTGGATATGTGTGGTGTACACAAACTCATATAGGTACACATATATACACATAGATAAAAACAATTCATCTTTTTAAATTCATCTTTTCAGAGTAATTCACTAGCCACAGGTTGACCACTGAATGTCCTCCCAGGTCCTAGTGTTTGAAGATGGACTGTGGCTGGTGGAGTTGTTTGGGGGGGGCTCTGGAACCTTTAGGAAGTGAAGCCTAGTTAGAGGCAGCAGGTCTCTGGAGGTGGGCTGTACATACAGCATGCCCTGATTCCCACTCCTTGACCAGCTCCTGCAGCTAGCACCTGCCACAGGGAAACTTCTGCCCCAGTGTTCCATCTGACATGATAGACTGTCTCCCCTCAAACCATGAGCCAGAGTAAACCCCTCCCCACCTATGTTGTTTCTTGTCAGTTATTTGGTCATATCAATGATAAATGTAATAAATACACTACACACCAATGAAGTAAAGGAGACGGTTAGTTAGGAAATTTTAGTTCAGTAGTTCTCAACCTTCCTGAGTTGTGGCCCCTTAATACAGTTCCTCATGTTATGGTGACCTCCAACCATAAAGTCATTTTTTGTTGCTACTTCATAACTGTAATTTTGCTACTATTGTGAACCATAATCTAAATATCTGGGCTTTCTGATGGTCTTAGGTGATACCTGTGAAAGGGTCATTCAACTCTCCCACAGGGTTCGTGATCGTAGGTTGAGAACTTCTCCTTTAGACAGTGTTGTGCTTGGGCCACAGTAAAATAAGGAATAGCTATTGAAACAATACTTACTCAGCACCAGACAGCCTGAAAGTCTCTACCGAGAGACTGGCTTCTGGCTGCCATGCAGTGTTTGGTTTCTGAAGCTCTATTCTTAAGAACGTCTGTATACATCATGGTATAAGCAATGTATCTTTGTTCTGGTAACTGATTTAACAAGAGCAGACCATTGCTTCTGTGATCCAGGCCTCATCTGTTTTCTCTACATTAGAGACTCATGTGTTCTTGGCCTGACCTCCATACAGAATGGGGACCCTAAAGATTTTGGGAGTCTATGTCTTCTTCCCTAGTTGCCCACTGGGTGATTGCCCCTTGGTTTAATTTTTTTCTATGCTTGGATCATTTCAATCATTTCAATGTCCTACAGTTTTGTTCCTTCTTCTGTATCTTCTGAGTGCTAATGTGGAACTCAATCTTCAACTCCTCCCTTCTTCTCCCCCAGCATGCACACACACACACACACACACACACACACACACACACACACACACACACTGACATGTAAGCACAGACAATATTCACCAGGCCTTTTTTTCCCCTATAGCTTCCTTTAATGAACACTGGGAAACACAGAGAAATTTAAGCAAAGAAAAACAATTTAAAAGGAATATTTCGCTTTCTTGAGCATAAACTATTTTTTGGCCATCATTTCACATCTTTCCTCTCATGCTGGGACATAATCAGCTTTATGCTGATAAATGTTTCACAAGAAAAGATCATTTAAAAAGCTGATTTAGGGGTTAGAGAGTTGGCTCAGTGGTTAAGAGCACTGGCTGCTCTTCCAGAGGACCTGGGCTCAGTTCCCAGCAACCACATGGATGATCACAACTGTCAGTAATTCCACTCCCAGAGGATCTGGTGTCCTTCTCTTCTTGTTGTCTCAGGTACCAGGCATGCATGTGGCACACACACACACACGTACACACACACACACACACATGTACACACACCTCACTTATACACATAAAATAATAAAATGAGTCTTTTAAAAAGCAGGTTTATGACTTTGCAGTTTTCACCTGTGATGTAAATATCCCCTATGCATTGTCCTGGAAGGCACCCCAGCAGAGGCAGAAAGGACTAGAGATGCATGGGAACTCTTGTGGGTCATTGCTCTGGTTCACCTTCACACAGCACCCTGGGTAACGTTCGTGCATTCCTCGTTCCCTCTCCTTTGGAAGCTCTCTATTTTCTCTCCCTCAGATCCCTTCTGTTTTCAAGGAGAATTGAACTTCTCTGTGACCTGTTATCACCTTCTAGACCTTTTGGGCCTTGGTGAATAGCCCATTGCTTTCTATTTTTAAATAAAGAAATCTTTAAGGACTTCATAAATATTCATGTGGACCCTGAAAATATCTGGCTTTCTATTTGTGAGTTACTGACCCATGGATTATCTTGCTTTTGAGATTTAATAGCACATTTTTAAAATTCCTCCTCAAGACTCCAATATTCTTGAGTCTAGAATCTTATTTACCTTTTAACTAACTCCCTGTACTTTTTTAGTGATAAGTTTTCATATTAAATACTCATTAGTTGCTGTTTTTTTAGATTGAACTTTAAATTTGTAGATATTTGTCAAGTGCCTACTGTCTATGTGTATGTACACTACCACTCTGATGGAAATGATTGACAAACTGTCTTTCATTCCAAAGCAAGGTTTGGAACTGGTTAAGATAGCTCATCAGAGTAAAGACACTTCCCCCAAAGCCTGACGACATGAGTTTGAGTTCTGGAACTCACCTAGTAGAGAAAAAGGACTCCTACAAGTTGTCCTGACTTTCATACATGTACAGAGGTATCCCCCCAATAAATAAATTACATTTTGAAAAGATTTACTGAATCCCTCTTATTTAAAGTCATCATGTTAGTAACTTGAGTCTAAGACATGTAACCCACAGTTTTTGATTAGAAGGACATGAAAACTGGGAAGAGATGGACACACCGTGGTTGGTAACATGTGTACCTGTCACTTGATTATTTGCAAGTGGGCATGATGACAATTGTTCTCAAAAGTTTGAACGGGAAACAAATGGCTTTGGTAAGAGGATTTCACTAAATGGGTAGAAGTTAGGCTTGAAAATAAGCTAAGTGGGTGTGGCAGAGAACATTCTTGGAAAGATAAAAAGGAAAATTTTTTGAGTTGTTTAGAGCACAGAAGTGGTTTTATGCTACTACAATGGAAGTTCTAAGCAGGGAGACTGTATGAGATAACAGGAAAAATACCAAAGAGCTGTGCTGGGTAGCTGTTTCCTCTAGTTGCACATAACCATTGCTGTCTTGGATCACAGCAGAAGACCCACAAGACTAAGAGTGGGCCTATATTAACATTCTCTCATTGAAAGAATGAGGAGGTTCTTGGGGATCATGGTCTCGCAAGACCATTCCCCTCCTGGAGATGATAGTATAGATAAACAATTAGCTGGGTTGGGATGCTTTGGTTGAGTAGCATTTTGTGAGTTGTCCATGCTACAAGTGGATTTTTCAGTGGTGTAATTGCCCATAGCTTGCCCAGGGTACTTTCTGGTGGTATCATTGTCTTTGAGTCTCTCATAAGCCTGTGAATAACCTCAGTAAACTTATAGTTCACCAAGTTAGACCAAGGCAAAATTCTTTCTTTAGTATTTGGTCACCAATTTCTTATAGGATAGCTGTGAAGTCATTGAAGAACTATGACCTCTGTTTGGAGCCTTGGCTAGGAGGGGTATTCACTGTAGAATGGTGGTCAGGAGAACGATACAACCAAATCTTGTGTCTACTAACACTGTTGGGCGCAGTGTGACCTAGACCTGAGATCTTATTGGCTCAGTAAGATTAAAAACTGGGATTAGCTCTTCGACCTCCCCGCCCCCGAGGGAGGAGCAGCCTTGCTAGGCCACAGAAGAGGACATTGCAGCCATTCCTGAAGAGACCTGATAAGCTAGAGTTAGACAGAAGGGGAGGAGGTCCTCCCCTATCAGTGGACCTGGAAAGGGGCAGGGAGGAGATGAGGGAGGGAAGGTGGGATAGGGGGGGAATAGGGGAGGGGGCTACGGATGGGATACAAAGTATATAACCTGTGATTAATATAAAATAAAAATGTTAAAAAAAACTGGGATTAGCGTTTTGACAAGTTGCAAGGCAAAAGATAGATCCCACAGAGGAAGAAGTGCCAGTCTGTATGAATGGGGCTTGTGTGACCTTCCTGAATGAACTGGGGTCAGTAGGTGAAAGGGGAACATCAGTAGTGCTGCTCCTTGGCTGGTCAGGCTGTGACAGATAGATGTTGCGGTTGAGTTTCTAGGCTGTAGTGTAGTCATCCTTGGACCATGGTAAGACTTCTTTATGGTCAACTGCTCTGCTTCACTGTAGACCCACTAACCCCATCAAAGATTTATTCTCAACCTTTCCAGCATTCCCAGGATGGGTACTGCTGCTTCAGGATGTGTATGTAGGTTTGACTGATGACCAGTTCTCAGTGTCCTCCAGCTTGTGTCCACATCTCTCCAAGTGCTTAGATGGGTATGAAGTCAGAGACAGCCTTGGCTGATGTGGTGTTGGTGCAGTGGTCTGACCACACAGAGTTTTGCAGGAATACGTTCTTCTAGGAGTCAATGAAATTAATGGCTACCCGGGATCTAGAAGGGTATCTCTACCTGGGGCCCATTATCTCTGTAAGTGCTGACTTTGATATTTGATGGCAGTGGGGATGGCATGGGGGAGGGGCCAAGACCATCATCCCTTGAGCAAAAGCTGCACTGCACAGCTCAACAGACAAGTGACTTCTTTTCATGTGCTGTTTTTATGTTATCTTCACAAGTGATTTTCCCTAACTTGTCTTTTTTATTTCCTTAAAGTGTTGTTGTTTCTTCCACTCTTGAAGTTCCTGAGCCAAATTTGGAAAGGAGAATAGAGAATAATGTGTATTGGCTGAAGATAAATTGATTTGTCTTTTTCTCTGCGGAGTTTGTGCCTCTGTGTGTGTGCGCGCGCGCGCGTGTGTGTGTGTGTGTGTGTGTTCATCCAACTGTGCTTTATTCTCCTTATCCATTCATATGTACCCCTGTCTTCCATGAAGTCACTGCATGTTTTCAAAGCATAGATCATGTAAGGGCCCTTTCTGGTTTAAAGTCTCCGTCATTTTTATTTTTCCCTACTGATATTGAACTTGGGGCCTTGCATACAGTAGAATGAACTTTACCTCTGCCCTTGTTTTTTGAGGCCGTCTCACTCTGGTGAAGGCTGCCTTTGGCTCTCAGCTTGAAAACTCACTGTCCTTTGAAAACTCTAGGATTTTGAGTGTTCCCCGTCACAGCCATCACTCTAGTAACTTCTTTTTCACATTGTAAAAAGAGATCTCTACTGTGGTCTCCGTGTACTTGGCTAGTACCCATGCCCACTTCCAAACTCTCTCTGTCACTCTCCCTTGTCCACACTGAACCCATGACCTTTGTGCCCAGGGCCCTCTCAGCATGTTTCTCTCTCCTTTACATGATTGCTAACTGTTCCTTGAAGGATTCTTCCTCACGGAAGTTTTCTGAGGCCCCATAGTTGAAAGCAGAATTTCTGTCAACACCTCTAAGATTCCTCCTACTGTGTAAGACCTTCCTGTATCAATTATATCACTACGAATGCCAGGGAACTGTAACCTCCAAGTGGGCATGCTGTCCAAGAGATGCTCAACAAACATGCAGAGTGCCAACTTCGATTCCTTTCATTTTCCTGATGCAGTGCAACTGAATGTGTGTTCAAAACAAACCTTGAAAAATGGATAGCTAACAACTGGCTAAAATTGTTAAGCATATGACTTCAAAACTGACACTGCTAATTATAGATAAGAAAATTAATAGTTGCCTTTATGTTGACACACTGTGCTTTTGTCTGACTTTCCTCAGAGGGTTCAAGAACATCAGGGATATTTTTACTTTGCTTCCCCCCTCACTCCCCTGGTTTCCTATGGGAACCATGGGAACAAAGAGATAAGTTCAATTAATTTTTTAAAACGTCTCCGTGGCTGTTATATTTTTGTGTCTGCCTCTGGATGAAGTAAGCAACAGCTGAGAAGTGCCTGTTCTGAATGGGCCCTGCTTCGGTTTGTTCTGTGGTCCACTGCACATGTAAACAGGCATTTTTGCATACACATGTGTCTGTATTCACTCACTACTGAACAGTTATTCAGGACATACTACTATCATTAAGCAGGTATTTCGGATCTTAGAAACTAATGAGTTTTCTCTAAAATTGGTATTTTGTAAGTAAAAGGAACTAACCTAAAATTGTTTTTCCTTCTTTTGTAGGTTGAAATCCTTATAGACTTAGGCTTCTTTTCTGAAGCCTTTTATGAGCTATCCCAGATTTTTCTTGGGAAAAACATGCCATGTGCCATACCTGCTGGCTATAAAATTACAGCCAAAGTTAAGGTAACCTCTCAATTTGATTCAAAGGTTTTTTTTTTTTTTTTTTTTTAATTTAAACCTCTAGAAGCTGCATTCCTAAAACCGAGGCAACATTCCCACAGAAGTATGTTCACAAGTCTCCGATGCTCCAGCTCTCGCTGCTAAGGCTGGCTACAGCAAAACTGAGTTTCATTTGTCTGGAGTGGAAAGGTGCTGAGGGTGGACATGGTTCTGGGGAAGATTATTGCAGCCGAGTTCTGGCTCGGGTGTACTGCATATTGTTGTTTCTGATAGCTGTGATGGTGGGCTCTTCAGTGGCCTCTGCCAACACAGCCCAGATTTGTAGGTCTAATCTTATCACTTCTGCTTAATGTTTTCATCCACGTGACCTGTCCATATATCTTATTTGGATGATTTTAATTTATATACTTCCTCCTCTTTCTGGTCCTCCTCCCCCTCTTCTTGGATCTGAGGATGAGACCCAGGTCTTTGAGAATGTTAGCCAGGCCCTGCCTCTGCATTCTATCCCTCACCACTTTTGGCTCTCTTGTGATTTCTCTGAGAGAAGAACAGTCTCCATTTTGCCTAATCTATTTTGACTTTAGGAGATAGTTTTACCTGACTTGCTTAATTTGTGTTTGCAAACTGGGTAATTGAAGCATCCTTGAAAACAAGTGCTAGAATTTACAGTGAGAACATGAATTAAATCGGAGTGAATGATTATTTTCTTCTGCTTTGGTTTTCCTGGTGATCTGGGACTCACCAGGCAACCTTGCTTTAGGCAGATGCTGATTAGAATTTTGATTTCATTATAAGTAGTAATTCCATCACTTGAGCATATATATTTAAAACGAAAAAAAAAACTAGCAATAAAGCAAGTTTGTTTTTTAAAAATAGAGGGGAGAAACATGGAATCAAGTGGGTAGGGAGGTGGGGAGGATCTGGGAGGAGGTGTGGGAGGGGAAGCTGTGTTCAAAATATATGAAAAAAATTATTTACAAAAACATTTAAAAATCAGTTCAAACATTAAAAAGTAAGAGGAGCTGGGAAGATGTTTTGTGGGGTAGGAAGAATACTTGTTCTTCAGTCATGAGGCACCCTGAGTTCAAATCCCCACACCAACATAAAAACCTGGGCATGGCTTGCATGTGCCTGTCTCCTCTGCCTTGGACCCCAAGGGCAGAAATCCTCTAGTTTGGGTAAGAGTCCCTGTCTCATAGAAATACACGATAGAGAATATACAGCTGACATCTTGCTCTGGCCTCCACATGTACACATAAGACACATGCTTCTCCACATGTGTGTATGCATTACACACAGACACAGAGCAAGTCACATTCCAGGGGAGATTGTATGTGTGGACATGAGACTGATGTAGAAAGTTTAACTCAAATTTAGAGGACTTAAAAGAATTAACAAAATGAACTTAGGTTTTGAAGAGCACTCATATGATCTGGCATCATATTTATGCATTGTGTTCATTACTTTAATGTAATTCTCTAAAATGTGTGTCCTCATGTCCCATGCGACTGCGCCAGAGCTGTCACTTATTGTGGCAGAGGCCAGGGCTGTGGTGCTATAGTAGAACAGTGAGGACATGGATGGCTCTGTAATACTGGGAGCACAAGGGTGAATGTGGGGTTGGGGCGGTACTTCAGTTGATTTCCCAGGATGCACAAAGCCCCGTGTTCAATCTCCCACACTAAATTTTTAAAAATAACAAAATAAAAACTGGGTGTGTCTGCACATGCTTGTAATCCCAGTACTCAGCTATTGGAAGCAGGAAGGTCAGAAGCTTAACGTCATCTTTGGCAAGTTTGAGACCAGCTTGGCTGCAGGAGACTGGGAAGTTATGTGTAGAACATCCTCCTAGGGATTTTCATTAAAGAATATGATATATATGTATATCTACTCACAAAGTATATGTATACATTATATACATTCTATAGTATATGTGGTGTATGTGTGCCTGTGTGTTTGCTTAGCTGTCTATGACTTGTCTATCTGTCTTAGTTAGGGTTACTATTGCTGTGATGAAACACTGTGACCAAAAACAACTTGGAGAGGAAAGGGTTTCTTTGGCTTACACTCCCACATCGTAGTCCATCACTGAAGGAAGTCAGGACAAGATCTCAAGCAGGGAAGGAACCTGGAGACAGGAGCTGCTGCAGAGGCCGTGGAGGGGTGCTGCTTACTGGCTTGCTCCTCATGGCTTGCTCAGCCGGATTTCTCCTAGAACCCAGGTACACAGGGATGGTGCCATCACAGTGGGCTGGGCCCTCCCACATTAATTGGGAACTAAGAAAATGCCCTACAGGTTTGCCCACAGTCTGATCTTATGGAGGCATTTTCTCAACTGAGGCTCCCATCTCTCTGATGACTCTAGCTTGTGTCAAGTTGACAGAAAACTAGCCAGCATACCCACCTCTCAGGAGAGAATTAACTTGACTATTCATTCATTTTCTGTGGTGTAAAAGAATTTCTCTTCTTGTCTGGATTAAACTAATGCTGCTTTCTTGCTTGCTTTCTAGTCAACAGTATTTTATTAAACACACTCTGGTTTTTGTTATTAAAATTATAGTTCAATAGCTTCCGACTTTCTTGAGTGCTTACTGAATACAGGCCCTGTTCTAGGCATGGAGAAAGAGCAGTGAAAAACTTCGTGGACCTACTGCTTTCCTAGAGCTTGCTTCATTGCTTTAGTGAGTGGAAACAGATCATAAACACTGAGCACATATCCCTGACAGGTGGCGATAAGCTGTGAGCATAGTCCAACAGCTATGTGGGGGAGAAGATTGATCCAGGCAGTGGGCTGCTGTTTTGTAATAACAAGTGTTTTTGGAAGGGTTTTCTCATTAGCAACTTGTGAAGGACATGAGCAAGGCAGTGATCTTGGGGGAATGACCTTCCAGGCACAAATCACTGTAAGAGAAAAATCATAGGGAAGACGCTTATGAGATATTATCGGGGAAGACCAGATAGGTCCAGTGAAGCTATAGGGAGGAGATGAAGAGGAAGGAAAGGATGCAGGAACAGGTAAACTGATTGAGACACAATGAAAATTGGGATGATAGTGGTAGAGGGGAGTGAGCAGTAGTCAACCTCTAGGTAAGTTATGAAGGAAGACCTGACAGCATTAGACAATGGTATTTGGAAGTGGAATGTAAGAGCAGAAATCAAAGATGATTGCGGAGAGTTCAGCCTGAGCAGTTGGCAGGTAGTTTTCACATATTGTAAAGGAGAGGTTGAACAAGCTTCACATGAGAACCACAGACAGCTGGGTAATAGCACAGCATCCATAATGTAGAACAATACTGTCTGGAATCCAGAGGATCAGTTAGGGTTGCATATATGAAATCGGGAGTGTTAACACCAAGATTTAAAGTCATAGTATGCTGGCTAGTTTGATGTCAGCTGGATAAAAGCTGGAGTTGTCAGAAAAGAGGATACCCCAATTGAGAAAATACATCCATGGGGCCTAGGTCCAGTCCATGTACACTCCTTGGCTGGGGCTTCGGTCTGTGTAAGCCCCCAGGTCAATTGGTTCAGGTCAGAGTCTGTTGGTTCTCCTGAAGCATTCCTGTCCCCTCAGCATCCTTATATCCTTCCCTCCCACTCTTCCACAGGATTCCCCAAGCTCTGCCTGATGTTTGGCTGTGAATGTCATTCGATCAGCTGCTGGGGATGGGGGCCCTCAGAGAATGGTTAAGTTAGGCTCCTGTATGTTAACATAGCAGAGTATTGTTAATGGTGTCAGGGGTTGGCTGTCTCCCATGGGGTAGGTCTCAGGTTGGGCCAGACATTTGTTGGTCATGTCATCAGTCTCTACTTCATCTTTATCATTGCCCATCTTGTAGGTAGGGCAAATTTGGGTTTGAAGGTTTTGTAGGTGGATCAGTGTTCCCTTCTCATGTAGCTGATGGGCAGTTTGGCCTTCATGTGGGTCCCCTAGTAAGTTGAGTGGGTACTGTCTACCACATGAACTCTGTTGCCTCCTTTTGATCACTTTGCGCCAGCTGGGCTGCCTTGCCTGGCCGTAGTAGATGAGGAGGAGCTTGGGCCTGGTATGACTTGGTGGGCTGGGGTGGGTTTGTTGGAGAGGGGTTGCTTTTCTGAGGACAAGAGGAGGGGGGATAGGATGAAGAGGGTGGGTGAGGACTGGGAGGAGGAGAGGGAGGGGATTATGATTGGGATATAGTGTAAACATATAAATTAAATATAAATTTTTAAAAATTGAGATTCTAGACACACACACACACACACATACACACAGAATACATCCATAAGACCAGGTTACAGGTTGAAGTGGGAGGGCCCAGACTACTTGGGTTGGCAGACCTGGGTTCTATAAGCAAGAAAGCTGGCCAAGCCACAATGAGCAAACCAATAAGTAGCACCCCTTTACGGCCTCTGCATCAGTTTGTGTCTCCACATTTCTGCTCTGTTTGAACCCCTGTCCAGACTTGCTTTGATGATGAACAGTGATGTGGAAGTGTAAGCCAAATAAATCTTTTCTTCTCCAAAGTGCTTTTGGTCTTGGTGTTTCATCACAGCAATAGTAACTAAAGCCTAACTAAGACACAGGATTAGATGCCATTAACTTGAAACAATCTGGGAACCAAGACAGACAGAAAAACAGAAGTCAAAAGAAATGAAATTAGGGTCACTCCCTGTACAGACCGGGAAGGAAGGTAGAAAGAGAAACCACATGTATGGACTGAAAGACAAAGAGTTTTCATTGGCCATTTCCTTCAAGAAAACAAACAACAAAATATGCAGAAACTATTTTTTTTTTACACGAACATCCCAAACTTCATTTTTATCTAGTAACTTTCATAAGATAAATGTGTAGGTGAGTCATCTCCCAGTGGGCTCTGACTTCAAATTTTGTATTCTCAGAGTTAATTTGCAGCTTTCCACCCTCAATTGGGAATTTAAAAGTGTAATTAAAAGAGGAAATGCTTTCAGGGTTTATAATTAAAATAGGTGCCAATGTTATTAGGCTGCAGGCCAGTTATTTAAAGAAGAGTTTAATGAGTTTAGTTTCACTTGCAAAGGAAGGAGCTGAAAAAACTTATAGATTACCATTCGGCTCTTCATAGAATCTATATTTTACCATTATATTTGTGTCAAGATTCCTCTCTTATTACTAAATGTAACGTCCTGTTATGAATTTGCTTCATTTATATCAAGAAAGAGTTCCTTTATTGAGTCCCTAGTTTCTCAGTGTCTTGCAAATGATAAAGGATACCTTCGGGGCTGGGGTGGTGGTGGTGTCGGTCTACAGTATCAGAGCTGATTTGTAGTGAAAGTTATATGTTATGTATTTTGGCATGGACATCTAGAGACAAGGATTTGGGAGTAGCGTGTTTGGGAGAAGACTCCAGCATGTGTACCGAGTGAGGAGGCACATTCCACAGAGCATCCTCAGGCAAAGAGATGCAGGGTCTTGATCTAGGACACCACCTGTATGTAAGGGACTTGTCTGTCCCTGGAAGCTCTAGGATACTTCCTGGAGGCTGCAAAGGTAGAAGAGCAGCATTGGGTTTGGCTCAGGTACATCTTTTCAAAAGGATTATCAGGGTGAAAAGACATGCATTCTATTCTATGATACTGCCACTTCCTGTAGGAAAGAATGGTTCCCTAAAGCCAGAACAATTAGAGCCAAGTATGAATAAGCTATTCACATATAAAAAGAAAGAGAGCCGCAAACAGTCACTCTAAGTAGCAATTCAATTTTGCCTCACACGACAAAGCTTTAAAAGTGAGAACATTGGGTGATGCTGTGGGAAGGACAGCCACGTGGGGTGGGTGGGAATGGAAGTCGAGCCTTTCCATTTCCTCAACATATTCTTGTCGTCTGGCCCAGGACTTCATCTAAGGCTCAACCAAAGACAATGATCAAAACATAGACAAAATATCCAACAATGTTATTTCACCTAAGGTTTGTTGGGGATGATGGAGAATGGCCGTACTAGGTAACTCAAAATGGCAAAGAAATTCATTGGTTCCTTCTAGACTGAGGTTTGCAAGTAATTTAATTTTGTAGGAATAAAATTAGGTGATTCTTAGTGAAAATGGAATATAATATAAGTGAGTATATAAATTTTAAAAATAATCATCAAGAAAAGGATAAGAAAGATATCAGAATACTAACACTTATTGCATAAAAGAAGTTGACATATATAATATTTATTTTTATACTAATATTTTTGACTAGATAATGTATTACTTTGACAACAAAATGCTGCTTAAATGGTTTTAGGATACATTAATAATTCCATTTAAAAGTGTTTAAAGCAATATGGGTTCTATTGCTAATATTTTTAATTTTTGACAGATACCTCAATCATTCGATTGTGGAAAACCTCTCACCCATAAAGACAACCTACAGGTAATAACAATATTTATTTTTTTTAAACATTTTTATTTTATATTAATCACAGGTTATGTATCCCAGCCGTAGCCCCCTCCCGCATTCCCTTCCAACCCCCCCTTCCCTCCCAAGTCCACTGATAGGGGAGGACCTCCTCCCCTTCCATCTAACTCTAGCTTATCAGGTCTTTTCAGGTAATAACAATATTTAATGTGGAAATATTCTGAGTCATTTCAGCCTGTCTGAAAGGTACAATGAAAGCCTTCTATATATGTACTCATTCTCTTCTCTCCTCCTTTTTTCCTATTATTGACAAAGTCTCATGTAGCCCAGGCCTCCCTTAAATTGTGTAGTCAAGGATAACCCTTAACTCCTAGTCTTCCTCTTCTTCTATCTCTTTTTTTTTAAATGTCTGATAATAGGGTTTGATCACAAAATTCTGAGACTAACGTAAGAATTCTATCAAACAAACTTGATGTCTAGGCCAGTGACTTAGCAGTAACTGCTCTGGCTTCTAGAACCAGACATGTGTTCAGCCCACTGTAACTGAAAGATTTCCTTCCTTTTGGAGCAGCCCATTGTTCAATATGGCTGCTGCTTTTATCGTTTCTCCTCAGTTCCTGGACTACTTACCCACCGCAGGGTTTGCTTTTATGTAGCCTTCTTATATGCAGCTCCTCTGATTTCCCTAAAAGTTTTTGCAAGATGAGGATGAGATTGCCTATTAACGCTTGTTACCAATCAAATGATTGTTATTTAAGCATTTGATTTCCTAGTGACATTTAATACTTAAAACAAAAACAAATTAAAAAAAATCTAATGATGTTATTAACACCTTAAAGTGCTTACCATTGTCAGAAGGGTTAGGGGAGGTGCTGTGGACAGGAAAGACATGAGCCCAGTGATCCAGGAGCAGTTAATGTGGACAGACAGATACACACTTAGGTTTTATTTACCTATCTGTGTTTTTGATGGTAATGATCAGCATTCCATCTTTAGTGAAGAAGCTGTGGTGAGTATTGCTCCTTGTCAACATTCATAGGAACAGACCTCTGGGAGTGACTAAGAGGGTGTTTTCAGAAAGGCTTACCTAAAGAGGGAAGCCCCCCCTCACCCCCCCCCCCGAACGTGAGCAGCAAAAGCCTGTGATCTGGGGTGTTGGGCTGAGCAGAAAAGAGCAAGTCTTTATGTAAACACCGACCACGGGTCATCGTCTGCGTCTGCATCTGTGCGCGTACTGTGGCCAGACCTCCTCTGCTGCTGACTGTCCCCTCCAGCTGTGGCCCAAACACCCTGCTGTCTTAATTTGTAACTTTTGCCAGGTACGTTGTCACAGCCATGAGAAAAGCAGCACAAAAACTGCCCAAGTGGGGTCATTGCTGATGAGCTCCACCCTGTGGTGATGCTTGAGTCTTTGGAAGTTGTTTGCAGGACGAATATAGAACAATTTGAAGTTTCAGGCTAGAAAAGCCTCAGAATGCCGTGAATAGAGCTTAACAGTCCGTTCTAGTGGGAGTTTGGGAAATGAGAATGCCAAGAAATGTGGACAATGGAAGTCTGGCTCATGAAATTTCAGAGGGGACCATGAACTGTATTGGGAGTTAGATTAGAAGACATTCGTGTTACTTTCTGGCAAAGAATCTGTTTGCATTCTGCCCATTCCCTAACAACTTGATTGAGGCTGGATTCAAAAGCAATGAAGGATTTTATTTGACAGAGGAAACATTTGAAGCAGGGTGGCTTTGTGCTGCGCTACCGACTGCTTTGCGCTTAGATTCGCAGAGAGATAGGAGTAGCAAAGGGAGCAGGAAGATGTGAAGAATGTAAAGTTTGTCACAGAATGGAACGCGAGCATTTAAAGTTACTCACACTTTTGTCATCGAAAAAAGCAGCTTTATTGTTAAAGCAATTAGCACACTAAAGAGATGCTTGGGGGCAAGACCATAGCAATCAAAGGTCCAACTTGTGCACTCAGGAGAGGGCCTCAGAGTGCTGCCAAGGGAGCTCCTAGCTCCACACCAACCGCCAGGAGAGCGTTTCCTCTGGGTCAGTCTCCGAGGTACACAGTCTGCTGCAGCTAGGGCCAAGGGAGCAGGCATTGTGCCGAGCTGGTATTAGAACTTGGTGGCGTTGCCCGTATGTCCTGGCTTCGTATAAACAAAGGGAAAGCAAGCTGAACACTAGCATTCAGTTCTGCTTCCCAGCCATGGATGCAGCGTGACCCGACACCTCATGTCCCTGCTGTGTGGTTTCCCTGTTGTGGAAATAAGCCCTTTCTTTCTGAAGTTGCTTTTTTGGGGTACTTTGCCATAGAGTTGAAAGTAGCTAATATATAAGTTATTTATTTTAAGTAACTTGAAAGTCATTTTCCTCAAAGCCGCTTTATTTCTGTTTTCCTTAACTTTGATAAAGCATAGATCCTGTTTTTATTAAATATAACTTATTACTTTTCTATTATTTTCCATTTTATTTCACAGAGTCCAACTTTTAATTATGTTTCATATCATTTAATATTTTTCCCTAAAATTTTCTTTTAATTCAAAAGCAAGCTGCCTGAAATGAAAGGACTGCTATTAAGGAGAAAAATATTCATATTTGTGTTTAGGTGTTCCGAAACACTGGGGTGTTTAGGAATATTTCTTTTTTTTCCAATCACAAGTGCCAGGCCACCCTAAAAACATGATCCTGATAGAATAGTGTTTGGTCTGAAAAGAATGTCTGATCATTTCTTTTTACTCAAAAAGAGACTGACAGTATAATGGAAACCCAATTTCTATTAGCTAATTAATTAAAGCAGTCCTGTTGGCCTGCTTAAGACTCTTCAGATTACACTTTGTATTTTCTGGATAGAGGGAGAGAAAGGAGTGTTAAATAGCATTGCTAATTAATCTTCCTTTGATCCTCAAGTGTTTGTGTGTAATTGTCAAGGCTCATTAAATCAGTTTGCTGAGGAGGGAAGGGCGGAAGAACTGTCCTCTCTCACCTCACCCCCAGCCACTCCATAGTTTCTTCTCTGGGTTGGGAGGACTAATGATTTTCCTGGTACCACAATTGGTCTGCACCTCTGGTCCAGTGGGTGTTCCACATCTGCTCTTCTATATACACTATCTTCAACCCATAGAGTAGGTTAAGAAAAGACGAATAGAGAACCAGAACCTGACCTGCCACAGTTGCTTCAAACTCTCCCAAATGATCAATTCTATTTTTGTTTATGCAAGGCAAGTAGTTTTTCTCTTTTCTAGAATAGAAAAGAGCCCCAGCATCTTCTTTCAATTTCAGTTCAAACATTATTAAGAGTCTGTTGCATCTAAGTCACTGTTCTATGGCCAGCGATCTGAGCTAGTCAGCATTACAGGCTAACCCTTATGGTACTTATAGTTTAATGGACAGGATTATTTTTTAGTGATAATAAATATCATAAACTCAAAGAAGTGGCTCGCACTGTATGTTGGGAAAGGCTCACCAAAGGCTGTGTAAAGGGGATTGGGAGCATTGTAATAAGCGGGGATTGTAATTTCAGATGGGGCTTCATAAAAGATAGGTGGGACTCATGTAATTTCAAAAGAGAATAATGTAGAAATAGGGAATAAGTACAGAGGTCTTACGGCAGGCTTGCTTGGATTGGTGATGGCTATCCTGACTAGTGTGGCTAGAGCTTAATGGCTAGTAGAGGAATAGAAAGTACATACGGTCAGAGGGATCAAACTGAGAAGTGTCTTGTCTTATCTGAGCAAAATGGGGAGCCATTGGAGGGCTTTGAGCAAAAATGTGATCTGATCCACTTTTTTTTTTAAGTTTTGCATTTTGTTATTTATTTGGTGAGCAGGGCACGTGCGGTAGCAAGCCTATGGCAGTCAGAAGACAGCCTTTGGGAGTTTCTTTTACTGTATAGGTTCTGGGGATTCCTCAGAGTTGGTGGCTAGCACCTTTACTCACAGAAACAACTCACTGGCCTCCAATTTTAAAGAGATCTCTTTAGCTTGTTGAGTCCACTGTATGCCAGGTATTATTTAGGTGTCTGTCAGTCTAACATCAGCCAGTCAACAATGCAGACACATTTTCAGCTCTCAGCAGCTGGGAAGAGGGAAGAGGTGATTAGAAGAGGAAAAGGTGTGAAATGACTAGCTAGATCATGAATATACAGGCCGCCTGGAGGATGATTGCTGCCGCCGCTTTGGTAGAGTCCCTAATGTGGGGTCACTTGCACTGTCGTGCAATCTTCATCTGCCCTCTTCCGCTGCAGGCCAACTTGAGAGTCTTAGTTGTGAAAGAGCATATGCAGTGGAGTGGGGCCGGGGAAGGGCGTCATTGACCACGGGCGCTGCTAATCTGGGTAGGGAGACTGTCTTCCTGTTCCCGTCCAGTTTGTATCTATGGCAAACCAGAGCAACTCATACGTGTGACTGAAGAGCCCCTGTAGTCTCTCCATGCTGAGAGGGAACCTGGTCCCCAACTCTGACCCCAGGTTTGGTCTTTAATTCCGTGGCAGAGCAGGATGAAGCACTGAGGAGCTGAGGTTGTCCTGACATATATGGAACTATTATGTCTAATCCTCCATCTGATGCCGAATCAGAATTACAAAATGGGAGCGAAAGTGACGTGTGAGAATATGTTTAACTAATCTGCCCCTTCCTCCTTCTTGTTTATAGGCACTTGAAGACTTAATGAACAAAGGCTTGCCTATCATTCTGGTTACTCTCAGCCATCAGTATCTCTTAAATAAATTTAATTTTGTCAAGGCACACTTCTTCATACGTTTGGCTGCGACAATAAACTGCATCCCAGAAAATTTGCCAAAAACACTGTACCACACAATTCTTATTGACAAGAACAAACCCAACCTCTCAAACCTGAAAGGTGAGCTTTTATTCCTTTTCTTCTGCTTTTTCCTGGTTTCCTCAACCACTAACCACTCCACTCCCAAGAATCCATATTAAGTATATATGGGTATGTATATATGTTTATGTCATGGTACAAGTATATGCATATTCATCTATCCATCCATGTATATCCATAGAAATATGATGAATATACAAAATAGAGCATCTTCACAATTTTTTGCATCTTGCATTTCTTATATAAAAACAAAATCTAGGGCTGCAGAGATGACCTACCAGTTAAGAGCACGTGGTCCTCTTGTAGATAACCCAGGTTTCATTCCCAGCACCCACACTGGGCAACTCATAATCACTTACTATTCCAGGTCCTGATGCCCTTGGGACCCTGCAGGTACTTTCACACACAAAGTGCACCTTATAGACATGTGGGCATAATAAAAATTAATAAATCTTTTAAAAGGTTTCACCAAAGCCAGCCAAGAAAACCTGCTTTGCTTTGATTCGCTGTGTCTGTTTACTATTCTGTGCTATGGTTATTCTATAATAGAGGGAAATGGTTCCCCATTGAGATTCACACACTGTCTCCACAGAACCACACTATAGTAATACAGATCCATATGACAGTGTGTGTTCCTATGATGGATACCAGTGAGTGG
This sequence comes from Pachyuromys duprasi, assembly GCA_028658305.1. NCBI lineage: Eukaryota > Metazoa > Chordata > Mammalia > Rodentia > Muridae > Pachyuromys > Pachyuromys duprasi. The sequence continues at coordinate 77,281,702 of CM053766.1, forward strand.
GTCTTGTGGGTTATCAAGTATATGTGTTTTTGAAACATACTAGATTTTACCTTAAAAAATAAATTTTATCTACCATCCCAAGTGATATTTCACTGTGGGTTTTATTTGTATCTAATTTTTATTGATACTAATGTGTGTGTGGTATACATGTTATGCATATACATATTGAGATGTTTATGGGTACATAAAAGGGTGTGGGTATAAGTGAGTGTAGGTGATAATATACTATTTGTATGTTATAGATTTTTAAATATATTTTAAAATCAAGGATTGTGATAACTTTAGGTTTGTAGTGTGTGTGTGTTTTCACGTGTGTGAGTACGTATGTGTGCCTGTGTGTGTGTGTCTGTGTATGTGTGTGTGTGTAGACCAGGACTTAACCTTGGGTGTTTTTCTTGGCAGCTCTCCACCTTCTGTTTGGAGACAAGGTGTCCACTGGGACCCAGATTTACTGAGTTTGCTAGGTTGGCTGGCCAGCAAGCCCTAGGGACTGTACAGTCTCTACCTGCCCAATATAGGAATTAGGAAGTGTGTGCTAGCACACTCAGCCGTCTCTTCCGTCTTGGGGTCAAAGCGTGGCCCTCATACTCATGTGCTCCTTACTGACTGAGCTGTTGCCTCTGCTGCAGCTTTGTATGTTTTGCTCATGATTTCTTAGAAGAATTTGTTTTAGTTTTCTGATTTAACCTCTTTACTGATGTTTGGTACCTTGAGATATTCATTTCATCACAGTTCAATCTTGGTAAGTTGTATGTCTTTAGGAATTTATTGCTTTCTTTTAGGCTATCTAACATGTTGGCATGTATGTGCTCATAGCAGTGTCTTATTGTTGTTGGTTGAATATGAAATCTCCTCCCTGCCATGCTCACCAGCTAAAAACTTAGTTCCCAAAGCAGTGATGTTCACAGGTGGAACTTTTGGTCAGTGATTGGATCATGGGGCTTTGACCTAATTGCTGAATTAACTTATTGATGGAGTCATAATTTGATAGTATTATTGAGAAACAATGGAAATACTAAGAGGTAGGACCTAGTTGGAAGAAGTGGGCTTCTGAGGGTGTGACTTATGAGGGTACACAATGTACCTGGACCCCCCTTCTCTGCTTCCTGGCTGCTAGGATGTTAGTGCACCCTCTACCATATGCTCAGTCCTGCCATAGACTCACAGCCTCTATGGCTGCTGTGATTGGAACTGTATCTTCTACCACATGCTCTGTCCTGCCATAGGATCACAGCCTCCATGGGATGAAGCCTCTGAAAACATAAGCTACCTATGTCTTTCTTACTTTAAAGTATATTCCTTAGGTACTTTATCACAGTCATGAAAATTGACTAAGACACTAGAGATGATTAGGACGTTTCAGAAGTACCATGGCAACAAACTTCTGGCTATGTCTGTGAGGATTCTAGATTAGGTTAACTGAGGTTGGAGGACCAGCCTTGAATGTGGATGGCGGCACTCTATGGGATAGGATCCTGGACTGAATAAAACAGGGGAAAGCGAGTTGAACGGTAGCATCTGTCTCCCTCTACTTTCCGACAGTGATGTATCATGACCCGCAGGACTGTCTCCCATCCAACTATAAACTGAAACAAGCCTTTCCTCCCTTAGTCACCTCTTGCCAGGTGCTCACATCACAACAAGGAGAAAGGGAATTAATAGCCATGGTCCTTTTTATTCCTGTTTCTCAGTTGTCATGTATCTCCATTCATTATGATTGTATTTATATCCGTGTTTTAATTATAACTGGAGATGTTAAGATTGTGTCTCTTTGGAGTTTCCTCACAAGCACTCAGAATTCTCCTCACAGGACTCCATTCCTGGACCATTACCTGGGAAGGGCAGTTTTTCCCAGACTTTCTCTTACTTTTTTGGATCTACCCAGCTGTTAAGCTTCACAAATTGTTGGTTAGTTACATCATTACCTTGACACTTTCTTGGGGTACAATTTGCCATTGCAGTCATGTAGTTAAGAGGTAAGTCTGAAGTCAGCTCAGAATTTGTTCTGAGCTCTGGGTACCCCGACTTTCTCTCCCTGCACTAACACTTCCCCAAACTGCAGCCAACTTGCAGTTTAGCCTATGCATCTGGTCAACCCGTCAACCTCTTCTAGGCCTTTTATTGTAACCTACATCGTTTTTGAGCATGTCATCAGAATCTCTATGCCCAACCTCAGCTGAAATTATTACATAGATTTGCCCATTTGCTATATGCCTTAGGAAGCTTTCCCAGAGACTATATAAGACATTTAAAAATCCAATTATTTTCCCATGGAGTAGTTCTGAGAGCTCCTTGTATTCTCATGCCAGAAGTTGATCTCTCTCTCTCCTCTCTCTCTCTTTCTGAGAGAAAGAGACCCATAAGTTGACCCGTAAGACCAGAGCCTTCCGTTATTAGGAGAATAGCAAGGAGGTTCGGATTGGAGGAAAAGAGGAAGTCAGTGCCGAGTCTCATTTGATTCTAAAATCATTCTTTTTACT
>CM053766.1:77284681-77306445 GCA_028658305.1 Pachyuromys duprasi
CTCACCCCCCCACTCTCCTCCCCCCACCATCTTCACCCTCTGGCTTTGGAAGTCCCAGTGCGCTGCCATTTGCTGGCAGTGGGAAGTTGCTCATCCTCATTTGTTGAATATCCACATTTTATGTAAGTTTCAGAAAGTACCAGATCCATAGGGTGTGCTTGATTTTAGTTATTGATGGGATTTTAAAATTCATTTTATATAGAACACATCAGTTTTCTACAAAGAAATTCCTCTATTAAGCACATGTGATAGGGTGTCTAATGTCATGTATAAAATGAACAAATTGACAAAGCTTGACTTTTGATAATTTTTTTAAGATAGTTTTTTTCACAGAAAGCCTTTGGTGTTATTGTTTTGTTTTTTTTTCCTTAAGCACCAAATAACAATACGAAAGGCGGCTGGGAGAGATGGCTCAGCAGTTACAAGTACACTTCCAGAACTCTCAGATAGGGTGACCATAACTCAGCTCTGGGGGATCCAGTGCCCTCTTCTGGCCTCTCCAGGCATCTTCAGCCACGCCATGTGTGTGACACACACACACACACACACACACACACACAGGCACACATGCACACTTGCTCATGCCTGTGCACAGACACACAAGCAATAAAATAAAAGCAAGACAAAGAAGATCTGTTTTTCAGAAGTAGCATCATCTGAACTGTGCTGTGTTGAACTGTCTGGGCACTGTTGAGGACTGACTGTCCGAGAAGCTGGTCATGTAAATGTCCACCGTGGCGTCCACGCCTTCATTTATCTTGGCCATTGGTTCTGTCATTAGCTATCGTACTCTGACACTCTGATCTGGAGACTGATGGCCCAAAGGCATCCTGTATGTACGTGCCCACAGCCGCGTATGCACTAGCACAGCCGCTGTTCACCGTCGCAGGAACACTCGGCCAGGGTGCTCCCACTGGGGAAAGACCCGTCTGTCTCATGAGGTCCTCAGACACATCCCATAGTGGTTCGTTTAATCACACACATACCTGTATCGTCCGCCAAAAATAGTTTTGAGCACTCACACTGTGCGCGGCTCTATTCTGGCCTCTTGGGGCAGGCCAGCAGTAATACAGCCCACATGTGTAATCTGTGCAGGGTGTATAACGACACTGATGAAAGCCCCGAGGTCAGGAAGTGTGTCTTCTCACAGGTGACAAGCGGGCTGCTAACACACCTTCAGTGTAGTAAGAAGGTCAGTTGCATACTTAGTACCATAAGGACTGTCAGGAGTAGAGAAGGTTGGGCTGGGAGAAGAGGGAGCATTATTTTAAGATTATGCACTTGAGATTTCATGCAGTTGGGTGGCAGACTCTTTGTGTTGCATGCCCAAAGCACTGGATTTAATTCGACTCATGTATAGAGGTAAATAAACAGATGAAGGTTATGTGGTTGTAGCAGAGTATGGGTTGGTTTTTGTGCTCACTGCTGACAGCTTCCAGGTCCCACCACGTCTCTTCTTCTATCCAGTACCTCTTTGAGCAGAGTCATCAGTTACTTTTGCCACTTTGGTGATAGTGGGATGTTTAGATGTATGACCTATATACAGGAACCCTTACCTAAATACTGCCACCCAACAAGCACTATAGAACAAATGAGATCCTTCCCCTGTTCTCTCAAGACATACCAAAGCTTTCCGGGAGCCCGGCATGGTCTTGTTAGAAGGCCTAGTGATGTACTCAGCAGATTCACACCTTGGCTTATGCATGTGTTGTCTATGGATTTTATTCCATATACACAGACACAGAATTAAGGGTACTTTTCCAGTTTCTAAACAGTTGTGAGCGCCCGCCAGTTCTCTGTGGAGCAGTGGTTCATCAGGGCATGATTGGCAGTGTCTGAGACAGAGTATTTCTATGTTACAACTTAGACATGATTACCAGATTCGCTGTATTGTGCACTGATGCTGCAAAACCTGTGAAACCTCTAACCTCTCAATGTGAACAAGGAAGTGGGAACAAACTATGACATTATAGTCTTTAATTGCACATGAGAAATATTGAAAGAAACACATTCTGCCAAGCCTGATTACCCAAGTTCATTCCCTAGGACCCACATGGTAGAAGGAAGAACACATACACACATACATACACACAAAGAAAGAGAGAGGGGGTGGGAGAGAGAGGAAGGGAGGGAAAGAGAGGGAGGGAAGGAGGGAGAGACAGACAGATACATACACACAGACACACACACAGAGAAACAGGTAGACAGACAGACAGAGACACCAAGGTGGGAATATACATACACACACACACACAGAGAGAGAGAGAGAGAGAGAGAGAGAGAGAGAGAGAGAGATTAAAGGCAGCTGCACTTACTGATGTTCTTGATGAGGGAGAAGGGGAGGTGTGTGGAATCACCAGCCTCCAGTACAGACTTTCCCAGGCTGGTGGGATCTTTGGTGGGCCATTTGTCTGGATGTTTCTGCAGGGTACTAGTGCTGATGGATGTCTTGAGAAACACATGGGTGATGGAATTGAGAGTTGAACAAGATGCTCTTTTTTGTGGAAGACCATCTTTATTTGAAAAACAACTGACAGACTGTGGCTGTTCAAGTTCGGATATTTGGCAGACATTTTCTTGAAAAAACGATCATGCTGCTTCTAGGAGCAGATCTGTTAGTATCTGCTGCCTATGATAAAATCTAAGCTTGCATAAGAATGTCTGAATTTTGGAGACTGTATTTGTCATAGGAACCTGAAAATTTGGTGATATGAGTGATAATATTCACAAAGTAGTGTTTAATTACATAATTATTTCAGTAATTGACATATTTACATGAGTCATTTTCCAGATGACAGGTGCTCAGTACTTAACAATCTTCGTGAACAGGGCAGACCAACAGATTTTAGTGTAGGAAGACTCTGTCGGTATATGGTACAAGATTCTGTATGGCCAAAAACTCGTAAGGAGGATTCGTAAGAGCTTGCTGCTCAGCAAGCCTAGCCGGTCAAGGAGACCCATGTTCGGTGAGAGAACTTGTCTCAATGAGGTTAAAAAAAAGCAACAGAGAGACACATGACACAGACCTTTGGCCTCTACATGTATGTGCACACATGTGCATGCATACCTGCATATACAAATGTATACTCACAAACATACACTCACACATACACTACATACATTTATGCGTGCACACACACACCAAAATGAAAGGAAAGTTTTTCCTTGTTTGAGGTTTAATATTCTTCCTTTACTTTCATCAAAATAAAATGGGGACAGCAGACTGATGTACAAGCAGGGGCAGAAGTGAGTTTTTCTTTCCTAGGAAAGATAGTAAATGAAGCCATGGTAGTCTCTGTAGTCAAGTTCTGGAAAATACTTTTTTTTTGCATACAGTGTACTATTTCTGTTAATATGTAATGACTTATTTTATCTTAAAATAAATTCAATTAAATAACTCAGTTTCTGATATGATAAATGTTGATGCACTCCTTAGAGGGCCCCAGTGATTTTACAGATACTAATGGTTTTTAGGGGCGGACATCAGTGTTGTGATCAAGCTTGAGCTACGGTAGTTTATAGTGATAATATATTTACAGCCATCTTTATGCTGTACTTTGTTGGTAGCTATTGAGAATTTATTAGTTATAGGCTTATGCTTGACTGTTAGTACTAATCACAAATTACTTCTCTGCCAAAGTCCGAAGGACGAAGAAGCTTTTAATCTATGATTTCCAGTCATGTCCTTTCCCTCAAACCATGTCTCTGAAAGCAACAGCAACCCTAGAGCGCACACACCTTTTTTTTGTCATTACCTTCATTCTTTACTTGTTCTTCCATATTCTTTGCTCTTCTGGTATAAAGGATGTGAGTGATAACTGCTCCCTTCCCCTTTAATGAGAAAGTAATGAGAACAAAAAACATTGCAAGATATCCGGAAAAGGGGTCAAAATGGAGCTTTAACTTGAAGATTAGGCAGATACATGGTAGATGTCTGGCAAGGCTGTGCCAGTGTGTGAGAACACTCCCATTTTAAACACGTGACTGTGGCCCCTGGGACAAAACCTGCAGAAATGTTGGTGCTGTTGTCTCTTTGGAAAGTTACTGTCAAGACGAATGAATTTCTCTTCCGTGAACTAGACCTCCTTCCCCCCCATGAGTTTCTGCTGGGGCACTGCTGAGCCTGTTGGACAGTCCCTGTTCCAAATGATGCCTGACATTTCCTGATACTTCTAATAAAATTATGTGTCAAGGAAATGGAAAGGCACCTTCCCTGGGGTGACAGGTAGAGTGAGCTGCATGGATTTCATGAGGAAAAACTGACCTTTTTTTTTTTTTTTGTCGTGAATGCTAATAAGAAATAAATGGAATCAAAGCTTCCCACACTGTGCTTCTCCTTCTGGGCTCTTTCAGAGTACCATTGTTTATATGGTGTTTGAGCAAATGTTTATTTCTATTTTTCTTTGTATTTAAGTCATGGTCTGAAAGGGAGAACATTCAAGCCTTTTGATTTTATGACAAAAATGAAACCTCTTGGGATTTGAGACTTTGATGTGGGTCACATTTCTGGAATTCTCAGTCTGGTGCAGTTGGTGGAGGGAGAGGGGAAGGAGGACTAGAAATTCTCCATTGCGCAGTCGCTGTTGCTTGGCTGCCTGTCCCTGGAGTCTGTGCCTTAGAAATGTAACCTTCGGCACATGCTAACAAATGTCTCTCAGTGGCGACCTGAGCGGTAGATGTCCCCTACAGGCTCCTGTGTTTGAACACTTGGTGTCTAGTTAGTGGGGGTGGCGTTGGGGGGTGGCAGTGTGCGTGTGTGTGTGTTATGGAACCTTTATGAGGTAGAGTCTTGCTGGAGGAAGGGTGTCACTGGAAGTGGGCTTTGAAGTTTTAAATCCTTGCCCACTTCCTGTTTGAGTTTCTTGTTTTTACTGTATGCGGATGTGCTTGTGATCAGCCCGCTTTCTGTTCCTGCTGCAATGCCTGCCCCTCCCCATTGCCATGCCTTCCCTCCACGATAGACTGACTGTGTCCCTCTGCAACTATAAGCCAAGAGAAAGCTCATCAAGGCATTTTTATCACAGGGAGAGGAAAGTCACCAAAGCAGCCTCCTTTGAGAGGCAGTGAGCATTAGTTGGGGCAACAAGGGTAGAGTCCTAATGCTGGCATGGTGGCTTTGTAAGAAACAGGCTGAGGCAGGTGCAGGCTTGCTCTGTCTTGCCACGTGATACTCTGTTATAATGCAGCAGGAACTCCTCACCAATTGATGACGCCAGGCGCTAGAGCAGAGGTTCTCAACCTTCCTGATGCTGTGACCCTTTAATACAGTTCCTCGTGCTGTGCTGACCCCCAACCATAGAATTATTCTTTTGCTATTTTCATAACTAATTTTGCTACTGTTATGAATGCTAATGTAAAATCTGATATGCAAGATATCTGGCCCCTGTGAAAGGGGCTTTTGTTCCACAGGTTGAGAGCCACTGCTCTAGAACAGCGAAGTAAGTCTCTTTTCAGTTACAAGTATTTTGTTACAGCGACAGGAAAAAACAAAACTAAGCAACGACACAGTAGCAAGCGGGCCATGACACACTGGTGTGTCCTATGCTTTAAAGTTTGTACTCAACGTGCTAAACCTCATGAGTCACTTCTCTTTAAATCAGAACCCAAGCTTTGGAGTTGGAAGACGCCATGGAATGGGAACCCCTTTCTTCTTCCAGGGTGATGTGGTTGTGAAGCGCCAGACCATGAAGCTATCCGGAAGCACCGGGGTGCCCTGGGAACATGCAGCCTTGATCAAGGGACTGCCACATAACCGCACATGGACCAAGGCCCTGTTAGGATCCTTGCTCTTTTCCTAGTGGCTTCCTTTTGTTTTAAACAAAAAGCAGTAACACGAATCCTAAACAATACCTCAGCTGTGGATGTTTTAATGGCCCAGAAAACCCTTGGGAGTTTAATATTCAGTAATTGCTGAAAGATTGAAAAGCTGCTTAACAGTTTAATAAAGAAAATAAAATAAAAGCAACTTGCTCTTTACTACTTCTCTTGCCAAATCAATAAGCTAATGATGCCAATAGCTAGCATGTGTTTGCTAAGCACAACCCACTGCAGTAGAATGTCAGGTCTTGGTGGGTGGGGGGTTTGGTTTGTGTTGTTTGCTGCTGTATCTGTGGCTCCTAGATGTCTTCCTGGCACAAAACAGATACCCAGCATGTATTTCTGAACAAATGAATCCTAATTTAATCATCAAAATCATTCATTTTGATGTGGTTGGAACTGTTATCATCATTCTCATCCTATAAAGAGATTGATAATTGCATTTCCCAAGATCATACAGCTAAAACACGACACAGGTGGGCCTTGAACTCTTTCCCCCTGTGTACAGATTCCTGAAAATTAGGCTATACAAGATGAATTTAAAAGCTTTCATTAACAACAGAAGAAAACATAATTAAATAGTTGAAGCTCTGGAAGCTTATCAAATTAGAATCGAGTTCATAGAAAAATGTCAACTGATTTAATCTGTAAAATATTTTAATTTCTCTGTGTGTGAGAAATGCTTGCAACCAGAGCCGGGGAGGAAGCTGTTGCTTAGCAGAAAAGCTGCAGCCTGGAGTCTGCAAGGCCTGGGTGTGACCCTCAGCACCAGAATAAATAAGACAAGCTTGTAGCCACAAACTGTACTTATAATAATTGGGTCATTCGTTTTTACTTGTAATCACTGGAAAACTTGGACTAGAAGATACTACTGCAAAAAGATGCAATTCAATTCCACATACTTTTTTTGTTTGTTTGTTTTAAAGAGGAAACTGTAACCAGTCCCCAAACCCCAGGAAAACTTTCACCGCATTGTAAAAGTAAAGCAACGCCTTTGGTTCCACTGTCCATCAAATGGTTCGGTCAGATAGTTCCTGGCAGTTGCTCCTGTGTGTGTGTTTTGCCTGTGTGCATTTGTGAGCAGCATTGCATGCAGTACTCACAGAGGCCAAAAGAGGGCATCATGTCCCCTGGACGTGCGTGGTTGGGAGTGCTGGGTACTGGGACAGGGTCCTTTGCAAGAAAGACAAGTACTCTTCATCTACAATCTCTTCTCTCAATTTCTCATCAAAAGGATTCATAAAGACAGGAAAAAGTACGAGAGTCTTAGCACAGTACTAAAGACTAAGCTTAATAATTAGCGTTGGGGAAATACATTGTCAAACAGCACCTGTAGATGAAGATGGATGGTCTGAGTATACCCCTCACTCCCAGCATGGGAGAGCAGAGGAAGGAAGAACTGAGTCTTCTCCCCCCAGAACAGCTTAACTCAGAAGGGGTTCATCAACCAAACTCCTGTCTGGGTGCCCCAAGGATGTTTCCGAAGAAACAACATAGCTAATGAGAGAGAAATTTTTATAAACCTGGGGAAGGAATGAGTTATTCTGATAAAATGGCTGCAATGGACACAGCACTGGTCGGTACAAATGATAATCTGTTTATAACTGAATGCAAATATTGGAAAATCTGATGGATTAATAACGAGCTAGGGACGTTACATAAGATACAGCAACCAAGCAAGTATAGAAGAAAAAGCACAATTAAAGCACTAAATTCTTCCCCTTTCATATTTTGTTTCATTTTTTTCGTTTGACAAATTGAGAAATTATATTTTAGAAGTTGGATTAATACAGAAGCATGTTTTTGAAATCATTAAAAATAACTGCTGTTAAATTCTAAACCCGGATATGCATTTTTTAACATTAGTATGGAGGGTCAAAGAAAAATTGTACTGTAACAAAGACACAAAACAATGGAAAAGGGGAAGAGGCAGTTATAAACAGGTACAAAATAATAGAAGAAAATCAGATATTATGCGGCTGGTAAGATGTCCCAGCCAGTAAAGATACTCACTGTGCAGGGTTGACAATTTAAATTTAATCCCAGAACCCACATAAAGGCAAAAGGGGAACACAGACTCTACAGAGTTGACTTCTAAACTGCACATGCATGCCATGGTGCATGTGTGTGCCCACATCATCATATCATCACCATCACCACCATCACCATCAATCATCATAAAAAGTATAGTCTGATACAAATGTGAAAGCGTTGAGACTACGAGTTTCAGTTAGCATTGATTCTTTGCAGCAGACAGACTCCCAGCTTGAAGCAGCAAAAACAAACAGGGCAACTTTCTTATTGACTTAGCAGAACAGGAAAGGAAAGAGGTAACGACTGGGCTGTGGCCTCCATGAGACAAGACTGGATGCTTCAGGAATGCCAAGTCCAGTCCATCTCTTTCAGCACATGTGCCAGGTTGATTTAATTCATTTTGCTTCTTCCTGTGCCCACTCTTGGACCCAGGCCTCTTGGTTCATGAGCTAGGAGCATGGGACAACATGGAAGCTCCCACAAAGAACTGAGAAGAAAATGGACAGGGGAAGGATCACCATGGTTTTCTAAGGAGAACTGAAGTAGGTCATTCAGAGTAACAGATCCGAACTACAGTACAGCCCACATAGCAAAAACAGGCAAGCTATTTCTATAAATAGGATGACCAAGGGTAAAGTGAAAACATCAGGTATGATATTAATATTCTGAGTAGAATGCAAGAGAAAAACATTGGGTTGGACCAAGGGGGCCTTTGATATTGATGACAAGTGTAGTCAGCAGGGACATTGGCAGTAATGGTCATAAGACTGTGACATGACCAATGATACCAAACTGGTTAGAACAAAGAGAGAGGGAGAGGGAAAGAGGGGAAGAGAAAGGGAGAGGAAGGGAGGGGGAGAGGGAAAAGGAGAGGTATGAAGACTGCATCAAGGCATTGTGGCCAAAAGTTCAGAGACCTTGGATTTTCATCCTGATCCCCCTTCCCCTTTTTATAGCTGTGTGTGTTTGTGTTTGTGTGTGTCTAAGGTGGGGGGTAGAGAAACAGACAGGTAGGCAGGCAGACTTTGAACAATTTAATATTTTTCTGTGTGTATTTCCTACTCCATAACTTGAATCAGTAATAACACTCATCTTAAACTAGTAGCATGTGTGTGGGGCGCAGTAAATGACTTAATTCACAAAAGTAACATAGTATGGCATCTGACAGGTGGTAGATGCCAGTCATGTTTTTTAAGATGTAAATTATGGGAAGAAGGGGGAACATTCTGGCTCCATGGTTAGTGCTAATTCAACCCTTTCTGTCTATAATGCAACACATTTGCCAAACAACAAGAATGTTCTTAAAGTACAGTCTGGAAATTGAGCCTCTATAACACACACTCTTAAGAACCTATGGACAAGAGTTGGCTTTCTCATGAGCATCGGTGAACATGGAAGAAGACAGTCATATGCTAGACTAGAATTCCGTAAACAACCCAAAGGAGGCAGTACACTGACCCAGGTCCAGGGAAGCCTCTGGTATGATCCATTCCAGTCACATCTTGAGGGGTTTGGTCTAGCCATTGTCAGTGAGAGCTCAAGTAGTAGGATTATGGTTCCTTGCACTGCTGCACACTGGGCTGGGAAGGATGAAGCAGAGCCAGAATGGGTAGAGCCTGCAGGATCACAGTCCAGCCGGGAGTGCCAAGGGGAGAAAGCCTTCTGCAAAGATTTTAGTGTTATAGCTCTCTTAGACAATATTCAGTGAAACAAAACAGCTTGTCCATGTGTTATTCAGGGTGAAGGGGGGTTATAGAAAACTGGGGAGTGGGAAGGTATTTCCAGGGTGGGTGTACATCATTGGCTGAGGGCTTAAGGTAGTGGGATGCCTCATTTGCATGGAGAGGCATTCCAGGTGCTAGACTATGTGCCTGCTTTGAGAACTGTGGAGGTGGGGGTCAGAGGACTGTGTGTGTGGGGACCTGCAGGCCAGGAACAGGGAGGGGCGATTCTTTCTTTTGTCGGTCTCAAGACTGAGATTTTCCATGTGCCCCACAGGAGAGGAACTAGGCACCTACCTTGGTCCTCTATCCTGGAGGTAGTGATAGCTTGGCAATGGGGCAGAGGGATGAGGAGGTCTTGGACAGTGACCATATGTTGTGGGTCACATTGACAGACTTGATGGATTAAACAGTATGTATTGATGAGTCAGAGAGCTAAGGTGATAACTGAGGACTTGGAGTGGAATCAGTTTGGCTGCAGGAGGCAAAAGTAGGGGTTTTGCCTTTGATCTGCTTTATATCATGGAAGCATTCATTGTTTATTATCTGATCCATTTCTTTTTACCAAAAAAAGGACTATAGGATTTTTTAAAATTGTGCCTCAGTGGTTGTACTTGTGGGTTTAGAATTCTATATGCTACTAAGTGGTGTGAAGAACATAGAAGAGGACTTGTGTGCTACAGTGCTATAGGGACACATAAAAGAGACAGACACTTGACACCTTTTGAGGGTGGCCACGGGTGTTGACATTTTCACAGGAAATAGAGAGTTGTGAAATAATAGGCAAAGCTGTCACTAGTAACAGTCAAAACCCTCCCTCTGTTTTAGTGCCGCCATACTGTATTCCACACTGAAGCTTCTCCGGGATTCGAAGATTTTTAAGAAGAGAACGCTTGACTATGCAGACAGCCCCACCTCTCTAGGATCCTCTGTATGTATGGGATTAACATCCTTACAGAGCACATGGCGCCATACATTGCACTGTAATGAATGGCATAGTAGACAATGTGGATGATGAAAAGTGGGAAAGTTGAACTAAGAGTGAAATAGAAATCAATGGGTCTGTGTTGAATGGGTCTTTCTGTGAGAAAGACCTGTTAATTTCTTTTCAGAAATTTTGTGATCTCATTTGTGAGCTGTTGAGGGTGGTTACAATCCTCACCAAAAGACACATTCAGATGTGTCATTGTAGTGAGTCTTGATATGGACAGCAGATTCCCAAGATCCACTCTTGAGTTTATTATCTGGACACGAGAGGCAGGACACTTACACTCTTTCCCAGCTAGGATTCCTCATATCTACCCTTTCCCATACAGAGGCTCTAAAGTCTCTTTGACTCTGGGCACTGGATTGAATATGGACACATAATCTATTGACATAAAATCACTTAGGAGTCTGCATTGAATATCCATCTCACAGAATCTTGCTTGTGATTGTAAGCATTTCTAATGAAATCACTCATACCCAGTAAACTAATTGTCCAAAATAGACACCTAACATTGTATTTATCATTTTTCATCCATTACAGTGATGTTTAAGAGGTTTTCTTGATGACATGGACACTGCTGATAATATAATTAAAAGGCAAAACAAAATAAATATCCAGTGTTGCAAAACTCTTTTTATTAATTAAATTTTTTATTTTATGTGTAAGAATGTTTTGCTTGCATCTAAGTGCACCGTGTGTACAGTGCCAGTGGAAGGCAGATGACATCACTGGATCCCTCCACAGAAGAAGTTATAGGTGACTATGAGTTGCCATGTGGGTGCTGGGAACCAAACCCATATCTTCTGCTAGAGCAACTCTCTAGTTTCAGGTAAAGCTGCTTTTGAGTAGAGATGTAGAGAGAAAAGATAGGCTGAAACATGGTATAAAAACGTGAATAGAGAATTGCAGAATACCCAGTGATTTCATTCATTTCTTTTGAATACATCTTATGGCTTATGGGATGTTCAAGAATAGCTTCTTAACTTAAAAGGCAGTACTGTGACATGCTATTGGGCGCTTCTTCCAGCTCATGCTTACGCCTGGGCTAGAATGATGACATCCTCCTGTGAGAAGGTAACCTCATCATTTTAACTTTGTGTAGACCCCAGAAAATAAAGATGATGGTGAGTTTTTAGACCCAACTTCCTTGAACTCCCGGGAATATTTCAACATTCACCTTTGGCTGAAGTGCCGCTTGATGCTCGTGACTGCATTTGTTGCACAGATTCGTGGTATCGGAATCATGAAAGGTACTTAATTAATGTTGTCGGTTTGGCTAATTTGACATAGGGGAGGGGGCTTTTAGGGCTATGTCTATGATGATGCTTACAACCTTCCAGTTTGCTCTCTTTCTAGAATTTAAAAATAGAGATTCCTCCTAGTCCTCTGTACCAGAGCAAGTTGCACATATGGTACTGATTTAACAACAACAATAACAAATCCAAGGAGATTTCGAAATCCATTTGCCCAGGTCTGGGGAAGGTGTCTCAGCTTAGAGCTCAAGCCGCCGAGTAGGGTTCCAATGCCTCCCGCTCCTTGTCAAGTGTTCGTCCATTTAGTCTGCTGAGACTCTGGACTTCCCCTTCCTGTCTGGAAGAAGGAGATAACTTACCTGTTGGGCTCATGGTCAGAGTGAAGGAGATGGAAGTTGCAGCCTTAGGGAATAGCTTGGCGTGTATAAACAGTAGCCCCCACAGTGAGTGAGAACTGTCTAGTTGTGTACCTACTTGTTTGCATGTCTCTCTCTGCTTTCCAAATCAGATCCCCTCCTGCAACAACATTACTTTTATAGCATTCAACTAAACTATAGTACTTTGACCAAAATATAACACTCTTTCCCCCAGCCCCCCATGTTTTATGTAATCTAGGCATTTTCCTTTTTAATGTCCAATTCTTTGATCCCTCGGGACACTGTACACATATCCTTTCTTGCTTTCTCATGCATCTTAATGGTTACACTTGTGTGCATTAGAGAATGACATGACAGACCGTCTGAGCCTTATCCATGAAGTGATCAAGGAGGCCAAAAATGCAGATGACCCAGAGCTCCAGGCTGAACTGCTGATGCAAGCTGTGATCCTGGGCCTTCAGGAAAAGCACTTAAAGGCAGACATCATAAAAAACCTTCAGGTAAAGGAGCCAGCGGATGCACAGAACTGTGTTTAGGGGAATCACAGTTGGATCAAAAGGAGGGACTTGTCAACATTAATGAATGTGTTCCTTACACTACGGCCGCAGCTCACCAATGAACTAGGAAACACAAATGGAATCCTCTTCTCTCAATAGGAAATCATCCATTTGCTGGAAGGGAATGAGTTCATTTCTCCTCAGTCCTGGTTAACCCTGGCAAGAAGCTTCGTTCTAATGGATGACTTAACGAAAGCTGAGAAATTCAAGCAAGGGTCTTCAAAAGAGGACAAGTTAATTTTCTTGAATCGAGCTCACAAAATTCTTATTGCACAGGTAGGGGTGTTTTTGATGGCCACAAATTCTGCCATTTTTTTTTCTCCTTCCCTCACCACACTGAGTCTAGTGTTTCTTTCCTAGATGCTAACTTTTGGAGAGACAATTGAATTCCCTCTCTCAGATGCTGACTATGCAAATCCATTACAGCCTTTGAAAAATATCTACCTCCCTCATATCATGTTACTAGCCAAAATAAAACTGAGAATTGGTAAGACCATTTAAACATTTACCTTCCTAGAGGAACTGACAGGAAGTTTTATCTGATTTTCAAGTAGCCTATGATATCTTGAATGGTCAGTATTATGAGTGCTCAGGCTTCAAATGCTTAAATAGATATTTTTGGTCACTTACCATATGCTAAACTCTGTGTTATATGGATGCTTTGCATGTACATGTCAAGTTATGAGGTTGATTACAGTAGTTATATTATGTGGAAGGGTTTGCTTTGGGACTATTGCATTTTATCTAGCTATTCAGTCATTTGTAACAAGATTATTTTCACACTCTATTTTTTTAAAAAAAATCATAGAAATACAAGGTATGAGTGAATTCCTAAATAATACACCACTTTTTTTTTACCTTGAAATTACAACTAGTTTTTTAATATTTATACCAAACTGAGAAAGATTTTAGAAAGGAATATAGAATGGTGTATTATGTCTTCTGGTTATTACTGATGCTGTTAAGTACCTGTATTTCTAAAAACGATGCCCATGAAAAAAAAAACATTATCTTAATGTGTTGAAAATAATGTCATGCTTTTCCTCTAAGCTCTAATATCTTGTTTGTAACATTTTAAGCAATAAATCTGTGTCCTGTGAATGAAGGGATTGTCAAAGCCTTTGTATTTTTATGAAACAAGGTGTCTTAAAGTCATATTTCCATGTTTCACCGTGATGCATGTTAGGTAATGGATCTTCTGCTGAACACTTTGAGCTCAAGGTGCTTGGGTTGTTTTAGGCAGTGCAAAACAACAACAACAAACCAGTGCATAGATCTATCACTCTCTGCAAACTAGGCCCTTTGGAAAGGCTCTGTAAGCAGCCTGTAATTCTGCTATCCTGTGACCTACTCCTGTGTCAGGCAAGCAGCTTCTCTCCTCAAAGCCCAGCCTTTTGGCCTTGCTCTGACTGTCAGGTGGTGTCTGCTTCCCAGGGTCCTGCTTCAGAGGTTCCTCCCTTCTGTCACACATCGTCTACCCTCTGACTACTGAGATCACCGTTATGACCGTCACTATGTTAATATGTTTAAATCATTACTAGTAAAACACCAAACCTATACTTAAGTACCTTGTACCTTCCTGACACCTGGGTTTTCCCTATGTTCTTCCTCGACTCCCTTTAGCTCCTTGTCCAACTTTATTCTGGATTCAGATGAGCGAAATAACTGTTGGTTGATGGAGGCTCCTTTCCAATCCTGTGTGCCTGGGCCACTCAGTCTCCCATCGTGTCTACGTCACCCGCATCTTCTTGGCACTCAGCTCTTTCAACTTATAGATCCTAGACACTGTGTCCTCTAACTTTCCTTCTCTTTCTCTGGCTTCTTAATTACCATGAGGTCTTCTATTTCCATAGATCATCCTTTAAATTGGCATTCTCCACTTATTGTGGCATAAAAACTTCTTGTGGTGTGATCCGGGCTATGTCATGAGGGATTGGTTCTCCCCTCTCCCAAATGATTTTTTTCTTCTATCTCTTAGAGACAATCTATCTCTAATTCATATTGGCTGGCAACAGACATTCTACCACTGCACAAATTCTGGTGCCTTCCTGTTCCTTGTCTTCCCATCAGTCTCTTGTTTCTCAGTCTCTGTTCTGCTCTGTGGTTGTTGATTGAATCCCACGCCCCATGCCCCTTGCTTTCCCCAGCTGAAATCTCTGAAGTCTTGTTTTCCACAAATACCTTTTCTTCACCATGACATACTGTCTCAACCCAGCATAAGCATTTTGGGGTGTGGCCTTTTCTGTGGGGTTTGGTAGACTTTTATTATACTATTATATACTTATATAATACTATCTATTATTCCCACTCTCAATGTTTCAAATGAGAACTGTAGTGTTAGTCTAACTTTTACTTTCTTTTGGCAAGAAACCTGTTCTTCCTTTCCTAAAACTTGGTAGATTTCTTCTTTCATCACTGTAGTTCAGGAAACCCACCAATATATGTCTGGGCATGTGTTCCCCCTTTCTCTGTGTAGAAATCAGTTGAGCCCTCGGCATCTGCAGGCAAGTTTCTTTCTATTTGGGGAAGATTACTTCTTACTTAATTAATACCCACTCATTTCCCCCGTTCTTTCTTTGGGGCTGGATACCTTTGTGAAAATCTCGTGTTGTTTAGCTCTTTTATAGTTCTCTCATTTCAGAACCAAGACTATCGCAGCCCACTTGCCGTAAGTTACCCTAGGCTAGGTAGTTTGTAAATAGTAGAAATCTATTACTCTCTTTTCTGGAGAGTCAGAGTCCAAAGTCACGATTTAACATCTGGTGAGAGCACGTCTGTATCACACGCTGGCCCTTTCAATTGGTCCTTATGTCACGGAAGGGACAAGCTGGCTCTTTCCTGCTGTTCTGTAGCACACCCAGCTTATTCACAAGATCTCAGCTTTCACAGATACCATCATTGTTGGGAAGGGAATTTCAGCATGTAAATGGAAGAGAACATAAGCATCTAAAGAACAGTCATGGCAGTCTCCTTATAGAATATTGAATGAGAAACATGCTTATCTCAGTGTTGGGACCATAATAAACACTATAGGTCTTGATAATATTTGGCTTTGTCTGCGCAGTCTATCATCTTTCCTTTGTAGTTCTAGTATCTTTATAACTTATGATGTAAGCTTAATCTAATTGATCTTTTTAATAAATAATATTTTTGACATTGGCCACCCTCTCAAAATTAGCTGGTAACTTGTTTTTCTATGTAGGCTCATATGTATGTATGCATGCATGTATGTATGCATGCATGCATGTATGTATGTATGCATGCATGCATGTATGTATGTATGCATGCATGCATGTATGTATGTATGCATGTATGTATGTATGTATGTATGTTATTCTTTTACTCTATCCTCAATCTATTTTATTTCACTCATGTTGTCTCTTCTTGTAGCTACTACATATGGTATTCCTCTTGATGGTTGCTGGTTCTGTTTTCCTGGGATAGTCTTTTTTCTGCTTATTTTTCTTCTCTAGCTGTGACAGTCTGCCAGTGCTGGTCAGAAAAGCAAGTTCTGCCTGTGTGGCTTGGCTTTGTATCAACTTTTAAAGAGTCTCAGTTCACCACTGAGTCTCCAAAGGAAATAACAAAGGCCAGCCAGCATTTTTGAGCTCAGAAGTTCAGAGGTTTCATTCCATCGTCAGATACCTCGTGGGAAATCGAGGTGGTAGCCAGCCACAGCTACCCTTCTCTGGAACTCACTGACATACTTTCTGGCTCTCTTCAGGGTACCATCTCTGATCTTTGACATAAGCCTTCCTGACTCTCTTTCTCAAGTTCTTGTTTGCTCAGAGGTCAGACACCTGATAGTATCTTTCTCTGTTGCCACCTGACACTTTGTAGAACCCTCTTTCCTCCTGTCCAGTAGCTGCTCAGCCACGAGAATCAGTAATAGGACTAGACTGACTAAAGCAGGCCAGCAAGCATATTGTCAAAATACCATCTCCCCAGAATCTCCCCCTTATCTCTCTTCTCCTTAAATCCATTCTCAATGCTCACCATTAGCACATGAGTGTCACTACACAGATCATTCTACTCTGTGAGCATCCTCACTAATGGAGCTGATACAACTACCTCTCAGACTCCTTGCAGCTCCTATCAGTGAGCACACTCAAGCCATTTTCCCCTATATGTTTAGCCCCACCATTCACTATTATTTGAGTTCTGCATGATCTCAAAGCATAGACTGTGTAAAATCAAATATACTCTCGGCTTTTCTGACTTACTAATCTTGAAGATCTGTCACCACTCAATGACAATACTGTTGCTTCTTTGCAGACGCATTTGAAGCTGAACAGCTTGCTTCCTGCTATATTATATTAAATACAGCTTTTAAAAACAAAAGCACAGTGCCTTTCTGTCACAACAGTGTCAGTTTCACAACAGGTTTTTTTTTCAGCGTTGGTGTTTACAGGGAAAAAGAACATTTCAATGTTATGAAGCACAAAAGCATCTGTCACTACTTTTCTCAACAGTTTCTCCTTATGGTATAGATTGCATCATAGGACTTTGGCTACTTGCTCTTTTTAATCCTTTGTGATAGCCTCTGATAGGAAATAGCATGTTGAGATAATATTTATGAAACTGAAGTATGTATGATTGTTACCCACAGACCTAGACAACCATGTGGTCTGAATAGCCTTCTGAGGCCTTTCCAAGATCCAGACAGACCAGATCTGTTTTGCTCCTACCATATCTTACAGTTTCCTTTCCTGTGACCAGTCATGTGCTATTGTAACTACTTGTCTTGCTATTTGTATTCTTGGTTAATCAATATTCCCATGACCTCACTCTTAAGATACTGTGTTGTAGTTTAGGGTTTGGGTGATGGGGCCAGGCTGCTTTTAGGTTCAAATCATGGCCATGTGACCTTGGGCAAGTTACTTATAGCTTTCAGCCATTGCTCTGCCTTCTGTCAAATGAGCATAAACACAGGTCAGTTCATGTGGAGTCCATGAGATGGTACTTGGCATGTAGGGAAACATTTAATAAGTCTTAGCTCATATTATTCTTTTCTCTCACTTTATAGCTGGTTTTCAAACATGTAGGAAATATTTTTTGACAAATGTCAATACTTGATGCCGTATAGAACAATGTTTCATAGCTGAGTGGCGGTGGTATGCACCTTTAATCCCAGCACTTGGGAGGGAAAGGCAGGCTTATCTATGAGTTTGAGGCAAGCCTGGTCTATAGAATGAGTTCAAGGGCAGCCAAGGCTACACAGAGAAACCCTGTCTCAAAAAACAAAATAAATAAATGAGTAAATAAATAAGAACAATGTTTCTTTCATTCAATAATCTTTCCATGCATTAAAGATGAGAGCTCCCAAGCAGTATGTCACATGTCCCTTGTCAATAAAGAGCTCTCTTATCCAGTTATGATGACAGACTTATTACATAAGGAGTAACTGTGCATTTAATAGACATAAAATATTACCTATTAATATATGCAAATATATTAATAGCGAACAATATACAACTTCCACATGTTTCTCTATTAACAGCCTCATCTTAAGAGCATGGAGGTTGTTTTGTAAACGCTATGAAAAGTTGAGGACTGGAGAGACTTAGAGACTATATTGTTGATTTAAAAAATAAGATAACACATTGGAGATTTATCAAAGATCAAATTATGGTTGTAGTTCACTGACATATTGTCTGTTGTGGCTCTTTAAAACATTCTTGGCTACTAGAGACTCTGAAGACTTAAAGCATTGTTGTGAGAGAAGTCCATAGACTTAGTGGCTGCCCTGAACACTGAAGACTTGATTGTTTTGCCTCCATGCAACTGTTTTGCTTTTAGGACACACGTTGGCCAAGCAGGTATATCGCGGCAGCAAAAAGAAGGACTTCACTAAGTGGCTGCCAACCCTTCACATCTTTGAGATGGCCTTGTCGCTCTGCAAGGGTACAGCATCAGAGGAATACGAGGTGGAGGCTGAAATTCTGTTTCAGAAAGGTAAGCTGTACTTGGCATCAGACTGTGATGAGGTTGTAGGACTGTGACATCATGAATAATCAACTTCTTGACTGTCAAAACTACAGACTGTACAAAGCACTTGGCAATCACAAGATTCATCAATACTCTCTGTAAATCCCAGTTTCTGATAAAAGCCTCTCATTAAGTTATAACTGAAACAAAAAGTTACTACTAATTGATGTCCTATATAGAGTTTTATGTTTGGTTTTTAAAAAATGTTAGCATCAGCTACTTCACCACATATTATGTGGCTGGAGAAATATCTCAGCAGTCAGAAGCATCTAATGCTCTTGCCGAAGACCCGAATCCAGTTTCCAGCATGCATGGGAGGAGGAGTTACTACCTGAACAACTGCAGCTTCACAGTTTCCAACAAGCTCTTCTGGCCTCGGTGGGGACCTTCACTCATGCTCACATATACCCCTATCCCCCACATAATTTAAAAATTAAAAATTAATGTTAGAAAGATGACTCAGAAGTTAAGGTCACTGACTTCTCCAGAGGACCCAGGTTTGATTCTTAGCACAAACATGGCTGTAACCTCAATTCCAGGGGATCTAACTAACTCTTTCAGCCTCCTCAGGTACTCAGGCGTACACTGATACACAGCTATACATGCAGGCAAAATCATCTGTTCACATAAAGGAAAATAATAAGAAATTAAAAATAAATCCTTTAAAGCACATACTAAATTATGACTAATAAAACAAACTGCAATTATTAATTAAAACAATAGAATGATTTAATATTAAATGAGAATAACACATTTAGTGTCTTTCATTATTTTAATTACCTTGTTAGACAGTTTGGTTACTTTCTCTGAGTAAGATATAAGATTAAATTAAAATGCGGTGACTATAGAACAGCTGCCTATAGAACTTACAGACAGTGCATTCTTATGGTTTCACTGTGGCCATCGTAGGCTCAAGAGAACCAAAGGGTGGCTGTTGCAGTCACTTACTGAGCTAGACATGCCACGGGCGCGGTGACAGCTTGCATGCCAGCAGCTGTTGGATGAGAATGTCAAGATGGGAACCCCATGCCCACCCCCACTTGGCTCTTTCCTTCCTGCTACACGAAAACTGTGGATCTTTCTCATGGTGACTGTAGATTTCCCTTTCCTGGCATTTCTGCTGCAGGGGGCCTCTCTCAGTTCCTGCATTTGAAGGTTGGGACCCACCATGATTGCTGGGAGAAAAGTAAGGGGTAGACTTTGACCTGATCTCTAAGTATTTTTGAGCATTTCCTGGCTTTTTAAAGGAATTTATTTTTCATGAAGTTTTATTCATTCATTCATTCATTCATTCATTCATTCATTCATTTCTTTATTTTTGGTTTTTCAAGACAGGGTTTCTCTGTGTAGGCCTGGCTGTTCTGGAACTGACTCTATAGACCAGGCTGGTGTCTGTCTCCTGAGTAGTGGGATTAAAGGTGTGCACCACCACTTTCTGGCTTTAAGTTTATTTTTAAAACTTAAAAACTAGGCTGGAGCGATGGCTTAGCCATTAAAGTCTAGGCTCACAACCCCCCACCAAACTATAACTTTTAACAACTTTGCTTGTAACTGACAAAAATTAAATATTTTAGGTACAGTGTAGTGCTTCCATATTTGTGTAGAGTATGATGTGATTAAATCTAGCTAATTAAACTTATCCAAATATGTCATTTCATTTTGTGGTGTGAGCATTTAAGAATCTAATTCCTTAGCACTTTCTAAGTATCTAATACATTCTAACTACGAGGCTATAGAGAATTCGTCCAGTCCATCCTTATTGAACTGTTATCAGCACCTCCACGTTTGCTGTACTTCAGAAAGTGGCACTCTACTTCAAGAATGGAACTTTCTTGGATTCCTGAATTAACATGTGTAACATCATTCAGTGTTTGCTGTTATGTGCCTGGCTTGTTTCCCCCCCCCCCTTTTTCATCATTTATTTATTTTATATTAATCACAAGTTATGTACTTTGTATCCCAGCTGTGGCCCCCTCCCTCATTCCCTTCCACTCTCTCGACCCCTCTCTCATCTCCTCCCATGCCCCTTTCCAAGTCCACTGATAGGGGAAGACCTCCTCCCCTTTCATCTGACCCTAGCTTATCATGTCTCTTCAGGGCTGGCTGCAATGTCCTCTCCTGGGGTCTAGCAAGGCTGCTCCTCCCTGGGAGGGGCGGTGTTGAAGAGCTAGCCATTGATTTCATGACAAAAATAGTCCCTGTTCTGCTTACTAGGGTACCCAGTTGGATACTGAGCTACCACTGGCCATATCTGAGCAGGGATTCTAGGTTATATCCATACATGGTCCTTGGTTGGACAAACAGTCTCATAAAAGAGTCCTGTGCTCTGATCTGTTTGGTCTTTGTGGAGCTCTTGTCCTCGCCAAGTCTTACTAACTCCCCCTTCTTTCATATGATTCCCTGTACTCTGCCGAAGGTTTGGTTATGAGTCTTAATATCTGCTTTAATACATTGCTAGTTAGAGTCTTTCAGAGGCCCTCTGTGGTAGGCTCCTGTCCTGTTGCTTGTTTTCTCCTACATTCAATATCCATCCCATTTGTTTATCTAAGTGAGGATTGATCATCTTACCCTGGGTCCTTTTTCTTGCTTATCTTCTTTAAGTATATAGATTTTGGTATGTTTATCCTATCTTATAGGTCTATGTAAGTGAGTATATACCATGTGTTTCTTTCTGCTTTTGGGATACCTCACTCAGGATGATCATTTCCAGGTCCCACCATTTGCCTGCAAATTTCATGATTTCCTCGTTTTTAATTGCTGAGTAGTATTCTATTGTGTAAAAGTACCACAATTTCTGTATCCATCCCTCCACTCAGGGACATCTGGGTTGTTTCCAGGTTCTGGCTATTACAAATAATGCTGCTATGAACATGGTTGAGCAAATGTCCTTGTTGTGTACTTGAGCATCTTTTGGATATATGCCTAAGAGTGGTATAGCTGGGTTTTGAGGAACCACTGTTCCTAATTGTTTAAGAAAGCGCCAAACTGATTTCCAGAGTGGTTGTACAAGTTTGCATTCCCACCAGCAA
>CM053766.1:77306945-77356583 GCA_028658305.1 Pachyuromys duprasi
GCTCACCTGGCACTCACAATGCTGGCGTTTTAGGTCCCAGAGTTCAGTCTCCTGGTCGCTGTGTTGTTTCTGCTCTCCTACTCCTCAGACACAGTGTTCTCTCGTGGCAGCCATCTTGGATCCTTGAAACTCTTTTATGTAGACCAAACTGGCCTTAAACGCAGACTTCTACTTGCCTCTGCCTCCCAGTGCTGGGATTAAAGGCATGAGCCACTGAAACTGGCTAATTTTTGAGGTGTCAAAACATGATTTAAAAGTTTTAGACAACAGGATGTGGCCACTTCAGTCTCAGTATCTCTTGCTGCTTGGAGTCTCAGCTAGGGCTACCCCCATGTCTCCCCAGGAGCCTTCCCCAGCCCAGGTTCCGTGGATGCACTAACACCAATTTCCCTTTTCACTCCTTCTCACCCCCCATCTTAGCTCTTCCTTCATCGGATCCCCCACCTCTGTTCTCTCCGCTCCTTCTCTCACCCAGTTCCCCCTTCTTCCACTTCTGATATCTATTTTATTTCCCCTTGTCAATGAGAATCAAACATCATCCCTTGAGCCCCACCTTGTTACTTAGCTTCTTTGAGTCTGTTGCTTGTAGCCAAGCTGGACTTCCAGTGGAGGGAGGGGCACACTAACCCACCCACTGAACCCTTGGCCCCAAATTTTTCTACAAGATGTGCAGGGGTAGAAGATGGAACAGAGATTGAGGGAATGGCCAACCAGTGACTGGCCCAACTTGAGACCCACCCCATGGGAGAAAACCAACCCACTATTAATGATACTGTGCTATCCTTGCAGACAGGAACCTAGCATAATTGTCATCTGACAGGCTCCATCCAGCAGCTGATGGAAATAGATGCAGAGACCCACTGCCAAACATTAGGCAGACTTCAGAGAGTCTTGTAGAAGAGTTAGGGGAAGGACTGAGGGAGCTAGAAGGGTCAAGGGCATCACAAGAAGACCTACATGGCCAACTAACCATGGGGGCTCATAGAGACTGAACCATCATCCAAGGAACACGCGTGGACTGGTCCTAGGCCTCCTACATATATGAAGCTGATGGGATGCTTGGTCCTCAAGTGGGTCCCCTAACCGTTGGAGTGGGGGCTGTGTCTGACTTGGACTCTGTTGCCTCCCTCTGGATCCCATTTCCCTAGCAGGGCTGCCTTGTTTTGCCTCAATGAAAGAGAAGGAAGGCACTTAGTCCTGATGGGACTTGATGCGCCAGGGTCAGTGGGTACCTGAGCAGGAGGGAGTAGGGGTGGGGAAGTGGGTGGGAGGGTAGAACTGGAAGGAGAGGAGGGAGTGGGGTTGCATTTGGGATGTAAAATGAACAAATGAATAAATTAATGAAAAAAGTTTTAGGCAAATATGTTTAACCAGTAGAATTATTTATGATAGCTGCCTTAGGTGGGTACCACCATTTAAAAAATCAAAATGTCAAGACAGTCCCTGTTACCATTACTGGGGAACACACTTGGACACTGAGCTGCCACAGGCTACGTCTGTGCAGGGGTTCTAGGTTTTCTCCATGAATGGTCCTTGGTTGGAGAATCAGTCTCAGAAAAGATCCCTTCGCCCAGATTTTTTTTCTCTCTTTTTGTGGCGCTTCTGTTCCTTCCAGGTCTTTTATCTCCCCCTTCTTTCATAAGATTCCCTACACTCTGCCCAAAGTTTGGCTATGAGCCTTATGCTCTGCTTTGATACCCTGCTGGGTAGAGTCTTTCAGAGGCCTTCTGTGGTAGGTTTCTATCCTGTTCCCTGTTTTCTCCCTCTTCTGATGTTCATCTCATTTGCCTTTCTGAATGAGGATTGATCATTTTACCCAGGGTCTGCCTTCTTGAACTCAGTGGCTGCTCTTTGATCACCTCCCTCTGGGTGGAGAGCAGCCTTACCAGGCCACAGAAGAATACAATACAGCCACTCCTGATGAGACCTGATAGACTAGGATCAGATAGAAGGGGAGGAGAATCTAGGGGCATGGGTAGAGAAGAGGGAGAGAGGGTGGGTTTGTGAGGGGATGAGAGAGGGAGCTACAATTGGGATACAAAGTGAATAAATTGTAATTAATAAAAAATAAAATAAAAGGAAATCTATGTGACTAGAGAGATGACTTAGCAAAGGCCTGAGTTTGGTTACTACCTCACAATGTCTGATAAGCCCAGCTTGCCACCAAAAAGCTCACATGCATTTACCTATATATAGACACAAATGGACAGGGAATAAAAAGTAATGTAAGTAAATTTAAAATACCGAAACAAAAGAATCAAAATGACTATATACTAGGAATGGTTGTTCTGGTGGTATGAGAGAAAATAGTTAGAGAAAAACAAGTGTTTGGTTTTCATAGCAGTACTGCAAAGTAGTAGAATACATGGATAACATTGCTTCCTGGGCTTGTAATTATGAACGTGAAGTAAGATTTGAGGGGGGAAAGTACTATAATTCCATAAGATTCGGATGTCTTAATATCACATACATATTTTAGCAAGTTATAAAATTACCAGGCGTACAGAAAATAGGCTGAAACAAATAAAAACACCCATTCATGCATATTTGGGCTATTGAAATATAACTTTTGAAATTTGTCTTAATGGAAACAACACAGAAACCCTTAAAAACCTTTCAAAAACACATGGCTGGGGCCCCTAAGGCGAGTCAGTTGGTGAAGGCACTTGCCACCAAGCCTTATTCCCAGAGTGCATGTGGTAGAAGGAGAGAACCAACCTAGAGCACATTGTCCAGTGATCCCCACACGTGTACTGTGGCGTACGTGCACCCCCAAAATAAATGAATAAAATGTAAAACAAAATAAACAACATTATTGTGTCAGCTTTAATGGTGTGAAAGCAGTACAGTCTTGGGCTCCGGTCCCAGCCCGACATACCAGAGTGACTTCAGAAATTTTCCTTCACTGCCTCTGACATGGAGATGGCTCTATATGCTTTTTAGTGTGGCTAGGAACGTAAAGTATTGAGCAGGATGCATTAAGTACTGTTAACTTGACATAACTTCAACACATCTATATTCTTAATTAGGCATTTTATATGTAGTAGATCACCCAGTAATCATTAGTTAAATCTAATTAACAACTTTCTGAGCATGCATTTATCCATCCATTAGCCAAACATTTTTTTGAAGAGATTAATGCAGTACCAGGTGCATCCTTCACTTTCCCTCGGAATCCAGAGTTAAGCAAGGGAAAGACACAATTGAATGACACTTTGATAAGGATTGGAAACACGATATGCCAAAGATGGAGACAAACTAATTCTCTTTCATGGAATTTAGAAGAAGGAATGGGATTTTCCAAGCAGTTACATGGAGGAAAATAGTTCAAAGAAAAATATTAATTGTGGCATCTTTTTTATTTGGGGGGGGGAATTCTGTTCATGCTATAATATAATCTGGTGACAGTTCTTAACAATATTAAGATACCTGTTTTGTCTTGCTAGTGAGCAAAGGATGGCTTTGAAAGTTTCCTACAAACATGACCCTTGAGGGCTCTGGACCATGTAAAACAGCCTTCCAGCTTAATGACTGGAACCAATTTTTGTTCCAAGAATCATATTGTCATATATGCAGCTTGTCATTTATGCAATTACAGTGTCCTAATGACCTTCTGCTATTGTAACTGGCTTCTTATGAAAGAAAATGTCTACTAAAAGGATAAGAGAGAAAGTCATTGGCATAAACTACAAAGTGCTTGAGTTTTTGATCTTAGCTGTTCTGGTGGGTATGAAATGGGATGTAAGAGTCATTTTAATTTGCATTTTCATTCATTTTGATTTGCATTTCCCTCATGTCTAAGAACATTGAGCATTTCTTTAAGTGTTTCTCTGCCATTTAATATTCCTCTGTTGAGGATTCTCTGTTTAGCTCTATACCCCATATTTTAATTGGATTATTTGGTTTCTTGGTGTTTAATTTCTTGAGTTCTTTATATATTTTGGATATTAGCCCTCTGTCAGATGTAGGGTTGGTGAAGATCTTTCCCCAGTCTGTAGGCTGTCATTTTATTCTGTTGACTGTGTCCTTTGCTTTACAGAGGCTTTTCAGTTTCATGAGGTCCCATTGATTGTGATCTTAGAGCCTGAGCTCTTGGTGTTCTGTTCAGGAAGTTGTCTTCTGTGCCAATGTGTTCAAGGCTCTTCCCCACTTTTTCTTCTAAAAGGTTTAGTGTGTCTGGTGTTTTGTTGAGGTCTTTGATCTGCTTGGACTATAGTTTTGTGCAGGGTCATAAGTATGGATCTATTTGCATTTTTCTACATATAGACATTCAATTAGACCAGTACCATTTATTGAAGATGCTGTCTTTTTCCATTATATGGTTTTGGCTTCTTTGCCAAAAATCAGGTGTCCATAGGTATGTGGGTTCGTTTCTGGGTCTTCAATTAGATTCCATTGATCCTGCAGTTTTTTTCTATGCCAGTACTATGCCATTTTTATTGCTGTTGCTCTATAATATAACTTCAGATTAGGGATGGCGATATCTCCAGAAGTTCTTTTATTATGGAGGGTTGTTTAGCTTTTGGTAGGATGGCCATTTTCACTATGCTAATCCTATGGATCCATGAACATGGGAGACCTTTCCATCTTCTGATATCTTCTTCAATTTCTTTCTTCAGAGACTTGAAATGTTTTTCCAATAAGTCTTTTACTTTATTGGTTACAGTTCTATCAATTTACTTTACGTTATTTGTGGCTATTTTGAAGGGTGTTGTTTCCCTTATTTCTTTCTCAGCAACTTTGTCTTTTGTATACAAAAAGGCTACTGAATTTTTTTTTTTTAGTTAATTTTGTTTCCAGCCACTTTGCTGAAGCTGTTTATCAGCTGAAGGATTTCTCTGGTAGAATTTTTGAGGTCACTCATGTATACTATCATATCATCTGCGAACAGTGATACTTTGACTTCTTCCTTTCCAATTTGTATCCCCTTGATCTCCTTTAGTTGTCCTAGGACTCTAGTTAGGACTTCCAGTACTATGTTGAAAAGATACAGAGAGAGTGGGCAGCCTTGCCTTCTCCCTGATTTCAGTGAGATTGATTTAAGTTTCTCTCTGTTTAGTTTGATGCTAGCTATTGGTTTGCTATATATTGTCTTTACTATGTTTAGGTATGTGCCTTATATCCCTGATCTCTCCAAAACTTTAAACATGAGTGGGTGTTGAATTTTGTCAAATGCTTTTTCAGTATCTAAGAAGATGATCATGTAGTTTTTCTCCTTCAATTTGTTTATATGGTGGATTACATTGATGGATTTCTGCATATTGAACTACCCCTGCATGCTTGGGATGAAACCTACTTGGTCATGGTGGATGATATCTTTGATGTGTTCTTAGATTGTGTTTGCAAGTATTTTATTGAGTATTTTTGTATCAATGTTTATAAGAGAGATTGGTCTGAGATTCTCTTTGTTGGGTCTTTGTGAGGTTTAGGTATCAAGGTGACTATGGCCTCATAGAATGAATTTGGTAATATTCCTTCTTTTTCTATTTTGTGAAATAGTTTGAAGAGTATTGGACTTAGCTCTTCTTTGAAAGTCTGGTAGAATTCTTTGCTGAAATCATCTGGCCCTGAGATTTTTTTTGGACTGAAGACTTTTGATGACAGCTTCTATTTCCTTGGGTGTATAGGACTATTTAATTTATTTACCTGATCTTGATTTAACTTTGGTAAATGGAATCTATCAAGAAAATTGTCCATTTCATTTAAATTTCCATATTTTGTTGCATGGAGGCTTTTGAAGTAAGACCTAATGATCCTTTGGATTTTCTCATTGTCTGTTGTTATGTCTCCTTTTCATTTCTGATTTTGTTGATTGGATTAGTGTCTCTCTGCCTTTTAGATAGTTTAGCTGAAGGTTTGTCTGTATTGTTGATTTTTCTCAAAGAATTAGCTCTTGGTTTCCTTGATTCTTTGAATTGTTCTCTTTGTTTCTAATTTATTGATTTCAGCCCTGAGTTTGATTATTTCCAGCAACCTTCTACTCTTGGATGTGTCTGTTTCATTCATTCTTCATTTTTTCTAGCCCCTTTAGCATTTTTCAGAACAAGAAATTGCTATCAAAATCTGCTGAGTCACTCAGGAGGCTGAGGACAGAGAATCCTGTGTTTGCAGCCAGCTGGGCTATGAGACCCATGTCAAAACAACAGAAAAGCAGCACAGATTTGAATATTCTCATTCCTGTTCCCTTTCCCCACAATATATTTTGTGTAAATAATCTCTATTAAAATTCATTTGACATCACTTTAAAAGATATTTTTATTAACTTAACACATAATTCATGTATACTCATTATAGAAAATTAGAGAAAATGTAATCACTTAAGACTTGGAGTACTTTCTGCTTATGTGTATAGATCTATGTGAGTGCACTTTGAAAAGTAGGATCATACTTGTATACAAGTTTGTAACACATAGTTTTATTTCTGATGTATTTTAAATATCATTTCACGACAATAACATATTACACTTCTTGATGCCTATTATTTCATCAACTTGTCATTTAGAGATCATGAGAAGGTTTGTCAAGAAACATTGAGATACTCTTTATCCTAAGTGCTTTCTATTTAATATTTTAGGCTATTCCCAGAAGACATAGCTCTGTTAAGGAACCAATAGCAAGTCGATTTGAGATGTGCAGTATACTTGCCTGGATTGCAATACGAGCTGCTGCACAGGTTAGTGGGTACACATTGACTTTCCTGTTGTCTGTGTCCTCCATTGCTTCCCCTCCTTCTTGCCTTGTCTGTGTCCTCCATTGATAATGTTCCCTGCTGTCTTGCCTGTGTTTTCTGCTGTTGAATGTCCTTGTTGTCCTGTCCATGTCCTCTATTAATGACTCCTCCTGTTGCCTTGCCTGTGCCCTCCATTGTTGCTACTCTGTTATCTTTCCTGTGCTCTCTACCTATCAGCTGATATAGCAGTATACTGCATGTGCTTTAGAGAAAGAAGCTATACTTGCAGAGGAATTTCTATCTGCCATGTCTGTTTGGACATGGCATGTTAGAAACAGTCTCTACACCTGTGTAGCATTTATAATAGCTAGTAACCAGACACAACAGTTTCCATTTTTCCCTTAATGAAATGTTGGATATACATCTGTACCAGTCCAACATTTTGGCAAATGCATGTCACAACTGTGTAATGTAGCTTATTTAAAGTGGCTTATGCATTAATTAAATTATGCAATTTATTAATTATGCAATTAATTAATTAAATTGCATAATTTAATTAATGTCAAAGCTAACCAGTTCGCTTGACTGTGATGCACATTTCACATGTCAGGGATCACATATTACTTTTTCATGTCGTGAGTTTTCTTTTCTTCCAATGTATCTTAGAGTTTCTATTCTTGCAAAGAGATACAACACCTTCAGTGTTGTAACTCAGTGAGCACTGGAGGTGTTATAAAAGAAAGCATTTAATTGAGGCTGACCTACAGCTTCAGAGATTTAGTCCATTATCATCATAGTAGAAAGCATGGCAGTGTGCAGGCAGATATGATGCTAGAGAAAGAGCTGAGGGTTCTACATCTGGATCAGCAGGCAGAAGAAAAAGATTGAGCCAGTAGGTGTGGCTTGAGCTTCTGAGACCTCTAAGTCCACCCTTAGTGACACACTTCCTCCAACAAAGCCATGCATACTCCAGCAAGGTCACACCTCATAATAGTGCCGCTCCCTAAGAGCCCTTGGAGCAATTTTCTTTCAAGGCATCACACAATGTATATTGAATATTATTGTATGAATTCATGTCTTTATGCCTACCATCTCTGTCTGTACTGTGCTTCTGTAACAGAACAGTGTACCCTGGGTAATTCATGGTGAACATGAATCTACTGACTCACAGTTCTTGAGACTGGTAGGTCTAAGATCCAGGGCTGGCACCTGGTGAGGGCCTTCTTGCTCTATAATTGCATGGCAGAAGGTAGAAGGGCAAGAACAGAAATAAAATGGGGAGACAGCTTTTCCTGTCAGAAGGAGCTTTCTTGGCAACCATGCTTTAAGGCTGGGCTCTCTTGACCTAATCATCTCTCTAAAAAGTTCCCCCTCCTCCTGGTGTCCTAGTGGGGAAAAAACTCCCAGCACATGAACTTGTAGGGGCAAGGTCAAGCCACAGCCTTTACTAACACATAACATGAATCCTAATATGTTCATTCCAGGCCAGTGAATCTGTGCTGGCAGTCAACCTCCTGATTGGAAAGAAGAATGCCAGAATTGACAAAATTAATCAGGTGGTAATGCCAAACATCCCAGAGTTTGCCACTGTGGATCTGCTGTCTTCATATACGGATTATTTGCTTGGTATGTTTGAATGTCTCCACAGAACCTAACCGGAACCTTCTCTGTGTAACATGCAGCCAAGTTTGGAAGATTTTAACATTGTGATTTACTAGCCTTTTGCTTAGAGGATATAATGGTTTGGGGAGTTTCCTGGGTCCTAGGGCCAGTTGCCAAAATAGAGTTTGCTCAGTTCAGTACCTGAGTATACCTATGTGTCACTAAGCTGACTGCTGCACGGCAGGGCTCTGGGAATAATACGACCTCATTTATTTATTGTCATATATACGCATGTCATATGGTACCTCCAGGGAATGTTTTTGTTTAAGGGAGTCTCTCCTATCCTTCTCTCTAAAACATTCACTGACTCGCTTTCCTAGTGCTCCTAATGTGTCATTGATTCACCAGCTTTCCGGAGAGCAGGGCCTGCACTATTTTATTTCATCTACACTGAGTACACCATCACTTGCACATGCCAGACATCCAATCTGTTAAATGAACTGATGAATGCCGGGTGGCTAGAGTTTAAGATCGACCTTACTTCTGATTTTTTAAAATGACTTTTACTTATCCATGGTTAATTCCTTTGTTAGCAAACTATAATATTATCAGCAGTAATGTGTTTAAGATTCATTTATGTGTTTTTTTCGTTCACTTGTCAAAAATATTTATTGAATGTTTCTCATGTACTGAAACAGGTGACAAGGAGCGGGCTCTGTAAGACTGTTCTCTCTGTTCTTTTTCATGAGTGTGTGTTTGTGTGTGTGCGCGTGCTAAATATTGTGCCAAAGACTATGCACATCTTCCCTTTAATCCAGCCAGGTGGCAGCGTCCCACCCCTAGCACCAGGGATTAGCTTCCTTTGCTGAACGCTCGCCCTTCAGTGATGCTCTCACATCTCACATCACTTGCCTTTCCAGGCTTCTTCAAGCTTCTTCCAGATGATTGTGTGGCCAATGCAACAGTGCTTTGTTGGAGGTCAAATAATTACATAGCCTTCTTATACTGAGACTTTATCCTTGGACCATCACGTGTTCTGTCGTGCCTGGTAGACTTTTGTTACTTTTGTTACCATGACACACCTCCACCTTGGTGCTCCCTTCCCTCGGCATCTTACAGTTCCCTAAAGACAATGCCTCTGGCCCTGCACAGAACACTCTAGAAAACTGGGTCTGCTCACATGCCTCATGCTTCCAGTACAGTTCCCTCTTCTACCAGATCCTCATTAAATCCAGATGATGTGTCCACTCTGTTTTACTCATTTCCTTCATTCTACTCCTTGACCTTCTTTAGGTAAGGTTCATCTGAGATGGACTGAGCCTCACTTAGTGACTTGCAGCTAAGGACATCTTCTCCCTTCACCTGTGCTCTGCCTCAAGCTAAAGATGGCACTCACCCATGCTTCATGAGCATCCGCTATGGGCCCCAATTTGCAGAGCTCATGGTTACCCACAGCAGATACTGGGGCAAGAGCCAGAGGCCAGATCACCCAGGCTTGCTGAAGGCCCATCTCATCAACCCATCCCACTGCTTACAGCAGGGTTCAGTGTGATCAAGGCAGGGACATATGCTCTATCTGCAGGAGTGAGACCTCTGTGAATGTTTGTTGGATGATAATCTACACTACCACTCATGAAATGCAGTGTCTAGAGCCATGGTTCTCCAACTGTGGGTCACAACCCCCATGGGGGAACCCACAGGATGCTGGGTATTACTTATGTCAGATGTTAAGACTCATAACTGTGGCTGGGGTCACCACAGCATGAGGAACTGTATTAAAGGGTCACAGCATTAGGAAGGTTGAGAACCACTAGTCTAGAAGAACTATGAGCATCTGTGTGGAAAGACAAAGAAGTTGTTGCCATGATCAACTAATGATGTCAGCCATGGGTACACAATGCAGGAAGACATTTTGTAAACCAACTGATATCAGTCATCCGGGTGAGTTGTTTTCATCTTAGCTTAATGCTAGAAGTTGGGTGTTTTTGTTCTCTGTGGACAGCTTTCCTAGCACACATTCCAGTTTCTTCAGTTTCTGCTTTAGACCATTAACACTCTTTTAGTATTTTAACTATGAAATTGCTCGGTTGTAAAGTCTAATCTGTTTTCATTTTACCTTGCATAAAGAATATTAATATTGCCCTCCAGTCTTTTCCTGGCAGGCTGATAATTAATGCATGTTGATGACTTCGCTCATTTCAGTATTTGGGTTGGAAGGAAGTTCTGAATTCCCACCTGATTTACACAAATACACAGATGGCCATGAAGTTCATATTAAAATGACTTGCTAAAGGGAAAAAGCACTCAACAACAACAAATAAAACTTGTTTGATTTCCTGCTCATTAGCATAAATTAGCATCCAGAAGAAAACCTCACTAATCTAGCTTTAAACAATATTAGTATTCACCTACACAGGAGGTGATGAACGTTAGGAAGGTTGAGAACCGCTAATCAGTATTGAAATAGCAAGCTTAAGGATTCTTGGTTCCATTTTTGACTATCCTGCACATTGTCTTGCCAGCCCCCAAATGACAGCATTTGCCATGTGAGCCCATGTTTAGATTCAGTATGAGAACATTCATTAGCTCCTAATATTGCCATTATGCTCAGATATAAAGTCCGTTGAGAACTCACTAGTTTTGTGTACAGAGCACAGTACCAGATATGTCTTTGCCTCTCTCCCTTCCTTCCCACTCCTTTGCTGTGGTATGGAGAGAATCCAGTCTTAAGCTTGCTATTTCAATACTGAGCTACACTTCAAGTCCCGCTCCAGATGAGGTCCATCAGAGAGGAGTCATGGAACAAACAAAGTGGAGAAAGAGGTTTTATCTTCCATGAGCTTCTAGCTATGGGCAGTTATAAACAGGCATACACACTGAAAAATTACAAAGCCATATTTTAGAAAACCCTAACAATGAAAACAGGATTACTATACCAGAAGCTAAGTGGATATATTTTGTGGAAAGTCAGGAATACTCAGAATGGCGTCAGCGTTCCCTGGGAGCATGCTGTTCACCTGGGAATAGTGAACTATAGGACAGATGCAAATCAGTGCCAGATGAAAGGGGAATCAGATGTACTTGACAATGCAATTCAAGACCTGAATTGTAATGACAGAACAGCCACCTGTGGAAATTGAAGTTCCTTGCCAGAACCTAAGGGCAATAATAGGCATTCATGGGATACTGAAAAATTGCCGCAGGATTCTTGGGTCCATTTGTTGACTATCCTGTACCTTGTTTTGCCAGCTCCAAAATGACAGCACTTGCAATGCGGGCCCATGTTTAAGATTCAGCATGAGAACATCCATTAGCTGCTAACATTGCAGTTATGTTCAAATATACACAATCCTCTAGTCTTGATTTTCTTGTGGCCTTGATATTAATTCAGCAGGGATAGAAAATATTAAATTCTGTAAGACACTTTAAATTAAAAGTACCATTTTGGCTTAGTGGTTTCTGATACAGCCTCTCAAGCTAAATACACATAAGATATAGAAAGCTATGAATGCAGGCCACTTGGATGAACTCTCAGTCAAGACTATAATGACTTGTGGAACAGAGCTGA
The DNA here is from genome assembly GCA_028658305.1 of Pachyuromys duprasi. NCBI lineage: Eukaryota > Metazoa > Chordata > Mammalia > Rodentia > Muridae > Pachyuromys > Pachyuromys duprasi. Next base: position 77,318,786 of record CM053766.1, read on the forward strand.
GGACACAGTTGGTGCTTAGTTTGTGCTTTACCTCCTAAAACATAGCTGGGATCCTCCTCTTCCCTACTTGGTCTTTGTTCAGAGATGGACTCCATTTCTGTGCAACTATCTCATTCTCTTTTTCCTTCTAGGTACCAGTAGTACCAAGGAAATGGACTGACATGTTTTATACTCAAATCCCAAACAGTTACGTCATTTATCTATGGGACAGACAAAAATCCACCTGTGCTTGAATAGTGGAAGGGCAGTGTGTGTGTGTGTGTCTGCCCATCTATGTGCTTTATCACTCGAGAGTATTATAGAAGCAATTACTGAGGCATGATGAGACCCAACTGGAGCACAGCAGAGCTGTCCTGGTCCTGTGTCTACAAAAGTCTATCAACAACACTGACAAGATATGTCACTAATCACTTAAATCTGAGAAGGGCATAGGAGAGATATCATAGGGGTTGAAGAGATTGCTTTACACGTGTGAGATCCAGTGAATGGGTCCCCAGTAAATAAACATTTTGTGCGAATTCTAGAGGATTATAGAATGGCAGAAAAACACTTAAAGAAATGCTCAATGTCCTTAGCCATCAGGGAGATGCAAATCAAAACGGCTCTGAGATTTCACCTTACACCCTCCAGAATAGCTAAGATCAAAAACTCTAGTGGCAACGCATGCTGGAGAGGTTGTGGAGAAAGAGGAACCCTCCTCCATTGCTGGTGGGAATGCAAACTTGTACAACCACTCTGGAAATCAATTTGGCGCTTTCTTAGACAATTAGGTATAGTGATTCCTCAAGACCCAGCTATACCACTCTTAGCCAGAGGCCCTGGCTGGAGGGGTGGGGTCAGGGCTTTATTGCCTGCTCATGGTTGTGGGTGGAAGGGCCCACAGAGGAGGGAAAACAGCCAACAGGAGGGTGTTGGAGTTCATAATAAGCTAGGCCTTGAGTTGGGGGTCTAGATCTAGCTGGGATGAGTCAGAAACACACTCTGGTTATAAGGGGGAGAATTCCACATTCCTGTTAAAGCATGGCATTTCATGCACTGCTGTCCAGATTCCACCCTTTACTGGGCATAAATTGAGAAAGTTATCTAGCATACTTGATTCTGGGCTCTTGCAAATGGAAAGGAAGGGTGGTTCTGCATCAAATATAAAATGCACATAGTGTAGTGGTATATACTCACTTATAAGTAGATATTAGACATATAATATAGGATAAACATAATAAAATCTGTACACCTAAAGAAGCTAAGCAAGAAGGAGGTCCCTGGGTAAGATGATCAATCCTTACTCAGAAAGACAAATGGGGTGGACATTGGAAGAAGGAGAAAAAAGGAAACAGGACAAGAGCCTAACCCAGAGGGACTCTGAAAGTCTCCAACCAGCAGTATATCAAAGTAGATGCTGAGACTCATAACCAAGCTTTGGGAAGAATGCAGGGAACCTTATGAAAGAAGGGGGAGATAGTAAGACATGGAGAGGACAGAAGCTCCACAAGGAGAGCAACAGAAGCAAAAAATCTGGGCACAGGGGTCTTTTCTGAGACTGATACTCCAACCAAGGACCATGCATGGAGATAACCTAGAACCCCTGCTCAGATGTAGCCCATGGTGGCTTAGTATCTAAGTGGATCCCCTAGTAATGGGAACAGGGACTGTCTCTGACATGAACTCAGTGGCTGGCTCTTTGATCATCTCTGCCTGAGGGAGGAGCAGCCTTGTCAGGCCACAGAGGAAGACAATGCAGGCAGTCCTGATGAGAGCTGATAAGCTAGGGTCAGATGGAAGGGTAGGAGGACTTCCCCTATCAGTGGACTTGGGGAGGGGCATGGGAGGAGATGAGGGAGGGTAGGATTGGAAGGGAATGAGGGAGGAGGCTACAGCTGGGATAGAAAACGAATAAACTGTAATTAATATAAAAAATAAGGGGGGAACTCACACCAAGTAAACAGCTCGGGGAATGTAATGTGCACGGTCGCAGGAGCAGAGGAAGACAGAGGGCTCTGGCTGGGGCCCACAGCAGCAATTGCAAAGGGATGATCTCAGTGTGGGCATCAGGGCCCTTCTACTCTCTTCCATAGTCCTCCTGAAGGCAATTTTAGAACAACTGCAGATCACAAAGAGGAAAAAAAAAAAACTGTCGCCTTTTAGTCAGAAAAAAATTTTATACAGTGAAGCAAAATTTATCTGGTTTTAATTTCCCTTTGTGATGTTGAAGATCACAACTGTAGTCATATAGGTGGAGAATCTTTTCTTTTATTAAATGTTCTGATAATAATTTCTTTCTCAATAGAGACTCAAGTGTGTGGGGAGAAGATCTGCATCTGTGTTCTCTTTGACTCAGGTCCTAGTTCTCCTGGTGAGCAGTCACTGCATCAGCCATTGGTCCTGCTCTAACACAGGCTTGGCAGAACATGACTTTATCGTGCATGTTGGAAGTCAGATATCTAAAATGAGTGTCTCCAGGTTAATGTCAGAGGGACGGCTCCCTAAGAACAAGGGGGCATCTCTGCTATAGGCCATCCAAGTTTCTTGACATTTGTGTTCTTCCTCCATCTTCCAAACCAACATCTTTCAGTCACCCTGACATTTTGTGCTCTGCCTGTCAGGACCCTGTGAGGACACTGGGCCATCTAGATAAACCAGGGTAGTTTATCTAGTCCCAGATAAAGATGGGTAGTCCCATCTTTAGGACACTTAAAGAGAGTCTTCATTTGATCTGACAAACTTAGTTCTCCATTGCCGTATGCTTCATTCATTGACAGGTTCTGGATATTGAGAAGTGGGCATCTTTATGGGTCGTGTTCCATCTTGTGCACTCAGCTTCATATGTTCCCACCAGAGACACTGCACACCTAGCCCAGAGCAGAGGTCGGAATCCCTGGCTCATTCAAACAAGAGGGACATCTCTGGGGTTTTTAATGATGCTAATGGGAGTAGAAAGCCAAAGAAATAAACGAGAAGCTAAACATCTAAAACTAAATAGGCCGCCAAGGGAGCCTTTTTGTTTGTTTCATAGAGAAGGCTATAGAATTGGGAATTTGCAACATGGGACTTCTTTGCTGTGGCTTAAGTGAGGGGCACACACCAGCTCTCCTGGAGTTCACGCCTGCCAGAGATGCCTTTAATGTCTTCTCTACTCTCACTTCCCGCAGCTCTGAATTCAGTTCTTACCAGAAATCCTTAAATTCATGAAATCCGAAAACATGGTATTCATCTTCATGATTTCCTCAGGGTAAGGAAGCAGCTTCAGGGACGGTTGCAGCACACTTGGAGATGAGACATTATATGAGCCAGCCTGGCACAGTCACAAATTCATTGATGCTGTTTTTCTCCAAGAGTACATATAGGGCTTGTAAAAATAATTCATCAGCGCTCATGTATGAAATTCTCAGAACCATTTTTAGCTTAAGTTTAGAAAGAAAAAAAGAAGGTCAGTGTCGATGAGAGAAGAGCTGCTGTTTGCTGTTCTGGTGAGGGGGCTGCTGTGCAACAAGCTACCTCAAACCTCAGAAACTGAAAAAAATACAGAAATACAGAATTTTATAAAAGAAAGGCAATCATTTACCAGTTATTTAACATTTTTTTCCCAGTAGGATTTCTGTCACATGAAAACAATGATTTCTGTAAAGCAGAAAATGATTACTATTTCCTTTGTTAATATCTAGATTTATAAAAGGTCCTCAACTACTTCTCCCAGCGACTCCTGAAATCCTTTTTTGGCCTGTGCAAGTGAGTCACATGATCATGTGCTTAGTTTTACCGGATTGCAGCCTTGCCCCTGGACTTCAATTCTGCTATCTTGTTACTCTATGTACTCAGGGTTCAATGCAGTATGTGTGTATATATATATTCCTCATGATATTGTAGTCATAATATTTAAAAGGTGTTAGAGTGAGCCCTCCCTCCTTATTCTTTCTCTTCAAAATTGTCTTTTATGGCTTAAAATATCTCTGGAAACAGCTTGTATAATTTAAAAAGAATCTTATATTTTTATTGGAGTGGTATTACATTTAGACATTAGCTTCAAAATAACTTACATTTTGTAGCCTGTCAAGTTATTTTAACAAGGAACATTATATATCCTTTATGTTTCCTTACTCCAAACCTTTTTGTTGTGAACATTTTAACACTGTGTTCAAATATTTTAGCGATTGTTGTTGTGATGTTTTTTCATTCGTTTTCTCCTTCCTTCCTTCCTTTTGGCAGGGCTTCTTGCAGCCTCGGCTGTGCGTTCACTGCATAGCCAAAGGTGATCTTGAGGTTCTGATCTTCCTCCCCTTCCCAAGTGCAGGGATGACAGCCGTGAGCCAGCATGCCCAGGTTTTCTGCAGGATGGAGGGACAGAACCCAGGGCCATTTGAATGCCAGTTGAGCCCTCCACAAGTGAGCTGCAATGAGTGCTGTGGCCTGCTGGTAACACTTTACTTTTGAGCACGGGCGTTTGTTTCATGTAGTTTTTGTGTATCCTTTTTGTTTCTCTCAGCTGCTTGAACATATAAAAACTGTGTTCCATTCCTCGGTCATACAAAAGCATGGGGCAGATTTGGCCCCCAGCCATAAATTAACGCCCTGAAGACAAGATGAAGGCCTCCTGCAGCTGAGGTTCTTCAGCTTCTCCTGTGGTTTTAGGTCTTGTCTTCATATTGTTTTTTTGTTTGACCATCACAACAATATCTATTAACAAATAAGCTATAGATGTCTTAAAATAGTTTTGCCTGTTAGCAGTTATGCCAAGGTTAGGGTTGGTTACATACTGCCATAGCGGTATTTATATTATCCTGAATTCCATTGTATACTTAACTTTTTTTTAATGTAATTTATTTATTTTTATATCAATCACAGGTTAGGTACTTTGCATCCCAGGCGTAGCCCCCCTCCTTCCTTTTCCCCCACCCCCCCTCTCCCTCCTTTATCTCCCTCCTCCCCGCCCCCTCCAAGTCCACCAACAGGGGAGGACCTCCTCCCCTTCCATCCAACCCCAGATCATCTTGTCTCCTCAGGGCTGGCTGCAATGTCCTCCCCTGGGATCTAGCCAGGCTGTTACTCCCTGGCATGTATGGGGGAGGGTCAAAGAGCCAGCCATCGAGTTCATGACTGAAATAGTCCCTGTTCCCCTTACTAGGGTCTTCAGTTGGACACCGAGCTACCGCTAGGCACAAGTATAATCATTCCGGTTTTGCTTTAGTTATGTGTAGAAGCCAAGTATGGAAGTCTGCACTTTTATCTTTATACTATTCGCAAATACATTATACCTAATAATATTGTGAAGGTCCCGCTTCCATTTTACTTTAGAACCAGACCTCACTTTCTCTAGAAGCTAAGATCATAAATGTTGCTGTCTTTTGTTCTGCATTTTCCTGCGATGAATTTAACTATCTTTTTATTCTTAACCCATTTTAATTTGCTTTTTCTATTGCTGTGATGACCACCATCACCAAAAGGTTTATTTGGCTTACATATGCTTGTCAGAGTCTATCACTGAGGGAAGCCAACACAGGAACTCAAGGCTGGGGTCTGGAGGCAGGAACCGAAGCAGACCATGGACGAATGCACTTACTGGCATGTTCCCCAGGGCTTGCTCAGTCCACTCTTCCATATAACCCAGGACCACTTTCCCAGGGGTGGCAACACTCACGGTGGGCTGGGCCCTCCCACATCAATTATTACTAAAGGAAATGGCCCACAGACTCGCCTTCAGGCCAGTCTGGTGGAAGCATTTATTTTCAACTGAATTTCCCTCATTCCAGATGACCTGGGCTTTTACCAAGCTGACAACAAACTAAGCAGCACATAAACTTTCTAAATAATTTTAATTTGAATATACATGCTATGTGGGACATGAGGTTGAGACTTCTCTTTATATAAACTGTATACAAATTATATTGGATTTTATAAAAACCATTTTAGGGTACGCAGATAATAAATTTTACAATGTGTCTGTAACAGAGAAGAAGCCCATCCCTGACACTGCCCTGAGGGCCAGGACTCAGAGCCTGGAGAGCCCAGAGGCCTCGGACAGAACCAAACACAACTGGAAAAAAAAAAAGCAAATGAAATGATTCCTTACAATATTCTGCTAAACTCGTACATTGGTGCCTAGCTCAACTGTCATCAGAGAGGCTTCATCCAGCAACTGATGGAAACAGCTCCAGAGGCAGAGTGCAGGGCATCTTCTGAAAGAATGGGGAGATGAAAGACCTGCAAGGTCTGGAGCTCCACAAGGAGAGCAACAGAGCCAAAAAGTCTGGGCACAGGGGTCTTTTCTGGGACTGATACTCCAACCAAGGACTATTTATGGAGAAAACCCAGACCCCCTGCACACAGGTGAGCCTGTGGCAGCTCAGTCTCCAAATGGGCTTCCTAGTAAGGGGAACAGGGGCTGTCTCTGACATGAACTCAGTGGCTGGCTCTTTGATCACCTCCCTGAGTGGGGAGCAGCCTTACCAGGCCAAAGAGGAAGACAATGCAGCCAGTCCTGATGAAACCTGATAGACTAAGGTCAGATGGAAGGAGAGGAGGACCTTCCCCATCATTGGACTGGAGGAGGGGCATGGGAGAAGAGGGAGGGTGTGGATTTGGGAGGGGATGAGGGTGGGGGCTACAGCTGGGATACAAAGTGAATAAACTGTAATTAATAAAAATAAAACAGCTCCAGAGATCACTGAAGCCAAACATTAGGCAGAGCTCTGGGAATGAAAGGGAAGGAAGGATTGTAGGAGCAAGAGGGGTCAGGGACACCACAAGAAAAACCCACAGAATCAGTTAACCTGGGCTGATAAGGACTCACTGAGATTAACCAGGATCATGCATGGGACTATTCTAGGCACCCTGCATATACGTTACAGTTGTGTAGCTTAGTCTTCTTGTATGTCCCCTAAAGTGGGAACAAGGGCTGTCTCTGACTCTCTTGCCTAGTTTTAGGACCCTTTGCTCCTACTGGGTTGCCCTGTTCAGCCTTAGTAGGAGAGGAGGTGCCTAGTCCTACTGCAACTTGACATGCCATGTTGGCTGATATCCATGGAGGCCTCCTCTTTTCTAAAGAGAAACTGAGGAGGAGTGGATGGAGGGTAGTGCAGAGGGGAGGTGGGGGGGAAGACCCGGAGGAACGGAACGGAGGGAGGGAAAGCTGCAGTTGGGACATATAATTCAATAAATAAATAAATAAAATTTACGGAACGTGAGAGACCTTACTATTAGTCAAATTAATATTTTAGGAAAAGTAATTACGAAGATACTCCTCATAAGTGATAAATATTAACAGAAAAGTAACCATTAGCTGTGAAGAATTAAATTGTTACAGGCTTATTTCTATTCTACTCAAAGAAAATAAGTTTGAAAAGCTGTACCAAATTTATAATTGTCTCAAAAAATATAATTTACTCAAAATTATTTTTACAATGCTAAAATGTTAGATCTATTACCATGGACTTAATAAAGGTATATTAGATATTAAAACTGGAAGTTAAAGTTTATTAATTTAAAAAGATTATTATTGAATCTATCAAAGTCAGCAGAAATAACAGATTACAAATTTATTTAATATCTGGTTGTCTAAAACATTAGTTGAAATCTCTAACTGCCTTCTAAAGTCAATCTGCAGCAATGTAATGTTTGCATTGAAGTAAATAAGTGAAATACAACCTCAGGAGATATATACTTAGAAAATGTCGAGTATTTAAAGGACCTTTTCCAATAATTATATTCCTCTTTGCATCCAAAGCAGTACTGGTGAAGTGGGTTTTTGGGGGGGGGAGGGGTGCTGGTTAACTCTGGGATAGTCTATGAAACACACATCACTGATATTTTCATTTTCTGCTATAACTCATTAAAGTATGTTGGCTCACCTTTTTGGACCTCTGCCTCCTGGGTCATTTGTAACATGGTGTATTATCTCACAGACATCTCTCTATGGACGTCCATGGGCTCCCTAGTCCTTGTGATCTCCGTTGAAAGAATCTAGAGAATTGGTAGAACAAAGTGAGGAAGGTAGGTAGAGGAACACAGGCAGGGGCAGATGGGACAATGGCCAAATGGTGTCAGCTTACAGCTTCAGGCAGGATTTATCTATTTCTAAAGCTTCTGGGCTGATAGCTTTCATGAGGGGATTTTCTTTTTAGGTGACTGACAGGTCCATTTGGATGCACTTTGGTCTTCATTACTTGGCAGGAGGTGTGTTCTTGGAGGGTTTTCTTACCAACATTTAACTGGGGAGTGATGAATACAATTGTCAAGTTTCAGGATTTTGAGGATAAAAGCAGGGGCTAAGAGCCTGTCAAACAGGGGTTAACTGTTGGCCCTGATGGCCCTCACTTGTAGGTTTCAATCAATACCTGTTTTTTCCAGTGGGAAAAGAGACTTCTCTTATTTTTCTGGTGGATTTGGCTGTCTTTGGAACCACGTCCTTAACAATTTATTTATTTTTATGTACGTTGGTGTACAGCAGGTTCCCTGGGAAGTGGAGCTACAAGATAGTTATGAGCATGTGGGTGCTAGGAATTGAACTCAGGTACTCTGGAAGAGCAGCCAGTGCTCTAAACCACTGAGCCATCTCTGAAGCCCCCTGGAACCATGTCCTTGATAGCCTGTTGAGGTTCACTGAGTCTATAAGCAAAGTGGCTTAAAGGCTGGGCTTTGCCATCTGCGAACAGATCCGAATTCGGAAAACGGCACCATACAGGATGCTAAAGTGCTCTGACCAGAGCTGGTGAGCTCAGAGACCCTCAGGATCGCTGCTGGAACCTGCCTTCTATGTAGCACAAGTCTCCTGACCAAGCTTTTTGACAGGTAAATTTAGGGTATGATTAGCATGGTCTGTCTTTCAGAGAATTAAGGTCTCCAAGAGGAAGGAAGATGGAATTCAAGTCCTAGAGACCCAGCTACTGCATATGTGATCTTGGACATAAAGATGCACCATTATTGTGGGAGTTTATAGGGACTTGGCATCAGTGTGGGCCCTGGTCTTTGTTAATAGGCTTCTGCCCAGAAAAGGTTGAGCACAGCCGGACACCACTAAGAAAGCATTAGTAATAAGTTATTCCACAGACAGCAGGAAACTCTGGGGCCTCACAGATGCCCGTATCCTGGCTAGGGTCTTTTTAACTGACTCTGTCATTTCATTCCTGGGCCAGTCAGTCACCTGAACTGGAAAACTGCCCCTGGGAAGCCTTGTAGGTTAGGGACTTTAAGAAACATTTGAAGCGCACCTGACAGCATAAGTTACCACAGCAGTCCCTCAGCGACCATCCACTTTCACGTGCTTCCCTCTGCAGTGCTCAGTAGCTATGGCCTGCCCACCCTTTTGAGAGCGCTCAACTTTACCTTGGAAAAAACTCTGTCTTCCACGCTGCACTATGCATGTCTCTGACTCCTTTCAAAAGACAGAAGGGCTATGGTAAGCATAACATGAAAGTGTAAGCATTTGGAGAACATTGGTTCCTGTGGGGGATGAGCGCATTAAACACTGGGTCCTATTTCCTTGGCCAGTGTCAAACACTGTAAACTTAAAATACCACCACCATTCTTTCCCCCCCCCCAAAAAATCTAAATACCAGAAAATTGTTAGTGGTAGGTATAAACTTTCCAAAATTTCAGGACTTGACTAATTATCCCAGGCACCAGTTCTGTCAGAGGTTTCCCTTGACGTCTGGAGGGTTTCTTTGGTTTTTCAGATGTTTGGCCACTAGCTACACATGAAATCACCTTACAGCCTGTCTGTTGTTGTTTCAAGTTAAGCGGTGTTTCATGAAGGAAGAAAGATATATTCAGCTGCAGTTCTGGTCCTGCCCTGTGCCTGCACACACAGTACAGTGGCCTCATATGCTCCTCATGTTTTATTACACAGAACATGAAAAAAGGAATGAGCGGTTAATAACTTTAGTGACTTTTACGGCTTCATCAAGACAGGAAGACTTAAATGGAACTGGCATTTTAATTAATGTGTTTCTCATGAAGAACTCAGGGAGAGCTAGGCAGTGTGTCCCCCCCTTCCTAGCTTCCCATTAAGGCGCAGCTCACCACTTCCTGGTGCCATCCCTGCAAATGGTGGCATAAGTTATCATAAACTGTTAGTGGAACCCAGTTCCTCAGTCACCTGAACAGTTTGCTTTCCTGCTGAGTGGAGGTTTAGGGACTGAAGTTATCAGACCAACACAAGTAAAACCTCAGATGAGCCATAGTGGTAAATGGGAGCCATTTGCCATTTAAATGTGTAATTCTGCTGAAGAGGTAGGAGGGGATTCTCTGAGTTTTCAGCTCTGTCTTTAAGCCCATTTATTTGACCACTTTATAGTGTCACGGTTGGGTTGACTGAGCTTTCATCCAGGGAAAATAACTGCAAATAAGACTTCCAGATCTTTAGACCTTAGACCTCACACATAGACCTCAGGATGAGCATTGGGTAAGTCAACATGGCAAATTCAACACAAAGAATTTTATAGCTGGGAGTCACTACTACATGAGGAACTGAATTAAAGGGTCTCAGCATTAGGAAGGCTGAGAAGCACTGCTCTATGTTATGTTCCACTGGCTTTCTATTTTTAACTTGGAAAAGCTGCAGCATAGTTTTGGATTATCACATTACATTTATATTTTTAATCCATTTTTCTTTTAAATGTAAATGGCAAGCCTGCTTGACTGGCCTCACAGTCCTGCTCTTCATCATCAATTTCTTTCTGGGATTTGTAGCTCGGTGTTATTCTCTGCCTCCTGTCTACTTGACCTGCTCTACACAGTTTGTGGTTTGAAATGTCCTCCCCTCGCTGATTTATTCCAGATCTAACTGGCGTTGCTGCTGCTACATTTCTGTTTAGCAATGCTGTCTGGAAGGGGCCTCTGCCATTGTCACATAGGCATTTCCAGTGTGAAAGTTGTCACAAGCTTGCTGGACCAAAATATCTTGCTGTGTAAGAAGATAAATACAAACAAAGCACAAATTGTGAGAATACAAGGGGTTTCTCGTGGAAGAAATACCCACGTAACTGTCACTAACCAGGGCATAGACCAATGCCAGCAACCCAGAAGTCTATCTGGTGACCCCTCCTGGCCCCTGTTAATCTTCCTGCTTTGTAATTTCTGACATAAGTTTGGCCAGCTTTTGGATTTTGTATGAATGAAATGATTGCATCATTATATCTGACTTCTCTTATCACTGTGAGATTCAGTCTTTCGTGGCTGTGATAGCACCATTTAATATCCATAGGTAAACACTGAAGGCTGTTTTGAAACCGCCTGCTCTGAATACACTGTGATCTTTTGGATACAGATTTTTTCTTTTCTCCTTTTTTTTCTTGTGTGTGTGTGTGTGTGCGCCAAGGAGTGGGATTGCTGTATCAGAGGGCATATGCGCATCTTTACAAGCTCTCTACGGCAGTTTAGTTTGACATTTATCATTCTGACATGCTGTATTTTGTACTGTATATTGGCTATCACATCCTATGTGGAGGGACCCTCTTATTCAAGAGCCATCTGTATTTTTCCTTGGAAGTTCTCTCTGTTTTCGAGAGCTGCAGATATTCTTTATGTATTTGGATATGGATGATTATATGTATGCAAACATCTTTTTCCATTCTGTTTTGTCTTCTCATCTTATTTAATGTTTGATTACTCAAATCTTATACTTCTATTATTGTGCCGTTTATAAATACTACTTTTAGACAGGATTTTGCTATATAGTTCAGGTTGTAAGGATGAAAAATTTTAACTTGGCCCTAACCATGGGAACTAATCATGGGAACTGAGATTTGTGAGCTTTAATCATTATCAAACCCGGATCTGATGCAATATCAAAGCCGGATCTGATACAAAACGTTTCTAAGAGACGCCCTTTAGCTATGGATACAATCTCTAACCATCCCCTAGTCAGCACACCTGGACACAGCCAATCACAGACTGCTCCACTAGAAAAGTTCCTTACCTCTAGACCCCCTCCTGTTTTGTGGTTTTTGCCTTTATAAACTCTGTGATTCCGTTGCTGGGCGCTCTATATCACCCCCTTGTGTGGGAACTATGTGCGGAGCCCAGCATGCTGGCTACTAATTAAACCTTTTGCTGTTTGCATCAAGAGTTCTGTTTTTGTGGGTTATTGAGGTCTGGCGTCTATCCTGAGGAACGAAGGGTCTCCCCACCTCGGGAGTCCGACAAGGTCACTCTTGAACTTGCAATCCTGCACCTGTGCTGGGAATGTGGGTATGTGTCTTAATACACAGGCAAGTGTTTTCTGTTGCAATTTGTACTCTTGATGCACAATTGCAGAAATATTTTCTTACATACAAAAAAAAATCATAAAGATGCTTCCTTTGTCCTAATATTTCTTTCATCACTCACATTTAGATCTACATTTCCCTCAAACTCTATTTTTTAATAATTTATATAATTTTATTTTACGTGCATCAGCGTGAAAGTGTCAGATCCCTTGGAACTGGAGTTATAGACAGTAGTGAGCTGCCATGTGGGAGCTGGGAATTGAACCCGGGTCCTTTGGAAGAGCAGATGGTGCTCTTAACAACTGAGCCATCTCTCCAGCCCCCAAAGTCTATTTTTAAATTTTATTTCTTTTTTATTTTATGTACATTAATGTGAAGGTGTCAGATCCCCTGGAATTGGCATTATAGACAGTAGTGAGCTGCCATGTGGTTGCTGGGAATTGAACCAGGGTCCTTTGAAAGAGCAGATGGTGCTCTTAACCACTGAGCCATCTCTCCAGCCCTCAAAGTCTATTTTTATGTGCAACTCTTGTGTGTATGTTGGGAGGCTGAAATGAAGCCTGACTTTGTTTTTATGGCTGTGGATATGAACTCTGTTTATAAATAATAAATCCAGAGCCATTTATTTAAATAACTACATTTCTTCATAACAACAAATGGTCATATCTATCATCAACCAGGTGTCTGCTTTTGTGGGATAATAAAGGTGAGGAGAAATTAGAAAAGAGGAGGATAAATCAAGGAAAAAGGAATTCGAGAAATACTTAAATATTCAACCAATATACATTCAAGATGTTGAAAGAGAAGAAATACGGAGGTAGTCATCACTGAAATCAATAGTAAACTATTTTTTAGTGCTGAAGGGAGAAGTGAACTTTTAAGATGGGAAGTTCTACCAGAATCTATGCAGCATAGATAAAGAACAAACAATAAAAATATGTGTCTAAGATGAAAGTTTAAATAACGGTAGATAATGAGTTGATTGGAAAAAAAAAGTACATTCCAGACCAAGGTAGTGCAGGTGGTTAGAGAGGGTGAGGATTTGATGAGTGTCAACTCCATTCCAGCAACAACAGAGAGGATGATGTCAGCACAGCTTTTGAGGGACTGAGGGGAAATAGGCTTGCATTTCCCCAAGTCATAGGCTATGTTTTAGGGTCCTTTAAAGACACAAATGTTTTACAGATTGGTAAATTATTTTCAAGATGTTTCTTGACAAAGCATCCTGTCATGCAAGAATGCGAAGGAAGAAAAGAAAGAAGGAATAAAGGGAGGAAGGAAGGAAAGGTCCTCAGCATTTTTCACTGTGTAGCCACCCATAACGCATCTGTGTGAAGTAGATTAGAAGGTTGACAATCTCAGGAACACTGTCAGAAAACTTGATTTAATGCAAGGCAGTAGATAGAATAATTAGGAAGTTAGAGGATATGAAAAATGTGATGGCAGCGGGGGCACATGGCTTTAATCTCAGCACTAGGGAGGCAGCGGCAGGTGGATTCCTGAGTTTTAGGCCAGTCTGGTTTACAGAGTAAGTTCTACGATGGCTAAGGCTACATGGAAAAATCCCTGTCTCAACCCCTCCCACAAAGAATATGATGAAATGAAAATGTTATTTTTCTTAGTGAAGAAAAAATATTCAGAGATAAAAGATTCATGGTCTAGTTTGATGGTCCAGTGAAGTGATATACATGAAGTGTATAATGAAGTGATAGAGTGATTTGGTGGCTGTTATGAATTAAAATAACTCATTTGATCTTCATACTAAAAACTTTATTTTTTGTGGGCTGTGGGATTGTAATATTAAGCCTTCATGAAAGAAATCTGGACATATTGAATTGAACAATCCTAATTAATGTAAGTCCTTCTCCTCTTCCTCCTCTTTCTCCTCCTCTTCTTGAGATGTGGTATTCTATATCCAAGGATGACTTTGAATTCTTGATACTCCTTCAAACTGCCAAGTGCAGGAATCGTAGGTGTGTCATAACACTCAGCAAATATTCTTTACTGATTTTCATCTTAGAGATAAAACAAAAGTTATGAATACAGACAAGGCTGTAAACATTGTTAATTTTGACAACAGAAAGCTTGGAAGGGGGCAAAGGCACAGTGCTGTTGGGTTATGAAGTAAGCTATCCAGAGATATTTCCCATAGTGGATGCACTAGAAGGGTTTTAGAACATTGTGGGTAAGTGATAGGAGAACCAGAAGTGATGTACCTGTTTTGAAGGATAGAAGAGTGGCCTCTGAGTTAATGTCACAGAAAGCTAATCAATACATTCTTGAAAACTTGACAATTTAGGGAAAACGCTATAAGAAAATTCTCAGCTAGAAGTACTAAAGTACAAGCAGTTAAGAACACTTGCCTCTGGGGAGAGAGAGTTTCATATTTGATCGTATACATGCATGACTGGTGACAACAAGCAGTGTGTTGAAAGACACATGATGTCAAATTGGATTACTTCCAGGAATGCAAATGTAATTCAAAATTAGAAAATCTATTAAAGCCAATCACTACACTAGTAGATGAAAATATTCATCATCTCAAACAGGCACAAAAATTCAATAAAATTGAACAATCATCCATGACTCTAAGACTGAGTTCAAAGAATTTTCTTTCATTTAAGAGGGTTTTAAAGGGTTGGAGAGATAGCTCAGCAATTGCGCATGGGTGCGCTGCTCTTGCAGGGGACCTGAGTTCCATTCCAAGTGACCACATTGGGCAGCTCGCAACTAACTGCTTCAGGGCATCTGACACCCTCTTCTGGCCTCCATAGGCACCTGTCTCCATGCACACATAACAACACACACACACACACACACACACATGCGCGCGCATGAGCACACACAAACACGTAATAATAATAATTGAATATAAAATTGAGTTCTGAGTGGGAAAAAAACCCTCTTAGTCCTTACCCTCTGTGTTTGAATGCTAAACTCTTCCCTTTAGAAGCAGAAGTGAAATGCTTATCATGGAGCTATGGGAGTTCAGTGTAGAGAATTTTTTATTCTTTTTTATTAAATTTTTATTTTTTATGTTAATTACAGTTTATTTACTTTGTATCACAGCTGTAGCCCCCTCCCTCATTCTCTCCCTATCCCACCCTTCCTCCCTCATCTCCTCCCTGGTCCTTTCTAAGTCTACTGATAGGGGAGGTCCTCCTCTCCTTCCATCTGACCCTAGCTTATCAGGTCTCATCAGGACTGAGTGCAATGTCCAACTCTGTATCCTAGCTAGGCTGCTCCTCCCACGAAGAGTGAGGAGGTCAAAGAGCCAGCCACTGAGTTCATGTCAGAGACAGTCCCTGTTCCCCTTACTAGGGAATTAACTTGGACACTGAGCTGCCATGGGCTACGTCCAAGCAGGGGTTCTAGGTTATATCTTATGCATGGTCTTTGGTTGGAGAAACAGTTTCATAAAAGACCCCTGTACCCAGATATATATTGGTCCTTGTGGAGCTCCTGTCCTCTCCAGGTCTTACTAACTCCCCCTTCTTTCATATGGTTCCCTGCACCCTGCCCAAAGTTTGGTTATAAGTCTCAGCATCTGCTTTGATATACTGCTAGCTAGAGTCTTTCAGAGGCACTCTATGATAGGTTCCTGTCCTGTTTCTTTAGAGATTTTTTTTTTAAGCTAAAGGTATACCTTACAAATGAGCCAGATGTACCATTGGACATCTTACTGCAGGAATCTTGCTTGGATACTTTTATTGCCCTTCCATTTACAATATCTAGGAAATAGAATAAGCCTAGGTAGCCATCATAATAGCCAGGTAGTGAAAATGTATATACACAAATGGAATTTTAAACATCTGTAATAAAAATTGATTTGTGTAAAAGTTTTAGATGTGTTACATAAAAAGGTGTGCTGTGGATATAGCTCACTGGCAGGATACTTCCATAGCAGGCATAAGGCCCTAGGTTCAGTTCCTAGAACCATAAATAAGTAAATAAATAAACAAATAACTAGATAAATAAGTCAATAAACAAACACTTTTGGGGCCTGGAGATATGTCCTAGCAGTCAGGAGCACTTGGCGCTACTGCAGAGAACCTGGTTTAGTTTCCGGCACCCACACAGCAGCTCACAACTATTCAAACCTCCAGTCCGTGGGACCTGACTTTTTCTCTTGGCCTTTGTGTGTACCAGGTATGTGCACGGCACACTTGTGTACATGCAGGCAAAGCACTCATACACATGGAATGAAAGTAAATCTCTGTTTAGAAAGAAAGCGGCAGCATTACCAATGCTGAGTAGCCTCCTCCAGCCTTTCTCTTTTTAACTTTGTGGTTGGCATCTGTTTCTTTTTGTTGTTGTTGATTACATATTTTTATTTTATGTGCATTGGTATTTTGACTGCACGTTGGATCCCCTGGAACTGGAGTCACAGACTGTTATAAGCTTCCATTTGTGTTCCTCCCCCTCAGATCCCATGCATGGAGTTATTTTAAGGAAAGTGTAGCACTGCATTATTATTGTTTGTTTTACTTTCAGAAAACTACCAAGTTTCTTTCCAGATGGACACTTTATCTTCGTGCCAAAACGAAGAAACTTATGAGGGTACGGACGTTAAAAAAAAGAGTCATCCCAAAATGGATATTACATGGATCCTTCTCCTCCGCTACTATATACACCTACAGAGAACTAACAACATGAGCAAGTTGCTAGGTGGGTATTAATGTGATAAGAAATAATGTATTATTTCCCTTTTCCTACTTTGGTCACATTTCTAACTTAGAGAATAGAGTAGTTTGACATCTGAGTGAAGGGTCATCGAAAGATGGGAGTTTCAGGGACTTGAGCCTAGAGGACAGGGACCTTCAACTGGAATATCAGTGACATAGTGTTGCTCATGAGTGCAGTCAAGAAAGACTGTTTGGTCCACACCAGTGTCCAGTGATTGAGGGGCCAGCAGAGCAACCAAGCTGAGTCACACTAAGTACAGCTACCAGGTGTTAGCAGGGGGATAAGCAATCACTGGGGAAGGTTTTGGCATTGGTAGGTGATTGTGCTGTGGTCTTCATGGATGGAGACTCATTCAAAGGAGAAGAATGTGGACTTGAGCCTGAGCAGCCAGCCCTGAGGATGTCCTGCCATCACAGAGACCAGCTTACCTCCAACTGCAGCGGCTGGCCCTTTCCACAAAAGCATTCATCTCTCTGCTTTTATGTTCTGGTCTTCCTTAGGCTTTTGTCCATTCCGTAAACCCAACTGGTGCCAAAGTTCCCCTCATTCAGCAGTGCCCTTAGCCAGTAAGGTACGAGACAGTAGAGGACCATTCCCATTTCTGGCTTAATTGAGACTGTCTTTCATGGTTTTGCTTTTTTGTTTTGTTTTGCTGTTGTTGTTTTTCAGAAGATCTTAGCAGGACTGATCCCTTGTTGTCTATGGCCTGTCCCATTCCTGTACGCACCATTCTAACTCTCCCTTTCTCTTGGCCCCAGTTTTCCTAACCATCCACAAAGGTCTTTGAGATCCCTTTTCAGAAGAATCTCTACTACAAGGTCTGTTCTATGGGAACCCAAAACAAGACATGTAGACAGAATAGATGGTGAAGTTGTTAACATTTACAACCAGAAACAATACCCTTCTGTGCCTCTGAGCTTTCCCTCGAAGCCTGGGGCAATCAGTAGTAACCCACTAGTATATAAATCCTACAGAGCAAGGAGGTGGACACTGGCTGGTTGCAGTGCCATGGCAGCCGGTGACTGAATACCAAAACTGAGAACATTCTTCCACTCTTAGAAGCCGAAATAATGATCTCTTTGTTTTGCAAGCATCCGCAACTCCGGTCTCTGGGATTTCTTTGCCTGATGACATGCTCCTCACATCACTGTACAATTCTGAACTGATTCTACGCCAAAAAGAAATGCATGTCTTCCTGAAACGGTTCTTACAACTCTACTCTTCTTCATGCATTGATGAGTTTCCAAAGGAACTCCTTCAAGGTCTGGAAAACTCTATTCCGTTAGAGAAAGGCAAGGTAAGCTTCTAAAACATTTATCTATGTGAACTGTCGTAGATAACCCTCCTACTTCAAAAGGAGCATAGCAGTCTCCAAGTGGGACAGAGCTTTCTTATTTACCCAGAGTTCCTAGAAAGTGTAGTTCTGCAGAACCAAATAGGGAGGTAAGCCAAGACACCGGGAGTTTCAGTATGATTCCACTTCAAGTCTTCTTTATTGTCATTCTCATTGACCTTAGAAATGCCCAGAATCTTCTACGTTCCCATGGAGTCAATATGTTTCAGGACACCATTTTGCTAAGTTCTGATGCAATTTCCAGCATCATTGCCATAACCTAGTCTGAGTCTTTCTAAATCCACACCCAAGTTCTTTTTATTTGTTTTATGCATGTAAAAGATCCATTGCACTCTTCACAATAATTAATATTAATAGAAGTAAAAGCTCTTAAGAGTTGGAAAATGTTTTATTTGAGAAAGTTCTATCAAATTCAATGTATTTTTACAAACATGTAATATGAAAACCACAGAGATTCTTATCCACAAGACACGAAAAGATGAATATAAATGAAGTTTTAAGAGTTACATGTATAGTCTGCAGGGCAGAACCTTTGAAAGGCTCTGACCTGCAGACTATCAAAGCAGATGCTAAGATTTATGGCCAACCTTTGGGCAGAATGCAGGGAATCTTATGAAAGAAGTGGGAAATAGTAAGATCTGGAGAGGACAAAAGCTCTACAAGGAGAGCAACAGAACCAAAAAATCTGAACACAGGGGTCTTCCCTGAGACTGATACTCCAACCAAGTAGCATGCATGGAGATAACCTAAAATCCCTGCACAGATGTAGCCCATGGCAGTTCAGTGTCCAAGTGGGTTCCATAGTAATGGGAACAGGGACTGCCCCTGACATGAACTGATTGGCCTGCTCTTTGATCACCTCCCCCTGAGGGGGGAATAGCCTTACCAGGCCACAGAGGAAGACAATGCAGCTACTCCTGATGAGACCTGATAGACTAGGATCAGAAGGAAGGAAAAGAAGACCTCCCCTATCAGTGGACTTGGGGAGGGGCATTCGTGGAGAAGGGGAAAAAAGGGAGGGCTTGGGAAGAGAGGAGGGAGGAAGCTACAGAGGGCATATAAAGTGAATAAAGTGTAATTAATAAAAATGTTTTTAAAAAGTTACATTTAGAACCATCATGGTCTTGAGTAAAGCGAATGCTTAAACAAGCTACTGAGATGAAGGCTTTTGATTATACTGAGAAAGTAATTTCAAAATAGGAGCATGGACTTGAAATTCAATAGTCAATGAAAATTTGCCGAATTCCTATACTATGCTAAAGCAGCATTGAGTTGATAGAGACAATGTAGAAAAGCAGGACCCCTGGGCACAGCCTTGATCTGGTAATAGAGAAACAACAGATCTTAGGTTTGGCCAAAAGGAAGTTAGATTACTTTAGAAATTCTTACTAAGGGACATGGCAAGGAGAGTATGAAAGTTAAATTGGGTTGATAGTTTTACTTTGAAATTGCTAAAGGAAATACTTGAGGTTTAGTATTTAGTGAGGGAAATACTTGAAGGTTTAATATCCTTAATATAAGCAAGACACTTCTCATTCTGACTCTAATAGCTCAGGAAAGGGTGCCAAGAACTATGAGATCACATGAAATTAAATGGTTTCTAGGGCTGAGGACATGGCTCAGGGGCTGCGTAAACATGAGGACCTGAGTTCACACCCTGGGCACCTATGTAAAAGGTGTTGTGGCTCCTCACTGGGGTAAGTGGATTAAGATAAGCAGATGCCAAAAGCTTGCTGGCCAGCCAATCTAGCCCAAATGGTGTTGGGCATGATATAGGAACTCACTAAAGTTGACCTCACCCTCCTACAAGCACACATACAAACAAGTGCACTCACACACATACATGCTCACACACATGTGCACGCGTGTATGCCTAAGTGCATGCATACACCACAGCGACAAAAAGAAATTGTCAAAAGAATGAGCAGACAGCCTGTGAAATGAGAGAAAATAATTTTCAGCTATATTTCAAAGAAGGGGGAAATATTTAGAATATATAGAGAATAACAAAAACTAAGCACTACAACCCAAACTGCCAACTAATAAATGGGCCAACAGACTGAAAAGACAGGTTTCAAAAGAAGAATTATGAATTACCAATTAATGCATTTTTAAAGTGTTCAATATCCTTAGCCATCAGAGAAGTGCAAATTAAAATTACTTTGGGATTCCATCTCATCCTCATCTGAATAGCTTCCTATAAGGAAACAAATGACCCACAAATGCTAGTTGGAGTGTGGAAAAAGAGTAACCCCTTGTCTGCTATTGGTGGGAGTGTAAACTAGAACAAAGTCACTGTGGAAATCAGTGTCTTCTAAATCAGAGGCTTCTAAAAAACACTAAAAGTGAACTTCCATGTGAGCCTTCTATACCACTCCTATGTATGCAGCCAAAGGACTTTTCACCCTGTTACAGCAACATCTGCAATCCACATTCACTGCTGCTTTTCTCATGATAGCGAGAAAGTAGAATCAGCCCAGATGCCTACCAGCCAATGAACACATAAGGTATATACACAAAGGAGTTTTATTTAGCTGTAGAAAAGAATGCAATTACAAATTTGCAGGAAAATAGATGGGGTTGGGAAGAATACTGTATCAGGGGAGGTAGCAGAGGCTCAGAAAGACAAATGGCACATTTCCTCTCTTCCATGTGGACCCTGGCCTCTAATGGTAAGTACGTGTATCCACA
This sequence comes from Pachyuromys duprasi, assembly GCA_028658305.1. Taxonomy (NCBI): domain Eukaryota; kingdom Metazoa; phylum Chordata; class Mammalia; order Rodentia; family Muridae; genus Pachyuromys; species Pachyuromys duprasi. The sequence continues at coordinate 77,339,711 of CM053766.1, forward strand.
TGGGTGAAGATGTGAGTAAAGTCCAGGGGACTATAGAGGAGCCTGAGACACAGGCTTAAAGAGAAGGGGTGAGAAAGCCAATAGAATGCACGGGATATTGCAGTGTTGGGACGGAGACTCCTGGGGGTAAAAGTGTTTGGCAGGGGGAAGTGGAGCAGGAAAATGGAGGAGGGAGTGTGCTTGGGCAAAGACACCCAAAATGAAGTGTATACAAAGATACCATCAAGAAGCCTATTACTTTATAGACAATCTTTTAATTTTAAAATAAAATCATGTTCTAAAAAGAAAGAGTAATGCAAAAGTTAAACAACATGTATATATTAGTTTTGCTGTTGGCATTGTGTAGCGTTGACTGGCAGAGGAGAGAGGAGAAGAAGTAGAAGAGAAGCAGTGAGGTAATGGACCACACGACCACAAGAGTGGGAAGGAAGATACAGACGTAAAAGACACTAATTAAGAATAAAAACGGTATACTAAAACAGTGTCATGACCCTTTGGAGATGGGCCATGGGAAGCCTGGGATCCCTAGAGTTCAGTGACAACATCAGCCGATTAGGGGCGGGGGGAGATGGAGAAGGAGCATCTCATTGAGGATGCTGACATGCTTGGCTCTCTAGATGGAAGGTCTGAGATTCTAACAGCAAATCCAAGGAGGCATGGGATCCATGAACTTCCAGTACATGTTTATGAAGCGAATAAATCAATTCAATTGCACAGATTCTTTTAATATTAGAATAAAGATCCTTACTTGTTTTGAATTAACTCTTATCTCTGAACTCACCATTTAACTCTTTAGTGTTTACAATAATAGACTTCCATGTACCAGCCATGTCTATACTTCTGTTGCTAGCTTTGCCTGGGAAGTGCTTGTTCCAAAACAGGAACGTTCACACATTTTTATCCTACTAGGATGGAACACTTCTGTGTTGGGAGACAATGTTTCAAACTTAAAAGAATACTTTGAACAGTACTGCCTTTTTATTCCAAAGAGTTAGTTTCTTGAGTTTTTGTTGTTGTTGTTTTGTTTTCTGTTGTTTTGTTTGTTTTTGTTTTTAATAAATTGTGACCTTAGATGAAATATACCATGTGTGGTGGTCCATTCCTGCAACCCCAACATCAGGAGGTTGAGACATAAGGATTGTAAACTGTAGGCCATCCTGGATTATACACCAAGACACTGTTCAATTACAGTAGAAATTATATATAAACATAAAACATTTAAATAATAAAACAAGAAAAAACTCATTAAAGAGCTTTTAAGAACTCTGTTGAAGAGCCAACTATGTTGGCTTATGTTCATAATCCCAGGCCCCAGAAGGCTGAGCCAGGGAGATAATGAATTTCCTGTCAGCCTGGGCTATTAGGTGAAACCTAGTAGGCTGCACAACAGAACTCCACCTCAGCACTACAGACAACAGAAGCTGAACTCAGATAAAGGAGTGGTCAAGGAACTGTCCTTAAGGTAACATGTAAGAATCATGTAGAAAGGTGTTTCGTAGGACTTTCTCATCTTCCTGGAAATTGGAGAACTGTGACATTCCTGATACCACCCCTTCCTGGAGTGAGCTCTAGCTTATTGAGAAGTGCAAGCGTAAGAGTAGGAGCAAAATTAGCCACTTCTATGAATCATGGCATTAATACTGTAGAGTGTGTCTTCCTAAGTGTTGGTGAGGGGCTGGCTGCATTTTTGGTGAATTTCCGTGCCCTTCACATGGTATTGGAACACATCAAGCTTCTTCATGGGGATCCTTAAAAATCTCACACAAAGGAACAAAGAATGTCCAACAAAGAGTTCACTCCCAATAGAAGCAGATATGTGCGTATACTGACTATGTTCCCCAAATTCATCAATAAAGTCAGTTTCTCCCAACAGAGGAATGAGAGGGGTAGGCTGACCAGTAAGCTCTCCCGCAACCACATATGGCATTGTAGAACAATCTGTGGATTCTGATTTACCTCTTTGGAACTGAGACTCCCTTATGGATTACTGCATATGTCCCTGACATGTTGGGTTCTTTTGTTTTTAGTTTTTTTGTGTTGTTCCCACGATTGTTTGTTGATTATTTGTTTGTTTTGATCAGTGTCTCGCTTTAGGCCAGTCTGACCCGAAACTTAACTTTGTAGCTAAGGCTGGCCTCAAACTCCCAAGAGTCTTTCTTCCTCCCTCTGTCTGCTAAGTGATAGCATTATAAGTTTTAGCCATCCTACCTGGTTATACCTTGGCTCTGGAAGTCGGTGACAGGGGACTTGCCTTGAAGGCTGAGAACAATGTCTTCATAGTTCCACTCTGTGGATATTGAATAAGACCTTAGAAACAAATATGCATGCCTGAAGTCTGTTTGGAAATTGTCACTGACCCAATTGTTCTGATATGAAGGGCTACCTGGGCTTTCCTGACCTGATTCTGAGGCTGGAGTCCCACTGGTTGAACTTTAAGTACTATCTACAGCCCTCTGTCATTGCTCATGGCAGGGGTGTTAGGGCAGATTTTGTTTCATCTGTATACTCTTGTTTTTATATAATTAGTGTAACACTATCCCAGGATAATCAGCTCTGAGATCACTGTCGCTTGCCTGACAGGTGCAAGGTACCTAATCATGTGTTTGTTTCACTGGGGTAGGAAACTAACGAGCATGAAGTCTTTGGGGGATTTTTTTGATATAATCTCCAAGCTTGGCTGATTTTTATAATAACATTTTTGAGCCTTTAATCACTCGGGAGGCTTCTTCAATCAAACTGTTTCCTTACCTTGATACTTGAGCCTGTGTTTCCCCTCACCAAGAAGTAGGTATCTTTCCATAACAGTGATTGCTGGGTGTTGTGTTGCATTGAATCTATTGCAGCTCTGTGATGGGAAACAAAGGCACCAAACAAATTGAATTAGAGGTCCCAAATAGAAGATGATTAAAATCGCTCACAGTGCCGAGTTATGCATGCTTATGGACTGAGTGCCTATGCAGCCTGTGCAAATCCAAATATTCAACTAGCTGGAATGATTTGGATTTGCTAGGATGGTAGGTCTGTTACACATTCCTTTTAAAGGATTAAGAAAACATAAAAAGTACACCATTTAATATATATGTGTACTATATATGCATATTATATTTTCTTATACATGTAAATATTTCATTATATAAATATATTTTAACATATGAATACACTAATATGTATATAATTGATCTTACGAGCACTTAGATACCATGATGTTTTAAAAATAATGGGACACGCATGTTTTCATATGAACTAAGTGTGTATGTTCAGGTATGTGTATTTGCATGTACTGCATGTAGAGGCCAGAGGACAATGGCAGATGTCATTCTCTAGGGGGTACCCACCTTGGTTTTAGAGACAGGATCCCTCACTGGCCTGGCACTTACAGGTCGGTGACCCCCAGGGATTCAACTGTTTCTACCTCCTAGCACTGATCCTACACACACAGTCCATTGTGCTGAGCTTTTTCACATGGCCTCTGAGGACTGAACTCAGTTTCTCATGCTTGACAGGTGAGCCCTGAAGATTCCCATCTACCCAGTTTGATATTGATGTCTGTTATACATACAGAATGTTGTCCTAATGATCACCACGTGTTGAACTAAAAAGTAACTTATTTTTATTTTCCTACACTGACCCAGTTATGAATATGAATTATTTGTCAGAACCTAGGAAATAATAGCAATAAATGTCAGAGTACTAATAATTAGAATAATTATTTATTATAAGAATAATTAATAATTGTCAGAACCTAGGAAAGCTCCTCATATTAGAAATTCAATTTTGGCAGGGTGGTGGTAGCAGCAAATGCCTTTAATCCCAGCACTCAGGAGACAAAGGCAGGCAGATCTCTGAGTTCCATAGAGTGAGTTCCAGGACAGCTGGGGCTACACAGAGAAACTGTGTCTCAAAAAAAAAAAAAACAACAAATAATAATAATAACAACCAAAAAGAAAGAAAGAGAAATTCAATTTTGAAGCAATTCTTTATCCAGTCTCTTTTATGAACTGCTGGATGCGAATCCAGCTTATGTGAATCACTCTTCATCATATAGAGTTCTTTTAAATATAATTTTTTATTTATCACAATTTATTCACTTTGTATCCCAGCTGTAGCCCCACCCTCATCCCCACGCAATCCCACCCACATTTCCTCCCTCCTTCATCTCCTCCCATGTCCCTTCCCCAGTCCACTGATAGTGGAGGACCTCCTCCCCTTCCATCTGATCCTAGCCTATCAGGTCTCACCAGGAGTGTCTTTCATTGTCTTCCTCTGTGACCTGGTAAGGCTGCTCCCCATTCAGGGGGAGGTGATCAAAGAGCCAGCCACTGAGTTCATGTCAGAGACAGCCCCTGTTCCCCTTACTAGGAAGCCCATTTGGAGACTGAGCTGCCACAGGCTCACCTGTGTGTTGGGGGTCTGGGTTATCTCCATAAATAGTCCTTGGTTGGAGTATCAGTCCCAGAAAAGACCCCTAGGCCCAGATTTTTTTGGTTCTGTTGCTCTCCTTGAGGAGCTAAGACACTTCCAGGTCTTTCATCTCACCTTTCTTTAAGAAAATTCCCTGCACTCTGCCTGGTAAGGCTGCCCTACCCCCTCAAGGGAAGGTGATCAAAGAGCAGGCTAATCAGTTCATGTCAGAGACAGTCCCTGTTCTCATTACTAGGGAATCCACTTGGATACTGAGTTGCCACAAGCTACATCTGTGCAGGGGTTCTAGGTTATCTCGATGAATGGTCCTTGGTCCATAGGGTTTTAAAGCATAATTTATTATATAAGAATTTATTCTATGGTAATCTAGGGGCAATTTTAAGGTCTGCTTTAATAAAATAAGCAAAGACACTCCCAGAATTTTTTTCTTTTTTAATTTTAATTTTATTTTTATTAATTACAATTTATTCCCTTTGTATCCAAGAAATTTTTTTAATGCAGCCAGTTAATTTTCTTTCAGTATTGAATGAGCTCATTATCAGCAATAATACTGACATGGTTTCTCATTGTTACTGTTCCCTTAGCTTCATCAGGACAATTCTCTGCATTCTAGCTCATCTGGAAGGCTCCCCAGCACTCCATCGTATACAGAAATCTCATCAGAAATGGCAGTGCAAGCTTCAAACAAAGAACTTTGCTTTCAGTGGTATATTCCTCCCCTGGACAGGCCTCCAAAGGACTCGGAACCTATGGTATACAACACACCAAGAATTAAATATTCTACTCTGAGATAAGGCTTAGAACAGTCTAATTGAAGAAGCAGTAGCATGGAGCAGTCCCTTAATGACAAAATTTCAGATTCTAGGGGAGTCTTGGACATGGGTCAGGCTTTAAAAAGTGGAACAATTGGTCAATATAACCTTTTATGGTCTTCCCATGTAAAAATCCTCTGAGGATGGCTTATTCTAAGAAGTTCCTCAGGTGTTTTCCCATAGACCGATAGCCTTAGGGATTTTCCTTGTCTGACATTTTCATTTTCTTTTAAAATGTCTCCTGCATTGGCATCCTTTTGAACTCTCCAGCACATAAACTTTGTCCCCACCCCCATAGCTTCTGTACCTCCTTGACTCACTGTCACTCACATGACCCCTGTCACATCCGAAACCTCATAGGCCAATCCTTTTATGTTTGCTATCCTCCTCCTCCTTTAGGCTAGACGTCTGCTAACATTGGGCCAATTACATAGCTACCCGATTCAGACAAAAAGAGCCTTAGCATATCACTTCCCAGATACATTTAAAGATGTGTCTTACCTAAAGTCAAGCCATTCCTTGCTATCTACAGCTGATTGGTGCCAGGATTTTCCAAAGATACCAAAATCCATGGGTGCTCAAGTCTCTTTTTTAAAATGACTTATTTGCATATGACCTACCTACACCCTACTGTGTACTTTCAATCATTTGTGCATTACATATAACATCGAACACAGTGGAAATGTGTGCATAGTTTCTATGCTGTTATGTAGAGAATAATTACTTGACAGAATCTCTGTATGTTCAGCAGATAAAACAACAACAACCACAAAAATATTTCTGTCTGTAATTGGTGGAATCTGTGAATGTAGAACCTGTGACTACGGGGGGCTGTCAATACCATCTTTCCCCCCAACAAATTCTGATTAAAGGTGGATAATTTTTCCCAAGGCACAAGAAAACAGGCAGAGCATTGTTTCTTGTTTCTCTTAACTTGGGTCCATTTTTCCTTCTTTAACAATGAACATATGTGCATATATGTGTCTGTTTTATGATGGAAGGTATAGTGGCTGTCAAAAAAATCACACAAAAAACCCATTTTCTTACATGATCTTCTCACATCCCACATTCTTATCTTTTTGGAAGATATTTCTGAGAGTTGCTAATTACTTTAGCTGTTGGTGTCACCGTGCATTCACTTACTGATTATTTTTGCATGTTGATGAAGAGATAGGTGTTGGGTTCTGAAACTCAGAAAGTCTAGATCAGGGATTCTCCACCTGTGGATCCCAACCCTAAAGAGACCATTGGACAACACAAATATTTACACTGCAATTCATAACAGTGCAAAATTCCAGCTATGAAGTAGCAACACAAATAATTTTATGGTTGGGGATTACCACAAGATGAGGAACTGTATTAAAATGTCTCAGTGTTAGAAAGGTTGAGAATCACTGTGCTGGATGGTAGTCACAATGAACACTGTACAGAGTTGGGTGCTGGCAGCCATTTGTTTCCATTAGCTTGACAGTGACTCTATGGGGTAGATGAGATTACTAACCCCATTTCACAGGAGAGGAGACTAAGACCAAGAACTGAGGACTATCAGGTGGCACGGATACAGACTGAAGTTTTCTGACTCCAGAGTATATCTGCCTAAGTAAGCAAGATACCACACTTAGTCCTTGGACGATGTGTGCAGGCACTGTGAGTCTCAGGCAGGATGAATTAAATCTCATATATGATTTAGCCTTTCAGATGTTCCAGGAACTATAAAGGCCACTTTGCATGCCATGATAAATTCATGTTACTCCATCCATTTCCATCTACTGACTACTTAGAAGAGCAGAAATACCAGTAGGTGCCAAGGATTCTGACGCTAGTAGAATACAAATCTCCAGCATTAGGAGATTTGGATAGGAAGTTGTTTTGTTGTTTTGTTTTTAACAATTCAGAGAGATAAATTTCTCCAGGTAATGAACTTTAGAACTAGGTTCAAGTTTGTAACTTAGAAAATCTTAACTTCCTAAATACAGAAAGCCAAAATTATACTATGTTATCTGAAAAAAATTCTTTAGTGGAACATAACAGACCTATACCAAAATAACCTATTAGATCTTTGTTACAAAATAAGTAACTCTAAAATAATTTCAGTACCTTGTAGAGACAAGGAGCAAGTGTCCACTAGAGACATAAAAATCTAAGGAACTGTGGTTCTCTAGACCACAGTGAGGAAGTGCTGCTTTCAGCCAGACATGCAACAAGCGTAGCTATAAAAACATGCACCTGGAGCCAGAGGTTCGATGACTTAGATTTGTCTCAAGGTTATATCAGAAAGCCTTCATCTTTAACCTACCTCATCATCCTGCCCTTTTTAACAAGCAGGGTTCTACTTTGCGGCTCCAGATGAGCTCTGAATTGTGTTTACAAAGTGATTAAGTTCAAGGTATGCATTCAATGGAATGACAAGGGGCAAAGGTGTGTTGGTTAATTTATTGTCTACTTGATACAAGCTAGAGTTGTTTGGGAAGAGGGAATGTCAACTAAGGAATTGACTCAATCAGACTGACTGGTAGGCAAGTCCTTGGGGGGGGGGTGGAAGAGGGAGGAGGGCATTTTCTTGATTAATGTGGGTACACCTAGATCACAGTGGTTGGTGACATCCTTGAGGGTGTCTAAGAAAGCAAATGAGCAAGCTGGAGGGATCAAGCCAGTAAGCAGTATTCATCATGGCCTCTATTTCAGTTCCTGTCTCCAAGTTCCTGCCGTGGTTTCACTCAATGACAGACTGTGAGGTTGAAGTATAGGCCAAATAAGCCCCTTTTTCTCCAGGTTTCTTTTGGTCATGCAATAAAAAGAAAAGCAATAAAAAGAAAAGTAGGAGGAGGGTGTTAATAGCTAACCTTTCTATGGGCATTAATACCTAATTTGGTCTCCTACATTTTGTCAAAAGCTGTTGTGTTGTCCATGATTGGACAGTCTACGGCTTGGTATCTTGAGGCCACATAAAAATGCAAACAGACTAGCATGACATATTTAGGAAGTCTGATGAGGCAAAAACTGAACAGGAAGTCTTCATTTGGCAAATTAAAACACAACCTTGGATAGAAATGGACCCTCAAGATGTTTAAATAGTGCAGCATTTGAACCACTTTGGGGGCAAGAGATGTGGAGCTGACTTCCTTCCTGGAGGCCTTTATGTCTTTAATGAGAGCTAGCTGACTCCTACCTAGGCTGTGTATTCAAGATCAGCTCAGTCTTGCAGGATAGCAAGGTAAGAGCAAGGGTTCCTGTTATTAGTACCTGGACTTTTATATGCATCATAAGATTGCCCAGGACTTTCATCTCAGTTGTCTCTGGATTTGAAGTCTTGATCAAATAATTAACTAGATCCTAGCCCTCCTGCAGATAGATCCTAAAGCTACTAGGTGTATAGTATACGTGGATCCCAGGGAAGGGGAAACATGTCTACAGTTCACAAATAAGAAGGCAGAGACATGGTTGTTTCATCAACTTGCTCAAGATCACAAAGGTACTAAGAGGGGAAGGCACAGCCAGACACGCTCGCTGGCCCATGCTCATTGCAAGGACAATCATGTTTCGGATTCTATAGTGTGATGCTCTTATCTTACTCTGTCACTTATGCACTGACTTCGGGAGATTGTGCCAAGCTCAGGTACAATAGGTTTTGAACCTGTATGCAAGCTGCAGACAGGTGTCGTCCTAAAGAGGAAAGAAGCCACTGGCATGAATCTGAAGTGTGCATCTAGATCCAGACTTTCACTCACATACTGTAGGGCATGTCATTGGCCCTTACCAGACATAATGGGAAGTTCAGAGATATGATGACAGTAATTACGAAAATGCTGAGAAAAAAATTGCCCCAAAATACAAGATAATATTTCCATCCTCAAGAATCTTAAATTCCACTACTAGAGTCAAGGGCAAGGCTCACAAAGCAAGAGCAGACAGCATAAGACAGTATGTGGTCTTGGCCAAATGTCCTGGGGAGATTTAATCGTCTTATAAAAATATTTTTTCACATCTCACATAAAATACATAATTTAACACATGGGAAGCAATCCTTCACCATCTCTGCCAAGCGCACATTGCTATTGAGAAACCTGACCCCATCTTCTCTGTTCTCTCCTCTCTTCCCTCTCCCATTCTTTTCTTTTTATAGAATGGTTGTGATAAGATTTTATTACCACACTGTGCTTTGATGGGTTATAGAAACATCTGTCAACTTGCACTTTAACTTTCTTAATATTTTAATTTGAATGTTTTATTGATGTGTTTGTGGTGTGTATATATGCATACACAGAGGTATATTTGTATTTGTTGAATAGCATTAATCTCTTTGAATCAAAATTGTAATTTTTAAAATCAATCAGGGTTGCAAAAGCATAATGTCATACATGTATTTACAAGTGACTGAATTTTGTTTATATTTACACTGGTATTTTTAATTTTAACAATAGTGAGTCTAGAGAGATGGCTCAGTTGGTAAAGTATTTGATGTACAAACATAAAGCCCTGAGTTGAGATTCTATGCACCCGCATATGAAACAGAAGCCCAGTGGGATGACAAATACCTGTACAGGAAGATGCCTGTGCTCTCTGGCTAGCCAGTAATAATGGAAGAAGACATCTAGTGTCAACTGCAATACACCGGCATACCATTTATCATATGAATATTCACATGACTGTACACACATATACATTTCTGCTCCACAGAGAGACAGACTTCCCTGCAACCAACAGACAGACATACACACATACAATTTTAATGGATACAGTGCACAGCTCATCAATTCACCCATTTAAAGTATATAACCTAGTGTTCTTCCGCAGTTTTATTGGTTTTCCCCATATAAGAAATTCAGTAACCATTAGCATTCATTTCCATGTCTCTATACCATCCCCTACCACTTTTCTTCCTCTCAATACCCCAGGTAGTTTTCTACTTTCTGTCTCCACTTTCTGCTTATGCTAAACAGCCACATATAGTCTCTTTCTAGCTAACTGATTACTGTTGCAGGACATTTGATCACACTGTGAACCACTACATTGTGTGGTTTACTGGAAAAACCTGTTTCTAGTTGTGTTGTGGCTCAGCAGTAGCACACACCTTTAATACAAGAGCTTTCTGGTTGAATATTGTAAGTAGGATTAAATAAAGTCAACCATAGGTCAAGAGGCAGAGCAGTCAACCAGTTAAGAGGGAATGAATGTAGGGAAAAAAACCATAGAGAGAAAGATGAAGTCAGGAGGATGGATAGAGAGATGCGGAGAAAGTAGAAGGGAAGAAAAATCAGTTTGAGGGGGTTTTGAGATGGTACTGTGGAAGGGAGCTTCTTTTTTGCTATGTCAGTCAAAGAGAGGTCAACTGAATACTTTCTCTGCCTCTCTGAGCTAGCAGGCTTTCACTCCAGCATCTGGCTCCCGAGTCTTTATTGGTAAAATCAAATGATTGAGATTTTGTTAAAAGCAACAGATTACATACTCATTATCTAACATCTGTGAACACTCTCCAAGCCACCCTGTCCTCTAGATAAACGCCACTTACTCTGGCGTTCTATGAGATCCCTCTTTATTACACATATACGTGAGGCCCATACATGGCTTGTGTCTCAGCATCTGGCTTATTTAACTTCACATTCTTTCATCTAGGTTTACTCACGTCCCAAATGTGAGGATTTCATTTTCCTGCCTGTACAGTGTTTTATTTTGTATGTATTTTTATCTGCCCATGCGCACACTGATGGTCGATTCCACATCTTAGCTTTTGAGAATGGTGCTTTGCTACATACCAGAGGGCAGTTATTGATTGACTGATAAGCTTGCCTTTGGATGTATACTCAGTGGGAAGCTAGGACTTTTTCTGTGACTCCGGAAGCCGTGGGTTCTTCCTTCTGTCCTGCATGTGATGAAATTCTATGGCGTGCCTTGGTATCACCTCCCATCCATTCTGCTGGATTCTGATGATACCCTTTTCTATCTGCAGCATCACAATTTGAGTCCCTAGAGATTTCATCTTTATCAGGTCCTGCCTCTGGCTATCTCTGTATATTCCTGAATCTCGGTTGTTCAGATAGTGAGACTAATGGGTTTAAAGTTTACTTTGCTTACCCCTTTCTTCCTGTTGTCTATGATTTGAATTTAGGATTTTCTTTACGTATGGGGGGAGACAGATTCAGTTTTGTGCTTCAAATATTTCATTGTGTATTTAACTGTGACCGTGTATTTATGGCCTCATTCTTTTTTCCATGTCAGCAGCTCCGTGTTCTCTCTTCCAGACATGCCAGGTCATCTCTCAATTTTTTTTAATGGACCTGTATCCCCTCTCTCTGAAGGTTTGTTATGGTCACTGATAATTTCTTTTGTTCTATCTTAGGTCTCTTACTTCCTTTCTTCTGTTAGTGTTGATTTCTGCCTTTCATTTCCTTTCAGTTTAGCTCTCTGATTATGTTTGGGGAGCCACTGAAAACACATGGTGCCAGGCTTACTGACTCGGTTGTAGGATAACTGGGGGAAGAGCCAGCAGTTCATTCCAGGGTGCCAAAATGCCACTGTGTGTGAATCTTTTTCTCTTTAACTGGTCACTGTTCCCAGAGAGAATTTCCCTACATCCTGTTGTAGATCTAGGCAAACCTAACTTCCACAGCGAAAGCCATGAAAACAGCTGCTCTGATTTAACATTTGTAGAGCACACAGTGGGTAGGGGTCATCCAGGAACAGTGTCAAGGGAAATGCTGAATCGCCCCACTTGGGCACAGGAAGAGACCTAGTTTGAGCTGTTCTCACACTTCTATTTGTAGTCCCCATCAGCTATTGCCTTCTCAGGTGCCCGACCCTCTAATCTTAAAGCCCTGTTCACTATCCTAGGAAACGCTTGATGTTGGCAATCCTTTGAAGACACTTAGGATACAACCTTCCTTCTCTTCTGTATCTCCCAAATGCTCTCTGTTCTTCAAAGCGCTGCTGGATCTCATCTCTTTCACTCCCTCTCCTTTTCGTCTTTGTGAGTTTCTGTCTTAAAGACATTCCTTTAGTTTTTACGTTTGTATGCAAGCAGAGATATGTGCATGTGTCCGACCAGTCAGTGTTGATGGGCCTCTCTAAGCTCTAGCTTTCCAGTCTCTAAAGTGAAGGGTGGGGTGTGTCTGTGAATTGCACATTCTGTGAATCCACAGCACTTAATAGAGGTCATATGGCATGGAGTGCACTCTAAGAATTATCCAAATCCAAGCCCCAGGGAAATGACTGGGGCATTCATCACCAAGAGAATCCCTCCTCTTAGGCGGGCCTATGACATGGTGTGGATTTGAAATAAATGGAAAAGAGGAGGAAAACACTGTGAATATTTAGCAGTGGGTAACTGAAACAACTGGAAAAGTGTACTTTTTGAAAAGTAACAGGAAACAGAGCTGTATGTTTACCAGGTACTTTTGCTTGTTACAGAGGGCCTGAAAATGCTGAAACTTAAATTTAACTGCAGTGAAGAACATTACTCCAAATAGCACTTATTTTCATGTGATTATATTTGTGTATTTTTTCTAGGCTGCTGTTTCTTGAACTCACTGTGTAGTCTAGGCTGACTCTGAACTCGCAATTCTTATGCCTCTGCATCCCACATTCCAGGATTCCAAGACTGTGTTGCCACAACCAAATTACCTTTGAACAACTCATATTTCTCTTCAAAATGAATTGAGAGGGAGGGAAAAAAGACCTTCAATTATTTATTTTCTACAGAAAAACATATGATGATCTGATTTATAAGGAATAATAATGAATTCTTAGGTATAATTTTGATGTCTGTTTTTTGTATACTTTCATTTTCCTTTAGGTTTTATTACTGTATGCATATAACCTGAAGCCCCTGAAGATTACAGATATTAAAGTGTCTACTGGTAACAGTGTATGTGTTGGCAATTCCTGGATTCCACTGAACAGGCAAGTAAACTCCATTCTCTGGAAGCCAGCTGGGGATGATGATGGATAAACAGTCTGGGTAGTAAAGAAAGAGAATTCCCGGAAGGCAGAGCAGGAGAGTTCGGAGTCCAGAGTGGAGGGCTCAGCCTTAGCTGGGTAGTGCTTTCTCTCCAGTACAGGTGAGTACAGCCACAGGAGCTTAGGTTGTGGTGTCAGAACATTTGCACTGTACTTTTCATAAGGTCTCAGATGTAAGGGATCTGAGGGATACTGAGGCAAATTATCCTTTGAAGTAAGAGATTCTTTAGGGAGTCACTAACTCAAGTAAAGACAGCACAGCAGAGGGCTCTGAGGGCTATTCAGGCCCATGAGACTAAGTGGGGTCCCTTCTTATATTCAGAGACAGAGGAGAGGTCCCATCATGTGGTCAATGAGTAGTCCATAGCACACACTTACCTTGTCTACATCTCCTGACACCTTGTCAACACAGTAAAGGCTTATATTCTACAAACTGATCGCCAATGCTATACTGAATTGGGAGAACAATACTCAAAGCATTTCCCCCTAAAATCCACAAGACAAGGATGTGCATTCCACCCATATTCAAAGTCCTTTAGTCTGTGAACCTCAGCAATATGACAAGAACAAGAAAATGAAAGGCATGTAAATGGGAAAATAGGTCAAATTACCCTATCTGCAAACAACATGCCCTTGTGCACAGGAGACCCTAAAGACGCCAGGAGAACAATCTTGGAACTGGTAAAGCACTTTTAGCAAAAGATGAATGCTTGGAGTTACCTCCATACCCGATCTCAAGTCATACTGTAGAGGCCATGCCAACAAGAACGTGGTACTGACACAGACATGTGGATCAGTGGAATAGACGAGAAGACCCAGCATTAATCCACAGCAGCCACAGTCACCTGAATTTTGATAGAGATGCCAAAAACCCCCAAACATATTAGAGAAAAGACAGAATATTCAACAAATAGTACTGGGAAAACTGGGTATGTGCGTGAAGGAGAAATTTCTGAAACTAGGTCTATGTCTCTCATCTCATATAAGAAATTCAACCTTGATAACTCCAAAACTGTTAGAAGAAATCAGTGGAAGCATTTCCGTGTGTAGATAGAGGAAAGGGTGTTTTGAAAAGGACTCCAGTCACTCAGGAAATAACATTAAAAACTGGCAAGTGAGCGAGTATGAAATTAAAAGTCTTCTGCATAGCAATGGAACACTCACCAGAGTGAAGAAACAGCCTTCAGATTGAGAGAAATTTTTTCACAGCTATGTACTGGGCAGAAAATTGGTATCTAGAAATAATTCAGGAAACTAAATGTTTAGTTTAGTCTAAAAAGTGTGTGTGTGTGTGTGTGTGTGTGTGTGAGAGAGAGAGAGAGAGAGAGAAAGATGTTTGTAAATGAAATCCAAACTCCATTATCTCCTTTCCCTCTGTACCCAACCATATTTTATATTGTTCCCCAAATTAAACCCTCTGTTTTAGCCAGGTCTATTCCTCGCTTTCCATCAAACAGGAAAGTTCACTGCCCTGGCACCTTCAGCCTCCATTTGTCCCTGTTGTATGAGGAGAGTGATGATGTTTCCTTGCCTCGCTTTCTGGTGGTCTTTAGCCTCAAGCGTAATGACAGATGAACAGGCGCTGAGAAGCTGCCTGACAGCACAGGTGTCTGCTGGTGCTCGCTCTCTGCCCCACGAGGCCTCCGGTAAAAGCTATGTGGATGCAGACCCATAGCCTCCTTTCCCCAGAGAGTCTCATTCTTGTCCAGTGCTTTTCAGGATTTTTTGGCCTCCTCAAGAAAGAGAATAAAACAAGAGCTGTCTGGAGGGCCAGCAGACCTCCAATTATTCAGTCAATATTCTTTCTTTTTCCCCTCTTCCCTTTAAAGCAATATGATGGGAAAACTAAGCACATGTCATATACCAACACATGAAGCAACAGAATCAGGACATTTGCATTTACCTTCTAAACGTTGACACGCTGTAGGTGTTTAATTTTTTTTTCAGAACCACAAGATGAACATAAGGATAAAACCCGCAGAGTAGAAAGGCACCAACGAGCGGCTACTTTTAAAATCTCAATTAAATCTAACTTAAAATTAAAACTTTTAAAATTGTCATGTTGATGATCAACCGTAAGCTACTCAGATAGGGACAAGCCCTTGTCACTGTGCTCTTCTTGGTGGGTATGGCCTCCCCTGACCCAGGACAGTGCCTTGTGTTCTGATGAGTGCCACTACTGTTCACTCACTGAAGACAAAGCTAGTGTTTCTACAGTAGAGAAAACAGGCAGAGAGGAGCCCTCTCTATGTTCACCTCCTCTTCTGCTACTTAAGTTCTTCTGGGGAGCAGCCTGTTTTAATTGTTTTTCTTATAGCCACAGAGAAAACATCCATGTTTTTGGTAATCTGCATATAAAAGGTCTGCTTAGTTCGAAGTGGCCATTATGCCTTTGGGACCAAAATCAAGTTTTCTGTGCACTCTCCTTGCCTTTAAACCTCAAGTCACCATCTCTCTTCTTCATCGGTGTTTCTGCTTCCATGTGGGTCCTGTCCTGCAGGCCCTAGGAGAGAGAATGCTCAGGCATTAGGGAGAAGTTTCATAGCCTAGATAGGATGTAGATACTTGCCAATGGGGTCAAGGCAGGAGGTCTGGGCTAGACATTGGTCTTGGTGGCAGAGAGGTGGAAGAGAGTAAGCAGGAGTGAAGCCAAGGCTGTCCGGAGAAAGACAGGGGGCAGGGTGTTAGGCTGGTGAAGTTGGGAGGACCGAGCCTACTATAGACATCCACGCTCACCTTGATGTCGCTCATTGTAAGCAAGGTAGCAGAAACCCTAGGGAGATGTCAGGGCCTCGTGGCCAAGCCAACAGAATGGGAAAGTACGAAGTCAGTATATTTTGCTGGGTAGTGGATCACTCTTAAGAGAGTGATTTATTCTGAGCATTTGTTTGACTCTGAAGAAGGCATTACCAGGTAACCAGGAACAGCCTGAAACCCATTGTCTACAGCTAGTTTATTCTTATTAAAATATGAAGTATTGTAGTAGAAAACTGTGCGTTCATTTGAAGTGCTGAGGATTGAGTACCAGGCTTTGGACATGCCAAGGCATTTCCTTATACTCCAGTCCTATGTGGTATTTGAAAAGTCAGGAGAATTCTTTCTCCAGACATTAGAATGAAGAATGGTGTTCAGCATACACTCTTCCCTTTATGTGCTATTTTATAGCTAAACATGTACAAGTACATTGTTTCTTCCTTACAAATGTCCTGTGAATTATGCAAAGTGGATCTTATTAGTCTAGCTTTGCCATAGAGGAATCTAAGGGTAAGAGGCAACCTGACTTGCTGGGTCTAGGGATAAAGGAAGGGCTGAGACATTGGTCAGGTTCCCTGTGAAGGAGCTGAGAGTGACTCAATGAGTCCTGATTCTCTCTCTCTCCAAAACACCAGTTTTTCCTGCATGATCAGACAGTACCTACTTCTTAATGGGCAAGTTTCCCAAGAAACTTAATGACAGATCTGTGTTTTAGTTGTTACCTTTTAACAGAAAAAAAGAAAACGCAGAATGCTTATTATATATGAAAATTCTCACATATTTACATATATATAGACACACAATACATATGTATGTATGCATTGTCAATGAGGAAATCAAATAATACTACATGTCACAGGCAGAGAAACTGTGGAAGATGGGTTTCTATGTATACTGCACCATTCTGCTCTTTGGATCATCTTCTCATTTTG